>MNCI01010139.1:9623-21871 GCA_015680685.1 Gnetum montanum | reverse complement strand
AGGTGAGTGGTAGGATGAGGGCCGCAGACGCCCCTTACGGGCCATGGTGACCCAGTTGCCCTCCTCGAAGAGCTGGCGGGTAGGATTAGTCGAGCGGGCCTTGCAAAAACGACAGTCTGCTGCAAGGTGGCCTGGCTTACCACAACAACCGCACCCCCCGGCTTGGCCACGCGGGGGGGCGGGCTGCGCACGGAGAGGTCCCCATTGTCTAGGTTTTCGTAGGTAACTTGGAGGGCTTCCTCGCCCCCCGGAAGCTCCAAAACGATCGCCCAGACCAGGTCATTCGCAGCTAGGCTGCGCCAGACACAGAAGCGGGCATAGCCCAACCGGTCCAGCGACCGCGTGACCCGGTTGAAGGCAATGAACTCGCTGAAATTCCCCGCCACCTCCCTCAGAAACTGAAGGCCCCATAACTCCCACGGGATACCGGCCACCCGGATCCAAACGGGGGCGCGGGTGAACAAATCGGGTTCTCTGTGTGCCCTGGGGTCAGTGCGAGACCCCGGGCCCCGTAGAACCAAGGTCAACCGAGAAGGACAGAGTCGCGGGCCTGCAGGGAGGGGAAGACAAAG
Organism: Gnetum montanum; assembly: GCA_015680685.1. NCBI lineage: Eukaryota > Viridiplantae > Streptophyta > Gnetopsida > Gnetales > Gnetaceae > Gnetum > Gnetum montanum. The sequence continues at coordinate 21,299 of MNCI01010139.1, read as the reverse complement.
AGAAGCAGGTCCTCCGAGAGGCTCCGGACGGTCACGCCCTCCAGCTTCCACTGCTCCCTGACCCAACGCCGAATCAGGTCTAAACGGGGGCAGATCCCCCTGGAGACGAAACGACCGATGAGGCTCCGTTCCATGGTGCGCACGACGTCTGTGAGGGGGGTACGGATGCGAAGGCGCAAGGTGTGGTTGGAACGGGAGTGGGCCTCGATGGTCCCGCGCGGAGCAGTGGGCACCGGGGAAACCGCGGTCGCGCCAGCACCTGACTCTAGAGGCCCCACATCCGAAACCGTGGGGGTCTCGGCACCACCTGTGCTTGCAGCCGCCATAGTCGTGGCCGTCGCGGCGACCGTCTCCGTTGTGGCCAACGCGGCCGTCGCGGCCGTTGTTGCCGTTGTTGTCGGTACTGTCGCTGCTGCTGCTACTGCCGCCGTTGCTGCACTGCCGTTGCTGCTGCCGTTGCTCGCCGTTGCTGTGGGGGTCCCGGCGCCACCCGTGCCTGCAGCCGCCATAGTCGTGGCCGTCGCGGCAACCGTCGCTGCCGTGGCCAACGCGGCTGTCGCGGCCATCGTTGCCATTACTGTCGGTACCGTCGTTGCTGTAGCTCTTCACCTCCCAAAAATAAAAAATAAAAATTCATAGCATTGCTCTAGCGGTCAATCCCATAAATGTTGTGCTTCAGTGGGATGACAATCCTTAGTATCAGTATCTTGGACAATATACTCCCCATGGTAGTCTTAGAGACCACATCATGTGAGCATTTTGTAGACCATTACAGGAATAGCTCGATCAAGCAGTAACACAATGTTACCCTCCATGTCACACAACTACAGTTGTTGATCTTGGTGCAGGATGAAGGTGAGGTTTGGTACATACTCATTAGGATGAGTATATACAATTCGATATTATTGAGGCAATGGATGATAAGTGATCCTATGAGAAGAGGACATTTTTAGTTAGTGAATAAAAATCACAATGTGCTCTTACAATTTGTTATAGTAATGGTAAAATAGGATATGACTCTAAAGTTCATTCCAACGATTTAGATACTTTTCACTAGGTCCTAGATAGTGCACAAAACAACAAAAAGTTCCCGAGCAATGATGCCAATGATGAGTGGCTAGGTACCCCTAAGCCCAACCATATAAATCACTAAGGTGTTTATGTGTGATTGAGTTGAATTCCATGGACCTAAAGTTATCTAGTATACTACTCTTTTAGGGAGTAAAATGGATGTTGCAAACATTCATTGTCTTTCCAACTACACTAGGTTTAAGGGTATGGTTTAAGTATAATTGAGGTATATGATTTTTCTTATTTTATATTTTATAGATCTAATTGCTTACAAAGGAATGAAGAGTAGAGTAATTTAAAATCTAGTTTGTTATTTTCTATCTAGCCTAACACGAGTAACCATCCAACCTTCTTGAACACATCTTGAACACATATAGCATTGCTGGGCTACCAAACATTAAGCATTCCTGGGTTACCAAGTACTATATGACTACTCAAAGTGCTCATGCTCATGTTCATTAACTACTGAAAATAAATCACTTAATTCAAATGCATTAAAGTAAAGAACATGAAATTATAGTGTAATAAAGAAAATATTAAGCTATTCTCAGTGATGCAAGGATTATCAAAAGAGTTCATTTTATTCCCCTCATACTACTATGCTCAGGTACATTAGTGCTTANCTCATACTACTATGCTCAGGTACATCAGTGCTTAAACAAAGAACCGCACATACTTAGACTCCTTCTGCGAGCACTCAAAACATATTCTAACTCTAAAAGAAAAATAAATGGCAAGAGCTTCACTACTCTGACTAGAAAATGATCAAAAACTAATGTGAAAACCAGAGATCATGCACAGTATTTATAGAGATAGGGTATATACCTAGATGTTGCATATGCAATGTCATAGCCAAGCCGTGACATTGCGTACATGATGTTGTGGCCAATGTAAAAAATGCATTCATCACATATAGTAAAGTGTGGTTAAGGCATAAGATGTTTATTTTTATGATTATTTTTTTATTTTTTATCGTAAGTGCTAGATGATTAAATGGAGATTTAATGATTGAATTAATTAACCAGTTAACTACATTATCAATTAACTATCCTAACTTGAAGTATTTGTTTCCACTTGCAGTACATATCCTAAACTTATATTAATGTTGCTAAGTTACCAAGTGTATACTATTAGGTGTACAAAGTATCCACTGCTTGGACTACCAAACATTAATACATCAAGCTCAAAATGGTTGTACTCATGTGCTTATGATTAACTTTATTAATTACTTAAGAATATAAATGTAAATTGCATGTAAAGTATTGAAAAGGAAGATTAAACTAGTCAAAGTGCTACAATGGATGTAGGAAATCTTGATTTTATTGTTGGTCATGCTAATGTATCAATGTATATGAGCATTTGAATAAAATTGATACAATCTTATAAATGCATGCTACAGGGACTTAGAGAAAAAAATATTCTAACTCTCAAAGGAAGAAACTACAAGAGTTCAACTAAAATGAAGAGCAAAAGGTGCCATAAATGCGAAGAGTATGGGCATTTATATAAACAACAACCACAAAAAAACTACATCAGCATCAACGTACCTATGCCAACGCATCCTAGCATGCATTAATGTAGCTTATATTATTTACTATTCATATTTGATTAAAGGTTTGGAATCCTTAATTTTATTATTATTAATATTGAAAGGATTGTATCATTTTGAGGACTGTTTACGTCCATGAGTCATACACTTAAACATGTGACTCATGGATATATTCTTATAGATCTATAAGAAAACATTTTTTAGGAATAATAGCATAGTTTGTTAAAAATGATATAAAAAGATCATATATAATTCTAGGATTTAATTCAAAGTAAAAGTAGAATAGACTATGATCTCTCCCTTTAAGATATTACAAATTTTTATTAGGCTTTGTTTTATAGTAATCACACATTGGAAGAGGTTCATAACATGATAATACATTATTCATCCCTTTTGATGATATAATGCAAGAGATAAAAAATTGCCATTAGGAAAAGTTATTGTGATAAATAACTTATATAAAGTAATGTTTAAATAGGAAGGACCGTTAGTATGGACTTTCAATCAAAAGAAGTTAAATTTAACTATTGGAGTGGGACTAGAAAAGAAATGGTGCATCAATAAAGCAATTTTTCTCCTTAAGAACAAGAACAAAAAGAACTTAATAATTATATACTTATTGGAATCAATACTATTTTTGCAAAACTTTCAAGCACTATTCTAGAGTTTATGCTTGTATGATGGGTTGAAGAATATAAGATACATATAAGTCCCTAAGCAGGATTTATGTGGTAGCATTCTATCATAGACCACCCCATCACTTTAAAGTATCTTAATAATAAAGTTAAAGGTCCATGCAAAAAAACATTTATTTATTTTATATATTTCTCTAAGGCCCATGATTTGGCCATTTGAAAATAGGCACTTGAAAAATTAAAAAGTTTCCAAGACATTATTATTTACCATTCAAAATCTTTACAAATAGGTATGGGTTCAATTTACAATTGGGCAAGAAAGAGTTTTATTTAATAACATATCTTGATGACATATGTTTGAATTATTTATTAATAAGCTTTCTTTATGTATCTTCCAAATCATGACTCACTTTCAAATCTTCATAACATATCTTATAAGCTAGATTTCTTTATAGTTTGCATAAGCTTGCATATCTTCTTTGCTATTATAACCGAATGATTCAAACATGTTTATGATGAATTCCAATATTCCATTCTTTTTATAAAATGCTATGCACTACAATTTATGTATGACATGTGTGTAATTTGATTGAATCTTGGCATTCTCAATGGAGTTATCTAGGGTTTTCCTTATCCTGCATTAAATGCATTGTGGTAGTGCATATTTCACAACCATCATGAAGATGATTTTCATCCATGCTTATGTATCCCTAGGTCCTACCCATGGTAGCTAGTAGGCCCAAGCCATGCATGTGGAGGAACAATGCATTTAATATAGGTTAAATCATAAAGACAATTATGTAAAAGAAGTTACTTGTTGTATGTACTAGGATTATACAATTGTAGCCCACCATTAACTTTAAAGTAACCAAGGCCTTTCTTTTAAAAAAATTGTGTATTCTCTCTTGAATTAAGATAAGGATATCTACACATTAATCCACATTTATCATAGCTAAGTGACCATGCATGGTGTTGAGGTGTAAAAATGGATCACACAATGACAACCTTGGAAAACTCAAAAGATTATTCCCTAGGGCACCTCTCTTATAGGTAAGGGCAACTTGGTGTTTTAATAGATAGAAATGATTGACAACGTTGAAAATTTTAAGAGTTTTAAAATTAAACTTAGTGTCTAAATGATATCAGTAAAAGATTCTGAAATTGGGGAAAAAAATAACTGGAATTCAAAAAAAGATAGTGTTTAAATGAAATAAGAAACATTAGGTAATTGAACATTTAAAATAATTGGTAACTTAAGAAGTGAATGACATAAATGATACAAAAAAGGTGCTTGTTAATTAAATCTTTGGCCTTTAATACAAATGACTACAATAGAGACTAAAGCTCTTAGTTGTTTGAACAACAAATAAAATAAAGGTTACAACAAAGACTTACCTCGGTCTAGAGCCGATGACCTCTTGCGCAAGCTTGTTTGCTTGTACCTCCAGGCAGCACACCTCCTCCAACAAGCTTGTTTCCTCCCTCCTTTGATCCGTTCCAACTTCAGACAAAACTCCTTCTTTCTCATAGCACCTCCAATACTAATCCGTAATGAATCCAGAGAAAGGATTCTTAAAACCCCTTGCCTCGGCCAACCAAAATCATCCTGCTTTTCTCTGAATGTTGGGATGGTTTTATCACTTCTGATTTTTCCTTCCCTAGTCTACCGCCTGAACTTCTTGTTCCTCCACTCCCATTGGAACCTGCACATAAAACCCACAAAAGTTAAAGCCAAATTGGTTTAAAAGAACCACAGAGAATATTAAACGGTTTTTTTTCTTTGTTTGAAATGATAAAAAAAATAGGTTACACTAAATGCAAGTCCACAATTAAAAAGCATCCGGCTACTGCAAAACTATCTAACCACTAAATCCAGAGAACAATCAACAACTGGGACCATGCAGGCAGCAACAAAGGATGATATGCAGTGACCTTCGCCTTCCAGTACACTCTGCAATATGAAACTAAAGCAGCAACCTCATCCAAAATGAGACTGGTGGCCAAATTTTCAAAGCTCTATGCGATGTGCACCTCATCCAAAATGAGCTGAAATGAAAATACTTTATCATCATCTTTATCATCATTGGAGGATATGGATTCCCATAGTTTATGGTTTGTGCCTAGTGAAAATACCTCTTGAACTTCTTGTTCCTCCACTCCCATTGGAACCTGCACATAAAACCCACAAAAGTTAAAGCCAAATTGCCGTAAAAGAACCGCAGAGAATATTAAACATTTTTTTTCTTTGTTTGAAATAATAAAAAAATAGGTTACACTAAATGCAAGTCCACAATTAAAAAGCATCCAGCTACTGCAAAACTATCTAACCACTAAATGTAGAGAACAATCAACAACTGGGACCATGCAGGCAGCAACAAAGGACGATATGCAGTAACCTTTGCTTTCTAGTACACTCTGCAATATGAAACTAAAGCAGCAACCTCATCCAAAATGAGACTGGTGGCCAAATTTTCAAAGCTCTATGCCATGTGCACCTCATCCAAAATGAGCTGAAATGTTCCATTTCCAGATGCTGCCATTTTCTGTAGAACAGCCTTCGCAGGATCCTTTCCAAACATGATAGTGTGCACTCTGATTCTAGGTCTTCTTTCCTGAGACGGTTGCTGAAATGTACATGATCCTCTCCAAACATGATAGTGTGCACTCTGATTCTAGGTCTGCTTTCCTGAGACAGTTGCTGAAATGTACAGGATTAATCCCAACGTTGTTGCCTCCGTCGCTCAAGAAAATGGTGATGGATTTCATCTTGCTATGATGGGGATGCCTACACCAGCCTCGGATAAGCACGTCCACTTCCATTGTGAGACCTGCAGAGAAACTGGTGGCTCCATTGGGTTCATAGCTGAGAAGTGCATCCACTACATCCTCTCTCATCTTGCCATTTCCACGGCCACATCCCACATCTGCTGCGACAATGCTTCGCGGGCCTTCCAGAAAGCCACCAACGGCAAGTACCAACTCTGCTCACCGCCCACGTTTTCCACACAATGGAGACCATAGACCATCTCCAGCAACACCACGTTGGAGCTGATAACATCCACCTATGCCGTCATTCCCTCCCTGTAAAGCTATTCCGGTGCCATGAATGCAGCAAATGTAGTTTCTGCAATTCATGTACAAGTGGGGCACCCATTTCGCCTCCGTCTCCATAAATCGCTCTGGAATGAATCACAGGTGCTTCGGCCAAACCCTCGTATCATGCTGAATTGCCCATGCTTTGATGAAAACGCACGCTTCCTGAGGAATTCTGTAGCCACCCCCACCGTCTCCTCCAGAGTTTTGCCTTGTTATAACTCTTTTCTAAGCAATGTTGAAATAAGTAATGTTGAATATAAAATTTGGGGTTGAAGACAAAAAGTACTCACACTTAAGTATGTAGGGTAGTAATCAAGACATTCATCTTTTAATTTGAAAGTTGTGGGATCAATTCCTACTTGCCCTTATTAGTGTGGTAACTACATTGGAGTCTTCTTAATGTACTAACACATAATTAAAATTTATCTTTTTAAAGAAATTAATTATTTTTTATACTTTTATTGAAAGGAAAATTTTAATTACATTTTAATGCTATGTCATCTTTATTTATAATAGAGAAAGAGTTTTGTCATGGTAACTTTAAGTTACACATGCAATTTTACTAGTTAACATTGAGTTACAATTTGAAGTATACCTATGTTTCAATTATTTAAGGGTTGTAAATGCCAAAAAAGGAGGCAAATTTCGACCATGCTCCAATGTGCATATAGGAACCAGACTAAGGAAGGTGGAAATTTCACAACAATTAAAATGGTTCCACATGGAATTGAACAAAATCAAGTGCAGAGAGAGTGCAGATGCAATGCGGTGTTGGAGAACTTGTTTCCCAAGTTGCTATCGAAGGAGGCAGATTGTGTTCGCACATTTCTCCTCTGTCAATGTTGAAACAGGGAATGGACACCAGCGATTATGTAGGAAAATTGTGACCCTGGATCTAGCAAAGCCACAGTTAAAGAAAATTTGCAACTTGTGTCATTGAAGGCCTCTAATCTGGATCTGATGCAACGCATGTACATGCCAACAAAGCAACCTGTGTTGCCATTGTTTGAACTTCAAAATCCCTCTACCTTTCCATTTCTGCGGAAGAGGATATGAGGATCCATCAGATCCTTCAGGGCAAGGTAACCTCCCTTGAGATACTTAGATTTTGCAAAGGCCACCAAGTTGACTTGCTCACGAAAAGCACCATGCCAAAATTGTAAACATCGGATTTATGTGTGAGTTGAAAGAATTATTCGAAATAGTGAGGATCAAGGTACCCCAGAGTCCCCTTTGGAGCCGTGGTCACATGGCTAACCTCAGCACCAATGGCCTTGCAAATGCTGAAGTTGGCAACTTTCGCATCTACGTGACCATCTAGTAATATGTTAGATGATTTCACATCCCTGTGCAGGAGAGGCAGACTCATGGATTGCAATAATGCCAACGATTTCGCAGTTTGAAGAGCGATCCTAATTATAACATGCCACCCCAGCTTCATCTCTAGTCTTTTTGAAGCATAAAAATGATCCGCCAAAGTACCGCTGCAGATGTACTCAAATAACAGAAGGAAATATTCATAACGACACAAGGAATGTAGGTCACTGCAGCCATAGAGTCTTGCAATATTGGGATGCTGGATTTGGTAGAAGATTATGGCCTCATTTAGAAATCCATCCATGGAAGCAACTGTGCTGTGTTTCCGGTGAAGTCGTTTCATGGAAACATTTCTCCGATCTCAGAGTGTTCCTTTATACACTGCATGGAAACCTCCATTTCCAATCTTGTTTTCATCCGAAGAATTATCGATGGCAAGGCTTAGCTCTTTCTGAGAAAACACGGGGAGATGTGGAAGAGATTTTAACTTTGAGTGCAACGGGTGCTTTTGTTGTTCATGTTGCCTTTGACGATGCCTCCATATTAAAACCAATAACACTAGGGTCACAATCAATGTCATAGCTGCAGCCTCTGTTCCTACCTCTGCAAATGTATTATGTTAAGGAAAAATCCAATAGCATCAGAGGCACTAAAAACTGTTCTTAGAGTTAGATCTATGCTTCATAAGATTCTGAATGGTATGAAGATACAATGGTATAAGATTGGAAAAATACCACTATAAGTAAAACTCTCATTTTATATTCTTAAGCAAATTGAGTTTAGAAAGAAATTTATTCAGAAATGGCTACTACTTCATTTTTTATACAGTTATGCATGCATGTTCTAGGTTCCAAACATGAATAAAGGGCAGACGTATGTTAAAGTAAAGGTGCGTAAAAAACTAAAAGTGCAATTCGGATTCTAAAACACACTGTTAGCAAAAATTTAAAGGGAATCCATGAAGCATAAATGGTTAAAAGAAAATCAGTAAGATCGTATTGAAGAACATGGCATCCAGACAGAAAATGGAATTTCTCCATTTTTAAAAGTTCCCCTGTAAATACTAAATAGTTTAAAATGAAAGTACGCATGAAGACTGGAATTCCTTTAAAATGAAATCCACAATTCCACATTTTCAAGGCTGCCTATTATTTACTAAAATGAAGAATAGATTAAATTATGTAATCTTCTCTCTACCTGCAATAAGATGGTTCTTTGAGGAGTTTGATTTCCCTGCACTCCATGGTGACGGTGCTGCTGAGGACGGTGATGAGACACATGAAATGCTAAAGCTAACGTCTGCAGCATTGTAACCACATCGTCCACCCTTGTTCCGGTGGCATTCATAGCATTTGGCTTCTCTGTTAGGCTGGATGGTCCAAGTTAGCGTGAAATCATTGTTTCTCCATAAGTCCAGAAAGTCAGTTGGGATTGAAAAGTGGGTGATCTTTACAATGGACCCAAACCAAGAATTCATTTTTGCAACGAGAGAGTGATTAATTTCCTATCAATTTATTATAAATCAACATAACGATTTTATGATAAAGCTCTTGTACATGCATTCTAGTTTATTTATCTAAGATATCTCTATAAAAAAATTTAATTTAGATAGAAATTTATGACTAAGTTTTTGTAACTCTTATTTAGGTACATGATTCTCTTTGGATATTTCACAATACCTTTTTGATGCCTTTCCAGAACTAGAGTTTTAACCTCTATAGAGACTACCTTCAAGTATTTCACAATACCTTTCTAGTATTCCACTAAAGTTCATTTTTATTATTCATTTAGAGACATCAGGGTATATATTTTTGTTAAACACCTACCCAATTTATCAATGCAACAAATATTGCAAAGTAAATTTTACTATTTTTTTTATTAAGATAGTAAATAATAGGTACTAATCCTTCTATTAGCTACATTTCACAATCTTGGAGTTAATATGATTCTGGTAAAGGATTTTTCAAACCACAACAATAATGATTAGTATTCAAAAGTGAAATAGAAAATTAAAATCTTTTTCAAATTACTCTATCATGTCTTGATTATAAGGTTTGTTCTTATGACCATTAACTACATACCTAGTTCCTTCCTTATCCTTTATTTCTATTGATCTATTTGTATTGATTAATTACGTATGGCCCTATCCATTTCTAACTAAATTTCTTTTTGTACTAATTAAATTTAGGATCAAATATTAGAACATGATCTTCTATAGAAAATTTAATTTTTCTAATTTTCTTACCATGGAAGATTTTAGTTTTGCCTTGTTATAACTCTTTTCTAAGTAATGCATCTCTATGGAGTTCTTTATATTTTATAAGCATCTTTTCAATCTTTCATCTAAATCTATATTATGGGTTTGGGGTATGTTCAAAGATTTTATTTTAAATTTAATAGGTTAAATTGGGATTTTCCCATAAACTAATTCATACAAAGTTTGCCTTGTGGTATGCTTCCATGTTATTCTATGTGCCCATACTACCTTTGACAATTTTTCAACCTAATTTGTTTTCTTGGTATTAACTAATTTAGTTAGAATTCTAATAATTTTCCCATTTGAGACTTTTGTTTGCCTATTATTCTCAAGATCATATGTTCATCTTGGTATTTAAAATGCTGAAGTGTTTTGATCAATGCAAATGCTTGTTTCTCTAAGTCTAAATAATTTAATTCTGAACCTTTTAACTGATACCCAAAAAATTCAATTGGTTCATCTTGACCTTCATCATCTTTTTGTGTTAAAACGGCAACAATAGAATCATTCGAAGCAAAAGAATATAACCAAAAATCCTCTTTTAGCCTAGGCTTCACCAAATATGGAGCTTCTTGTATAGCATTTTTAATTTCTAATAAAGCTCTCTCTGATTTTGGTGTTTTCTCTACTTGGACATCCTTTTTTAGCATATGCATCAAAGGCTTGGTAATTTCACTAAACCCGGAGATGAACATTTTTAGAAATTTTCTCTTCCCAAAGAAAGATCTAAGAGATTTCTTACTTGTGGGATGCTCAATATTCTGTACTTCTTTGATTCGGGAATTGTCTATGGCAATCCCTTCTTGACATATCACATGGCCTAATAAACTTCCGGATTTAACCTTGAAGGTACACTTCTGAGGATTTAATGAAATACCAAACTCACGACATCTATCGAAAACTTGCTATAGATGATTAATATGATCTTCTTGTTTCTTTGAGAATATTGTAATATCATCCAAATAAACCACCACAAATTTGCCTAATAAATCCTTAAATGCTAAATCCATTTCTCTTTGGAAAGTTGCCCCAACATTTGACAATCCAAATGTATTCTTTGGTAAGCGAAAGTTTCCCATTTGGTGATAAATGCTGTTTTGTATCTATCATTTTTATCTACCATGATTTGATTATAACCTGAGAAACCATCTAAGAAAGAATATACTTGACAACTTGAGACTTTAATCAGCATCTCATCAATTCTTGGAAGTGGATACTTATCCTTTTTTGAGGCATCATTCAGATTTCTAAATTCTACACAAAGCCTTATATCACCATTTTTCTTTCTTACTGGAACAAGGTTAAAAAGCCATGTTGAATATCTTACTAGATATATGATTCGTGCTTGCAAAAACTTCTTGATTTTGGTTTCCATAGCTGGTTCGAACGATGGATTAAATTTCCTTTGTTTTTTCTTGACTATTTTATAACCTTTTATTAAAGGAATTTTATGTCTCATCACGTCTGTTCTAAAAGCTTTAAGATCATCATAAGACCAAGCAAAATTGTCCAAATTATTTCTTAGACATGTTAACAAGTTTTTCTTGAAACTAGAATCTCTTTCCTTTGTAACATTCAACATCATTGGTATCCTGTCTAATCCAAAATTCACTACCTCAAAAGCTTGACTATCTGGGTTTTGTATATCCTTTTCAATAAGTAAATTTTTCTTAAACTCGTGTTCCAAGTCAATCATCCTTTTTGGAATGAAATTAGTTTTGGAGTCTGATGACGTTTCAGGTATCACTTGA
>MNCI01010137.1:0-11478 GCA_015680685.1 Gnetum montanum | reverse complement strand
GACTACTTTGGGCATGTGTGTAGCGCTTGGTAGCCTAGTAACGATTAGCGTTTTGTAATCCCAGCAGCATTACACTGGTTCAGGATGTGTGTGGTAGGTGGGAATGGATACTGGTGTTAGGAACAGTTAGAACTTAGTTAGTGAATAGTTAGCAAAAGTTAGCCACTTAGTTCTCTTCACCTTCCTATTAGCATAAGACATTAAAAACGTAAAAGATATAAAAATCATATACCTCAAGCTTACTTAACCATACAACCGTGACAATACAAGTAAATTTGGGAAGACATCGATTGATTAACCTTAAGTGTTCCATTCAAGCGCGTAAGCACTTAGTCCTTGGAGTTCAGCCAAATTGCTTGTGAAACGCTCGTATTTGTATGGTTAAGTGTAGGGATACCTCGTCACTCATCACATCCCATCCAACTTTCAAAAGAGAAGTTAAGGTTGCATTCTTAGGAAGGCAACAACTCAAGGAATGGCGATGTAGAAAAATGATAGAATGCACAATAATAGGCCAAAACTAGTACATGATCACAACAATAAGCAAGAGAGAAAATGTCTAACTGTATAGCAAAAGTTAGATTCCAAAAAAAATGTCCTTCATGATAGCAATAGTTGCAAGAACTAGTAAGATTATAATATGTAATTGGTTGAATATAAGTCTTTTCTCCTGCTTATAATACTTTTTACGATTGAGAAGGTTTATTTTAACAAAAAAAATATCTACAAAAACCAGTTGTAAAAATAGATTCCATATGCTTAATGCAACCAAGAAGACTCTAAAAAATCAATGAAAGATTATGTAATTCGACAGAACATGGAACTTTAGCATATTCTTCAAATTCAACATCAAAATTTAGAGTCTACTAACAAATAATCAACACTACACTACATGCTTATGTATAAAAAAATCCTATATCTAGGGCACGTTGCATCATCGAAGCATTATGTAACTTAACAAGTAGAAAAAACAAGAATAATATTTGGCATGAATAACTTGGATGTTATGTTTTATCATCACATCATTTAATTATGCAATGAAACCTTAATTAAGAGATAGGTAAACCAAAATTTGAATGAACACATATTGTGATGAAAGATCAATAACCAATGATTAGTAATCATTAGAAAGAAAAAAATCAAGTCTCTTAGTTGCATCAACATTATTAGAAGAAGGCATAACAACATTTGTCTTACCAACTTATAAGTCTAAATTTTGCATAAATTTCTACATTAATAAAAGAAGAAAAAATTTTAACATTGGTTAAAGAAGTTGTGGGTAATATAGAATTATATATAGGAGAATTTTAGAGAAATTAGATCTATTGGAAAAAACTCGAAGAGAGAAAAATTAGATCTACTAAAAAATTTAGATTCTCTAGAGAAACAGCAAATCCACTTTAAAAAAATCCAAATTTAATTAATAAGAACATAACCATAACCCTTGGGATCAAACTAATGACTTGTATATCACACACTACAATGCCTATATTGAAGTACATTAAATTACCTTTTCAACATAAGGGATTATAAATCCTTCTATATTTAGCATTATATTATAATTTAAAAACACATAAACAATGAGTAAACTTAGTGGTAAGAGTTTTAGGTTAGTAACCCTAAGTTCCAAGTTCAATATTTATTATATCCTTCGACATTATATATATATATATATACTAGGGAGCTCTCCCTTTGGGTGGATTAAAACCTACCTTACATGTAACTAGAACTAAAGTCAATGTTGTAAACATACAACCATATTTACTCCATGTATATGTACCAAGTATATTTGAACTATAAATTGTTATGATGAATTTTAGGTGTTCTTAATTCACAATATTTGTTTCCTTCTTACATTAAAACTTTGCTCTCTAAAGTTTCTTAACACATCTTCAATTTTTCATAAGAATAATCTATCTCTAAGATAAAATAACCTCTTTGCAAATAGTGCCTTTTCTTCAATAATATTTTGCTTTCCAAATGCACATTGTCTATTAGAAATCAACGCTTCAAGAATGGATGGTTTTGTATCTTGTCTACAATCTTTGACAATATAGATGAATACCACTTTACATTAAACATATGCTTGAGACATGAATCTCAACACTTCAAGTTAATACTTCCCAAATTTCTTTGGTAGTTTTGCATTCAGTTATTCTATTAAACTCAAGTTTACTAACAACACAATAAAGACAATTTCTAGCTTTAGAATCAAACATAAATTTTCTCTTATCAAAGTCAAACCACTCATCTCTTAGCTTGGCAGTGATGATAGTTTTCCTTGATCTTGCATTCTCAATTAAGACTAGATGAGAGTAACCTTCCAAGATAGATTGCTAGACCTCAAACTCTATGGACTCAAGGTATTCTTGCATTCAAGCTTTCTAGTACGCAAAGTTGATTCCATCAAACATTCATGGCTTGCTATAGGATGATCCCTCCATTTTTCACTCATGAGTTGTTACACTCACACTGGGAGTACCAAGGCTCTAATACTACTTGAAGATCAAGAACTTAGAGGGGGGTGAATAAGTTCATACAAACAATACTAAGTTTTACATAGCTAGTTTTACATGGTTTCCCAACTTAGATACATCCACACTTGAAGGGTAGAATTTTTACACACCTCCAAACTTTGTTTCATCAAAAATGTGATTTCAAAGACACCACAACCTTTACAAGGCAAGCTTTCAAGCTCAACAAGGGATGTTTTCTCTCAAGAAACCCATCCAACCTCTCAAGGTCCCTACAAGCTATCAAGCTTTATAAAGGATGTCTTCCCTCAAGAAGCGTATCCAATCCCAAATGGGCTTTCATAAAAAATGGAAAGAAAAATCAAGGAAGAATTGTGGTAACTCCCCTAATTCCTTACTTTAAAGAACAATTGAAATACAACAAAAGAAAGAACATAAAAGATAGAGAATTGAGGGTCTAATGCAATATGCTTGTTTAGTGTCTTATCAAAGACTTGCTTTCTTCTCTTGAGTGTGTCCTCCCTTTATAGCCTTGTTCCCTCCATCTATCTGTTGGAGTCTCCACAACAAATAGAAATGGTTAGTCAAGACATCTTCTACGAGGCTTGAGATGTCTTATTGATTTTGCTAGTTGGTAGGGGAGACATCTTGTTTAGGTTGAAGATGTCTTGGAAAGGGAGGAGATGTCTCCCTAGCAAGCAAGATGTCTCCTATTTTTAGGAGGTGTCTTGCCAAAGATCATGCCTTCTTAGTAGAGACACCTTCTATCAGCAAGAGACATCTTATCAATCTACAAGACGTCTTCTCTTGGATTAGGATGTCTCCTGTCCTTATGATCTTTCCCAAATTTCTTGCATCTTCTCCTAAACTTTATCATCCTAGATTATCAATTCTTACTCTCCTTAATGTCCCAAACTCAACTTTCTTAGGCCTGTAAAGTCTCATAAAACATTTTGACCAATTTTTCATTTTTCAAGGTTTGGACACAACAAAAAGTCAACAACTATCACATCCTATAACATGTGCATCCACTACTGGGATTATCAAGCATTTACACTATTGGGTTTACCAAGCAAATCACTACTATAATTATTAAGTGAATATATATTAAGATTGAGATTAGGTCACACTTATTCCACTAAGTAATTATGATGCAATAAAAATATAAACGTTATGCTAGAAAGGTGATAAAATAATAATAAAAATTAAATGTAGAAAATAGTAAAATTAAAATAAGTTAGAATGCTAGAATGGAAGCAAATCAATCCTGATCTTATTGTTGCTCATAAATTGTGTTTAGGTACAATCCACTTAAATAAGACTTTGAACAATTGATTTAGTTCCATGATGCAAGTACTTGTTGACTACTACTAAGAATAAGAAATCAAACTATAGGAGTCTAGCTACCTATTGATCGATTGGTGCCATAAATGCAACTAGTGAGTGTGTATTCATAGGCAAATACAATTGGAAGATATTGCATCAACGACTTAATGATCGTGAAGTTGATCACAACCAAAGACAAGAATAGTTTTATTATTAATCAATATGTAAAACTAAGAGTCACAATGTAAATAAAACATAGTGATTCCTTTAAAAAAAATAAAAGGGTTGCAATGATTCATGAGATTCTTTTATTTTGAAATTCACAAATAATATTTGTACAAGTTGTAAAAAGTGTAAAAATCTTAGTACCAAAGGAGGCATTCAAGCCAATGTTTATTTTTCACTTTATTCACATTCACACTTTCAACGCATGTTAAGGATACAATTCAGAATATGGATGTATGGATTGGGTATATTAGGCATAATCAACTTGAATTGACCCTTAGAAAATCAAGGACTCTTGGGTAGTGCCAAGCATGCATAGAGTTATGTTGTTACACTTCCTATTAAAGCCAAGGTTGCAAATATGACTAATTTTGATATAGCCAACCCAAGATGACATTGTCAGTGAAATATTGCTCACCTGGTTAAAGCATATTACTTATGCTTTGCAAGTCATAGGTTCGAATCCAAGATAATAAAATCATATGTTTAAGAGTATGGCATAAGTAGTCAACTAACCATAGTAAACCATCATTAACTACTACACCTATCTTAACAATTAGTTCATCATAGATAAGATAAAGTATTCTTATTTTCCTAGAATAGAGTAGTTATAGTTTTACATTCCATCTAACTTTCAAAAGAGAAGCTAAGGTTGCATTCTAGGAAGGCAACAAATCAAGGAATGAAGATCCAAAAAAACAATATATTGCACAATAATAGGCCAAAACTAGTACATGATCACAATAATAAGAAAGAGAGAATTGCTCACTAGATAGCAAAAGTTGGACTCCAAAAACAAATATCATTCATGATAACAAAAGTTGCAAGAATTAGGAAGATTATAATATATCTTTGGTTAAATACAAGCCTTCCTCTTGCTTGTAATACTAATTCCTTTTTATGATTGAAAAGGTTGATTTCAACAAAAAAACATATACAAAAACCAATTGTCGAAATAGATTCCATATGCTTAATGTAACGAAGAAGACTAACAATTTGCTACTAGCTTTCTAAAAAATCAACAAAAGATTATATAATTTGACAAAATTGAAACTTTAGCATATCCTTCAAATTGGACATCAAAATTTAAAGTCCACTCATGAATAATCAACACAACATGCTTATTATGTATTATAAAAAAAACCCTATACCTAAGGCACATTGCAACATCGAAGCATTGTGTAACTTGGATGTTATGTTTTATCATCACACCATTTAAGTGTAAAACAAAACCTCGTTTATGAGATAGGTAACCCAAAATTTGAATGAACACATATTGTGATGAAAGATCAACAACCAATGACTCATAAACATCATTAGGAAAAATAAAATTAGGTCTCTTCATTGCATCAACATCATTAGAAGAAGGCATCACACCTTTTTTTCTTACCAAATTGTAAGTCTAAATTTTGAAAATCAATAAAAATTTCTACATTGATAAAAAAGCAAAAATTTTAACATTGGTTGAAGAAGTTGTGAGTAATTTTGAAGGGAATTTTAGAGAAATTAGATTTGCTAGAAAAAAGTGAAAAAGAGAAATTAGATTTACCCCAAAAAAAAAAGTGAAAGAGAGGAAAAATCAGATCTGCTGAAAAAATTAGATTCTCTAGAGAAATAGCAAATCCCCTTGAAAAACCCAGATTTAATTAATAATAATATAATAGTAAGAGATAAACCATACCCCTTAGGATCAAATTAATGAGTTGCATATCACATGCCACACTATCTATATTACAGTACGTTAAATTACCCTTTCAACAAGGGGATTACAAATCCTTCTGTATTCAGCATTATATTATAACCTCAAAACACATAAACAATGTAAGAATCTAGTGGGTTAGTAACCCCAAGTTCTAAAGTTCAACATTTATTATATCCCTCGGCATTATATATATATATGGTGTGACCAAGGAGCTCCCCCTTTTAAGTGCATTAAAACCTGCCTTACATGTAACTAGAACTAAAGTCAATGTCGTAAACATATGACCATATTTACTCCAGGTATATACACCGGGTATACTTGAACCATAAATTGTTATGATGAATTTGAGGTGTTCTTAATTCCCAATATCTGTTTCCTTCTTACACTGAAACTTCGCTCTCTTAAGTTTCTTAACACATCTTCCATTTTATCTAAGCATAATCTAAGATGAAATAACCTCTTTCCAAATAGCGCCCCTTTCTTCTTCAATAATATTTTGCTTTCCAAATGCACGTTGTCTATTAGAAATCAAAGCTTCAAGAATGGCTGGTTTTGTATCTTGTCTACAATCTTTGACCGTACAGATGAACACCACTTTAAACTAAACATATGCTGACGACGATGAATCTCAACACTTCAAGCTAATCATTTACAACAGGAGAAACGTATCAATAAGCAGCTGTTTTATAACTTTTAACATCCCAAGTATACGAGAGTCGATGCCCAACATTATCTTCTGATTATTTCCTCAGCTTCCATAAACTTCCAAACTTTCTTTTAAATCTCAGAACTACCAGCGATCCCACTAAAGGCCATGTTGTTGTAACAGCTAGGTAGGCCAATATCCATATAGAAAGATGCTGTTTTTGCTTGAGATTACGCAGCGCCTTTGTTACTGTCCGTAATGTAATATTTGATTTTTCAGTAAGAGATCTCTGTTTTTGAAGCTGTTCCTTGGATGATCCAGGGTCTGAATCTTCGTGCTGGTTCGGATTTGCAGAGAATAGATCGCTTGGTAAAGCATCATTAGCTTTTGTGCTTGATTCTATTCTAGCATAAGCTGTATTGTTTGGTGATGAAGAGATCTGCCAACATAATCCAATGAATTATCAATCATTCCATGCCATCCAAGCATTTCTCCGGAGAAAAATAGAAAAGAAAACTTATACTTAACGATAATAATCCTTTAATTGGCCCTAAAAAAGCTACAAGCATAAGCATTTCGCGGGAACACAAGTAACAGACCTGGTCTAATATTTGATGTAGAACCGATTGAAGAGCATTAAGTTCGCTACAACCTCTTATATGTACATTGATTG
This sequence comes from Gnetum montanum, assembly GCA_015680685.1. NCBI lineage: Eukaryota > Viridiplantae > Streptophyta > Gnetopsida > Gnetales > Gnetaceae > Gnetum > Gnetum montanum. The sequence goes on along the minus strand of MNCI01010137.1, from coordinate 4,432 downwards.
GGTACTCCTTTTGAATATCATGAAGCCTAACCTGGATATCTTGTTCTTTGCATCCTGACAGATTTGACTCTTGCTTACAGACACTAGTAGCTGATGCAGAATGAGTTGGAACATCACCAGTTCCCTTCTCACTTGGAAGGGAACATGGCTGGTCATTTTCAGTTTTCTTACTCTCATGATTTGTGTAGCTGTTTTCTTCAGTACAAACCATTCCATCATCTACTATGTTCACGTATGGTCCTTTGTCAATTGAAGTTTCAAGCAGCGAGCTCTTTCCCACAGTTTGCACCTGAGATACATAACAACTAACAAATTACTGCCAATAAAATTTAACAAAGATAAGGGTATCAGAATTCAAAAACATCAAGAGGAATTTCATTTAGTTCAAAAATAGGTTGGTCTTATTTGACCTACAGATCTAGTGGGTTTTCCCCCTTTGTGTGTGTTCAAGGCAGAAGGTTGATTCCATCGTTTTGCACAACACTATACCAAGTTACAAACTTTTTTAAAAACTTCCAAGCACGATCTAACTTTGAGGGCTGGAATTTGATGGGAATTTACCAATCAAGGGAAGTTGTCCATCATTTCAGGAGCAAATTTTCCAACAGGCTGTCACTAGAAACGGTCAACCAAAAGGCAGAGCTTTGAAATTTATAGATATATTGAAGATATGTCTGTGAAAATTATATATACTACTTATAAAAGTATAAAGATATACATGCATATATTTCGAAATCTACTTGTAAAATACTCCGTGAGTCCCAAGTCCTTACCTCCTGATTCAAAGGATTAAACACACAACAGAGAAACAAGAAACAAAGGAGTGAGATTATAAATAATTAAATTCTGGGTCATGCAGACGGTAGAAAGGATTTTCAAAAAGTTAATGCTATACTATTTTCAAATCGAATTAATTAATGATAAGCAATTATCAGTTAACGATTTGAAAGGCAACTCTCTTAAATGCACGTCACATGAAGGGCTATGTGCTCATGTAAAACATCCCAAAATTTTTGCATGACAGGCACATGCACATGAAATTCCATCCTTGGACAACTTTCTGATGCTGATCAAAAATAGTTTCCAAAGGGCAGTTATAAGTTTATCATGTTATCGGCATTTTAAAAATATTTACATGTTCCACAAATAATTTGCAGGTACTATTTTAAAAGCGCAAGTCACATGTAAGAACCATCACAGGGATACAAAGTATGCACAACATGAGATTGCTAACACCAGATGCTAGGCTTGGGCGGGACGGACGACCAGCGAGGGATAAAGCCACACAATAAGCCTGGAGTCCATACCCAACTTAGAAGAAAGGGCACATAATAAAGAGAAAATAAAAGAGAGAAACCGTGTATTAAAAGTTTTTAAAATAGAAATTTTAACTTCGCCAGCTCGTTTTAATTAACATTGTTCTTGATTGGTTCATCTTAAAGCTATTATTGTAACAATGTTTCAATCACAAGAAAGGCGATTTGAATAAGCCACCCAACTACAGACATGCACTGTCAAGATGGTATTTTAATAGTCTTCAGATAAATCTTCTTTTCGTTACAAAGGAACAAAACCAAAAATCATTATGGATATCAATTATTTGGCTGAGAGAATCTTTTCCTTTTCCAAATTAATGAAATTCTAAAATAAATTCGTTGAGAATTCAACTCTTACCTTTTGTGTTAAATAAGTCTTGCCTTGAAATTTTGTGTTGGTATATATACACATTGAAATTCTGCTAAAGTTCATCTCTTGATTGGGTGTTACAATCATAATTATTTATTTTCCATAACAAAGTCCAGCCAACAATTCTGGTTAAAAAGTTTTATTTCTTAGCCTGACATCATGACCGTAATTATTTATTTTCCATCACAAAATCCAGCCAATAATTCTCATGAAAATGTTCATCTCTTGGCCTAGCATTATAGCCATAATTATTTATTTTCTGTGACAAAGTCAGTCAACTGGTAATTGGCCTCTCAGCCAAAACTAAATATTTAAATGTAAACTGAATATATCAAAAGATAAGGCAAATGCTCTGTAATCAATGAAGCAGAAAATGCTACCTTTTTCGGACTGTGCATGAGAGAGCTTGAATTAAGTACAGACAGAAACTCCTTCACTGCACCTACCCACCTGCATGAATAAAATGCCTAGGATTCGTACATTACATTATCCACATGAGGTACGCTTTCTTCTCATGTCCATCTGTTGCATTTAATAATATACTGGTGGAAAAATTAGACACAGAAACAACCATTTATTGAAGACATATTTTGCCAACTTTTACGGAATTTTTCCATGAATTGACAAAACATCATGAGATAAGACTGCCCCACATAACTGAGCATCCTACTTAAGTAGAATATTTTAATGACATAAATGAAGAATGCAGAATGTACCAGATAGTACGTGCTGCGAAACCTTCAAAATATGCAAGATGCCCTCCATGTGATGTTGTAGCAAGAATAATATTCTTATTCGCCCTACAGAATATACTTAAGAACTCTTAAGGAAAAAATCCCACAAAGCTTATAGAAAGAGAAGTCGTTTATAATAGACAATGTGGCTAGATACCTGCACTCATCCCAAGGAATGGCCTCCTTTGTGCAAACAGGATCATCTAAGGCATTAACACAGAGAAGTGGCACTGAGACATTGTTGAGATAGTGAACACTGCTGCACTTGCGATAATATGTGTCCACTGTCTGTGAAGTAACGGAAGAAGTTAAATGATGACTAATTATTCACATATGCAAAAATAAACAGTATTCTCAGCAAATAGCACTTTCAAGATATGTACCTCAAACTTTCCAACCCGAATTGTACAAAAATGATCAAAATCTCTAACCGAGCGTGACTGGGAAACCGCTAAATATGTCAGCTGGTGAAGTGATTTCCTTATATACATTTTCCAAAAAAATATTTCCAAAAGATTTCCTTATTACTATAATGTATACAAGTAGGAAGTGAATTGAAGCATAAACCGCTAAATCTTATATACATTATAGTAATAAGATTTGAAGCATAATGAAAATATTTCCTTATATATATGATATGGATTAAAACAAAAAAACACTTAGCACTACTAAAACTGCAAGAAAATTAGGCTGCTAACTCCCAAAGTAACTCTGTTTGCCATCAGGTTTAATTAGATATTACAAATAAATGAATCACAGAATTTCAAAGAATGAACTTATCCCAATTACAAAGGGTTGGGTACACAAATTATTTTCTGCTATTCACTTATATTAAGATTTAAATAAGCATTAATGCCCAAATCTTGGATATCTTTCTTTTATGCTTACAAACCATGTCTGTTGTGGTCTTCCAAAGTCTTCCAAAGTATGAACTGATGTCAAAATTAATGTAGAGAACCTAAGGCCCTGATTCAGAGTCTTCCATGTGTAGCTAAGCAAATTCTAATCTCAATTGTCTCTTCACTGAAAGCCTTTGCATCATGAATTGATCTTGTACCAAATGGCATACAATATTATCAGAGAAGAAACTTTCTGGCTAGAGTTATGACTCTTCCTTTTCATCGAGTGTCGCAGATATATTATATAGCTTGAAATTTCTAGGAATCTTAGATACCAATCAAGGAGCATGATAAAGTGTCCATTACATAAGTACCCAACTAAAAATATATATAAAAAATTGAAATAATCATCATTATGATACAATCATTCCTAACCTACATTTATAACGTTCAATATTGCTTGTAACGAACCACTTCTCCTTAAGTTTTTGTGTTAAGGATTGTAATAGTCTTTTTGTGTGTTTGTGTGCATGTTTTGTTGTCAAGTTGTGTGTGTGCTTTGTTTGGACTATGGTGGAAATTGCTGATTAGAATAGTAATAAATTTGTTGACCAGATTTTTATATGTATTACAATTAAACGTTTAAATACTTTGTACACAAGAAATATGCTTTAAAATACATGCTGGGAATGTTTTCAAATAATAATAATAATAAATATATGGGAAAACAAAATATTTTCTGTTCTATTTCAATAGAGATGCTGAAAAACAAAAGAAAAACAGAGGACAATATTCTAAGGTGTGCCTTAAGAGCTAAAACAGGTATTTTGAGATGCAAAAGAATGCTCATACTAAGGAACTTGACCTATGAATCAAGTTGGAGAAACCTGACCCATGAATCAGGGATATTGTGTGCACATACCATAGCTTTATATTTTTTTTATTTTATTTTATCTAAATGTGATGCATTGTTCTTTTTAGTTTAAAATAGTAGAGTATAAGTACCCTCTCCATGGCTATAGAAAGGTCACATGATGACCTTTTAAGGCTCATAAGATGATGGGAAAATTCACATTGCTAATCACTTGAAAAAGAAAGTGCCTTATTTGATTATGTATCCTAAATTGCCGTTATCATGAATCTATTTTGAAAACTCTTTCCTTGCATCTTATG
>MNCI01010136.1:292882-327746 GCA_015680685.1 Gnetum montanum | reverse complement strand
AGCTATAGACGAAGTCCCAACCATCCCCCAAGGAAACAGGAATGACCACACAAAAAACCACCACTTCGGGGAACGTGAAAAGAGGGAAGTGAAACGGGACAAAGTTAGAGGGGACCAAGGAGGTCCCATAACAAATGTGGATGGCCCGTGAGAGGCAGTCTAAGGGGTGTGCTTTGAATTCCCACCGCGATATGTTTTTTTTTCTGTGCGGGGGAACCAAACCATGGGAAGACCCATGTTTGTGTGCATGCATCCAACCAAGGGGTGTGCTTTGAATCCTCAATTTATTTTTTTTGTTTTTGCTTTTGTTTTTCTTGTTTTTTTTTCTTTTTGAATTTTTTCGCTTGAATGAGGACCACACCCTACAAGGTCAAACTACCCAAAAACTTTCATGGAGAGAGACGTGGAGTGGTAGGAAATCCGTAAGGACACACCAGCAACCTAGGGAACAAAACAGAACAATGAATAAAGCATTCCCCTTGAAGTCACACCCGATTCAAACCAGTGGATCATCGTACAGTCAGGGAACTACACAAGTCACACATTCGTTAAAATGTTTGTAATTGAAGGGGTTGCATGTGCACGACACAAGGAAAACCATGAGAGGGTGAATGGGTGGATGACATGGAATCACTGCCGAGTGTATGAAGTGGAACAATGTAAAACCAAGGACAACCATGCAAAGGCGAGAACCGGAAAACTAGGAAGACTATTTTAGTACCCATCGTAATGAAAACCAACCATGCCAAACAATAGGATGATGACAAAAAGTAAGCAAAAAGAACACAAAAAGTGGAAAACAAAGAAGTGTAAAAGAAAAAATCAGAAAACAAAAAATTGGAAAACAAAAAGGGTAGAAAACAAAGAAGGGGAAAATAAAAAATAGAATACAAAAAAGCGTAAAAGAAGAAAAGTGTAAAAAAAAATGATAAATTGGTGAGGGGTGCAGTGAAATGGATCAATAGGGATGAGGGTCTTCCCCACGACTGAGTGGAAAGGGGGAGATGCGAAAGATGGAGCGTGGATGACCAGCTGATGATGAGGCTGTGACACTGGCTATGTGAAACTCACGAAAAGGTTTGAGTTGTTGGCGATTGATCAACTGTGTTCTGGTGGGATCCCCAGGTTTGTGAATTAGCAAAGCCCCGGATGGGAAGGTTTCAGAGACAATATAAGGTCCCTCCCATAGCATCTGAAACTTTGTTGGTTGGGATATATGTGAGGGATTCCAATACAATACCTTGTCTCCACACCGAAAGGTGACCTTCCGAAACTTAAGATCATGTCTTTTCTTATTGTAGGCCTTGTGGGTTTCATTGGAAAATAGGGCTACTAATCGGTTATCATCTAGCACACTTAAGTTGATTAATTGTTCTCATTGTGCTAGGGGTAGGTCAAGGTCGAGGTCATAGGCGGTGGATAGTGTTCGAAGTTCTACTTGGATTGGAAGTGTTGGCAACTTACCATACACTAACTCATAGGGAGATTACCCTACAGGAAGTTTCCAGGTGGAGTGATAGGCCCATAGGGCATCGTTAAGCTTGGTACTCCAGTCCCTCCTGTATTTGCTAATTGTTCATATAAGGATTTTGGTAATTTTCCTATTTGTGACTTCAGCCTGCCCATTGGCTTGGGGATGATAAGGTGTTGTAAATTTGTGTGTTACCCCTAAGCGTTGCATGAGTTTACGAAAAGTAACCCTCATGAAGTGAGTCCCATTGTCAAAAATGAGTGCACGAGGCACTCCAAACCTGGTAACGATTTGTTGTTGAACAAATCATGCGGCGGTGTTGGAAGAATAGTCGATGATGGTTGCTGCTTCTGCCCACTTTGTACAGTAGTCCACCACCATGATGATATATGCCTTTCCATTTGATAAGGGGGTGATGGGCCCCATGAAGTCGATACCCCAAATGTCAAAGGGCTCTAGTGGTTGAATCCACTATTGAGGTCCCTCCAATCGTGCCGATATCCCACCATCTCGTTGGCATCGTTCACAAGAGCAGGCAACCCATTATGCGTCCCTAAAGAGTGTAGGTCAATAATACCCTGCAAGTAGGATTTTAATGGCCGTTCTGCGTCCAGCATAGTGGCCCCCACAAGGGCCCTCATGAGCATCTTGGAGGACGCGCAGTGTATCAGCATCAGGGACACACCATCGGACCAAGCTATCTACACACACCTTGTAGAGGTGGTCGTTGATTTCCATGAAATGCTTGGCCTTATGGAGAAACCGTTGTTTCTGCTGATGGTTCCATTCTTTTGGCAGCTCCTGTGTTGTAAGGTAGGTAAGGATGTGGTTGAACTGAGGAGATTCCTTGGGTTCTTGGGGATCAATCGTGCCTGTGAAGAGGATTTCATCTGGAAATTGATCGAATAAAGGATCCTCCTCTTCTGCGTTATCCCATCGTAACCGAGACAAATGGTCAGCGACCACATTCTTGGACCCCTTTCTGTCTACCATGGTCAGATCAAACTCTTGAAGAATCACCAGCCACCAGATTATGCGGGGGCTTACTATTGGTTTGTTCATTAGGAACCAGATAGCACTGTGGTCTGTGTGCACAAACACCTCGTATTCGAGCACATAGTATCGGAATTTATCCAATGCGAACACCACCGCCATCAATTCTTTCTCGGTGGTGGTGTAGTTCAGTTGTGCACTCACAATGCTACGGCTTGCACAGTGGATATAATACAGATGTTTCTGATCGTCACACTGTGTAAGCACGGCTCCCAAAGTGTAGTTGGAGGCATTTATCATAATATGGAAGAGTCTGGACCAATCAGGTGCCCGTAGAACCGGAGCTTCTACGAGTTTTTGCTTTAGCTCTTGGAATGTGGGCTTGCATTCCTTGGTCTAGAAAAATGGAGCATCCTTCTTTGTAAGCTTTACTAATGGTCAGGCTATCCTCGAGAAATGTTCAATGAAGCGCTGGTAGTAACCAGTGTGCCCAAGAAATGACTGCACATATTTGACAGTACTTGGTTGGCGGGTAATTCCTTGGATGACCCTGATCTTTTCAGGGTCTACATTGATCCCTGTTGATGACATGAGATGCCCCAACACTATGCCCTCTTGGACCATGAGATGGCTCTTTTGCAGGTTGAGCCGTAGATTGGTGTCTACACACCTCTTTAGAACTTGCTCTAGGCGGTCCAATGCTTGCTCGAACGTGGCACCATAGGTGGAGAAGTCATCCATGAAAACTTCTACACCATTGCTGATTTGTTGTTGGAAGATGCTCAAGACAAGGCGTTGGAACGTCACAGGCGCATTGCCCAGGCCAAAGGACATCTTCTTATATGCGAAAGTCCCCCATGGACTCGTGAAAGTAGTTTTGGCCTGGTCCTCTAGTATGATTTGAATCTGGTTATAACCACTATAACCATCCGAAAAGCTATAATATTAGTGTCCTACGATTGTGTCCAACACCTGGTCCATAAATGGGAGAGGGAAGTGGTCCTTGAACGTTGCCATATTGAGCAACTAGAAATCGATACAGACCCTCCACTTGCCACCTTTCTTGGGTACAATAATGAGTGGGCTAATCCATTCACTATCGGTGACTAAATAGATGAATCCCGCCTTAAGCAGTTGTTCAATTTCCTTCTTTACTATCTTCTTCAACTTGGGATTCAACTGTCTTTGCGGCTGTCACTGTGGCTTCATGGAAGGGTCAAGATAGACTTGGTGCTAGTAGATCCTAGGATCAACTCCAGCCAGCTTAGAATAGGACCACGCAAATGCAACAACCCATTTGTTTACCATCACCAGCAACTTATTTTTTTGTTCAGGAGCAAGGGCAGCGTTGATAATTATTGGCTTGCCATTTTGCAAGAATTCATACTCTAAATGAGTTGGTAGAGATTTTAATTCAAGGGGCTCTTGCTTGAAGCCCTCAGGGATCTCTAGCTTTCCCCAGTCATCAAAGTCATCAACGATGGAGGTTTGTCGATGAATATCCTCCATCACATCCATGCTGTCAACTTAGGCTTGCACTAGCCCCTCAGACAGTTCCATGCAGATTATGCTGCTAGTAGTATCAGTTGTCAGCCACTGGGTCCCTTCTTGGGTAGTGGCTACTGCGTACAGGCACTATTGAATTTTTGATTCCTCGATACACCGACTGCATGCTTGAATGGATGTCTGCTTAATGGACCATAGCTGCTACATACAGTTGCACCCTGAGTCACTGTACGTGATGCATGGAACTCTTTTCTTCTCAATCTTCCCGAAAGGATTTTCCTGTGAAATTTCCAGGGACAGATCTCGGAGTCCTAGTCGTGCATCCACCATGCTTAGCCAGGCCCTTCCCATGATGATTGGGAAGTTCCCCTTACAGTTTTCAACACAGATGACCAGGAAGTCAGCAGGGTAGGACCACCCATAGACGGTGGTCACAATGTCCTCCACCAAATCCAAAGGAACAGTGATGGACTAATCTGCTAGCTCGAGTTGGATGTTGCTCTTCTTTAGTGGGGGCAGGTTCCAGTTCTTTTACATATCGTGAGAGATTATATTAACCCCTGACCTTGAGTCTAGAAGAGCTTTGCATGGCTCGTTTCTAGCCACTTGAAGATAGATTAGGGGGCTTTCCGGATCTATCAATTTCCAGGGAAGAGACCCAGCCTTGATCCAGTTGCATGTGTAAGCATGATCGTCTGGACGTTGGATTACGGCGGAGTGGAGGATTGCTCGGGCAGTGTGATGGTAGAGGTGTTGGTAGGTTTTGAGGCACTGGCCACAGGCGTAGGTGAGGGTGTATTCAGATTATTGGGCTGGAAGAAGGAATGTTTGCATGGCTTGGGTTTCGGTCCACTCAGCCTAGATGCCGGTTGTAAGTTAACAGCCCTCGTAGCATTTCGTTGTTGTGGCTGTGGCGGTATTTCTTCCTGCATGGATGGAGCAGGTGGCAACGGAGAGGGATGATGTGGAGGAGTGGCAGAAGAAGATGACAGAGGGTAGAAGTGATGCGGATTTGTCCCCTTGGGTGCTGGAGATGGATGTCTGAAATATTCAGTGGGGTGGTAGTAACTGGGAAAGGCCACATGACTGGAAGACTCTCTTGGAGAGACGGGCTGCTGAACATAGTACCCGTAAGGATCTGGCTGCTTGTAAGGGTACTGCTGCCTTGGAGGTGGCATCCCCCACTCTTGTGGTTGCTGCCACTGTTGGAAATACTCGTACGGTTGTAGAGGTGTTCCACTTGGGTAGTATCCTTGCTGCTACTGGTGGAATTTCCGAGGGTTACCTTGGGGATAAGGCAACCTTCGGGCATCTGCCTCTGCGCCAAACGAGGGTTCAAGGCATAGACCCCAAACTCTTCTAGGTGAGACACCATAGGACAAGATCCCTTGGGATGTTCATATTGGCATATGCGACATCCATCATCCTCTTCGGTGTTAGAGTCTGCAACCTGTTCAGCTGCAGCAACGTTTCCCTTACCTTTGTGTTGGGTATGTTTAGCTCCCTTCTTCCTGTGCCGATCACGGTCACTACCCTGTTCTTTGGACTCTTCTGAAATTTTTAATACACTTTGGAATCTTTCATCTAAAGTGTCCCACATTTTATCCACCTTTGTCGATATTTCAGATGCAAACTTTTGTAACGGCAAAGTCTTCTGATTCACCGCTACTTCCAATGGTGACTCTTCGTCCTCATCACAAAATCAGATCCCCCTTTTTCTAAGGGAAGGGTCCTGGTTGAATTCTTTAGCACTCTCATTTTTTCTGAGTTCTCCTTCCTCTTTGGCCACTTGATCAATGAGGTGCTACAACTGATGGGCTCTTAGCTTTGATAGTCATCCCTTGGTGTAGACACCAAGGGTCTTTCTTGTTTCAAAACGAAGCCCATCAATAATGTGGCAAAGCTGTGCCTGCTGAGAATAACCATGGCCAGGGCACCGATGCAATAGTGAGTAGTACCTACTCATCGCGGCATCCAAGGGTTCATGATTCCCTTGTTTCCAACCTTGGATCTACCTTCTTAGATTTGCCAGTCTAGAGTACGTTTGAAATTTGTCATTAAAGATTTCAAGCATCGTACTCCATCTTCTGACTGATTCCGGCTCTAAAGACCAGTACCAAATTTCGGCTTCTTTGATGAGTGTTCGGGGAAACAGCTTCAACTGTTGCCAATCGTTATCAATATTTTGCAAGGTGCAGGCATCATGGAATGCTTGCAAGTGGGTATGCGGATCACAGTTGTATCCCCCTTCAAATCTGGGGATGTTGTTCATGTCAACACGCTTGATCCGGCTGTCCTTCATGTGCTTACTTGGGATATGAACTACCTCTGCAATGTGGAGCATGCTCCAAATAGCTAACAACAGCTCATCTGAATCATAGTCCTGTTGGGGACTATGACGTCTGCGATGATTTCTGCTACCCCTTCTTTCATGTTGACAAGGGCCACGCGATTGATTGCGTGCTCCCTCACGTTTCCCCGCTCGAACCTGCTTACCACCATCCTTTCTCTCAAACCTTCCCTTGTGACACTCATAACCTGAGCTGGAGGAAGGTGCAGGAGAGGGGGAGGATGGGGAAGTGAAACACCACAAAATTCTGAGCTTATCACTTCTCCAACAAGGATCGAGCTAAAGTCATGATGCTCCCCACCATGACTAAAGCTTGATGGCCTCATGGACAGGTCTGAACGGAGTCGAACTGAATAGGAAATGGTCCCATGGGACCCACAGAAGACTACGGTGACATCCAGCATCAAACTTGGCAATTTTTGAGCCCAAAGACTTGGTTTTCACTAAGTATGCATCCTGTACGCCTGGTGTGTATGCCCAGCATGTGATTTCAAAGGTGACCCAAAAGAGGCACTTCAGAGCAAGATTTTCACAAGGCGTCAACTCTTAGAGACAAGGCAATTGTTAGGTATCATCATGGGCTTAGGAAAATCGAGTTTTGACTTTGGAATCATGCATTTTGAAGCTCACACGCTGAGCATGTACATCCTGCACGCCCAGTGTGTACGCCTAGCATGCAACCCAGTGTACACCAGTTAGAGCCTTCCAAAACCATGTCAGATCGAGTCCAAATGAGCCCAAATTCGACAGGCATCATTCTCATGATCCAAGGGCCAAATTCAAGATTTTCTATTGTAATAGTATATTCATTTGTAAAGTTCAATTCTCTTGCGTTGGGCAAGTCTGTACGCTGAGTTCACACGCCCAGCATGTACACGCTGGCATGCAGCACACTGTACAGTTGTAATTCTCTTTGCACTTAGACAATGTAGCCACATGTCACCCGACCCAAAATTCTCTCACCCATGACCACTCATACCCTTCCAGATCTGAAACCAATGCCCAAAAACCTCATAAAAACCCCAATTTTCCACTGGATCAAGGTTGGCAATTTTGGGGCAAACAGGAGACAAAAAACCTGAGGGCACTTAGCAAATCAAGGAGGAACCCCATATGCTAGACTTCTACCCTATACGCTAAGTGTACAACCTTCACGCTACACCTACAGTTTAAACCAACTAACCATCACCCCTCTGCATCAACCGGGGCTCTTCGTCCGCCTTGTGTCAGATTCACAACTGCGTTCAGACCGGTGCATTGTAATCTCATTTTTCAATAAAGTTGTTTCATTTCTGCTTAAGATTTGTTACAGTTTTCATCCATTTTTATTTGCCTTAGTATTTTTCTTTCTTTCTTTGCACGTTCATGTTCTAGTCAACATTTATCACGTTATTTACGCATAACCCAGCATATTGCACATTGGTATATGTTGGGGAAATCCTTGTCTGATCCATGTGCAGACCATCCAAGGTACTCTACCTTCGTCAATTCTGGCTTGCGCTCAAGTGAAGGTAGGGTCTTCAGTGCTTGTCTGTAAATCACGTAGTGCTTGTCCCATTCCAGCCGTGCATGGACAATTTCAGATAGCACAAAAAATGGCACTAGAAGGAGGGCCTGAAACTGTTTAAATCTACTCTGATCTCATACACTTGCCCCATGTGCTTTTGATCTACCACCAAGTTTCCTCAGATTTACACTTTGTCTGCATAACTCTGATTTTGCAACTCTTTGAATTTGCGTCCTGTTCCGCAGCAATCTCAGCGTCTACATGCTACCCAGCTTACCTGCACGCTGTAGACCCTGTCTACACACTCCCTAGCTTACCTGCACGCTGTAGACCCTGTTTACACACTGCAACCGTTTGTAACACGCTGACCACTCTGGCTTTACGCTGACATTTGCAGCCCACATGCCATGACCTCAATTTACATGCTGTGACCAGTTTCTGTATGCTGGTCGTTGAAGCCCGTACGCTGGGATCTAGTCCATACACTGTGTAAACAAGCTACACGCTGCTAACTTAGGTGTATGCTGATAACTATACCTGTTTCATATTCGGCCATATCCTCACCTGTACACCCTGACATTGTCTCCCATCCACCTAGTTACACTTACGACCTTTTCGTCATGAATACTGCCAACACCAACGTTTCAACCAAGTCCATTCCAGACACCATTGGCCCCACGATGATGTTGATACCCATTATGCAACCCATAGCAGCCCACAGTGAGGTTAATCCTCAGGGAGGACCTCGTCGATCTCTCAGACTACAAGGGAAGAATCCATCGTTTAATGTCATAACACACGAATAGTATAACTTCATATGTGTGAAGATACAAGCTGGCCTGGCAGTAGATCAAACTGAGCTGGAGGCTAATAAACTGTATGAACTGATTCATAAGGGAGGACATGAGTTCATCCCCTCCCCATATGACATCATCCCTCTTCCAGAGCACTACTCTGAGCTCATCTCACAGCTCCTCCTAGTAAAGAGCCAATCTTTAGACCAGTCCATAACAAATCCTCAATTAGAGGAGGAGGATGACTTTGCGGCTTAGTCTGAACATGAGGATTCATACCATACTCTCAGTCCGCACACTTATGCGAACCCATTATTTCATCTCTTCATGGGGCAAACTATGTCTCTCCATTCATTTAAAACCACTCAAGCACATGTGCCTCAATAGGAACCATCCACTCTTGTTCCCACCCTTTCAGTGGCTGACACCCAATTTAATATACCCATCACCACAATTCCTCCTGTCACCATGCCACCCCCTTTCTTACAAATATAACCCTAACAATATCCCCTTCAAACTAATGTGGGAGTAACCTTCCCACCCGAAGTGATCGGGATGCCATATGTGATACCAGCTTCTACATCCGCGCACTATATACCACGAATCCAAACCCAAGAAGCACCCTTCACCACTTTAACTCAACAAGTTTAGGGCCTTCCCTCACAAAACATAACCGAACAGTGGGCTGCGACTGGTATGCAACCCCATCAACCACCTCCTACAGTTCCACCCATGAACATCCCTCAAGTGCAGCAACAACAACAACAACAACCCTTTCCTTGTAGTATGCTACCCTTAGTAGCACCTACCATGAATATTCCACAAGCGCAACCTCCAACCACTTAACTTTCCTCTTTCCAGCCGACTGTGCAACAATCTAACTTGTATATGACACAACATAATCAATCTACTATCTTGCCTAGTGCCCAAGACTAAGCTAAAGCCAAAAAGCTGATGCAAGAGCTAACTGATGAAGTCAAGCGCCTCAAAACAGCTACCAAAGAAGAGCTTAAGATAGTAGACTTTTATCAAGACGATCCTATTAGCTCTTCGGTTCCACCTCTAACATTATCTAAAGGTGTTTCCTTACCCACGTTAACTAAATACAATGGGGAAACAAACCCCAATGCCCATCTTGTAATGTTTAGACTAGAGTGTGTGTTGCTTCAGGCATGGCCACAAGCCATCTTGCGAGTGTTCCCCATGTCCCTCACAGGGAGAGCACTTGATTGGTATCGAGCTTTGCCCTGAAACTCCATATCTTATTTGGAAGATTTATTACACTAGTTTGTTACCAGGTTCAAGTATAACTTGAAGCCTAAATCAACACTTGACAGCCTCATACAGATCAAGCAAGCACCGCTTGAACCTATTCAAAAATTTATTCAATGGTGGAGTGCTGCCCTCAATGAGCTCCATGAGCTAATCCCAGAGACTTATCTCCTCACTATTCTAAAGGGGGCCGTTAATGATTTTGTAAAGTCCAAACTATACTATCTTAATGCATGCACTCTTAGTCAAGCATTTGTAGAAATAAATAATATTGAAGAAGCTGCGCAAAACAGTCATGATCCAGCCTATTCAGCTTTTAAAAACCAACATAATAAGAAAGACAAAGAAAAGGCTAAGGCAACTATAGTAGCAGTAGCAGAAACACAACAAATGAGTACAAGACAACAAGACAAACCGCCTACTACCCCCACTAGCTATACTAGACCTGCTTCCACTGCTACGCTCGGACTATCCACATCACAAAATGCTACACCAAGTCATGTGAGAAACTTTGAGAGGAGAGACCCCTCTCAATATACACCATTGCCCATGAAACCTTCGTAATTATTTGACCAACTCTTGAAGGCTGGGCTAATGAAACATAAACAATTGTCCCCTGCGGCAATTCAAAGACATGATTGATTCTGTGAATTGGTCAAGAATCCAGGCTTGGCCACACCTAATGAGCCTCCTGTCCCAAAAGGCTTTAGACTCGATAGGTTTTGCGAGTACCATCAACGTAATGGGCATGGTACCGATTTTTGTTTTGCCCTGAAACAAGACATCCAACGAATGATAGATAAGGGCGAAATAACTTTCGATGAGTCCAACCCAGTCCAACAGCAAAACCAATCCATGGGTGTATATAAGGACCCACTAAATACTAAGGAAGCACCATACGTAATTAACACTATCTACTTAGATAACGAACAAGAAGCACCTTGGATTAACACCCTTTATTTAGGTAATGAACAACAAACACCTAGGAGACCCTTTGTAGTTCGTATCCCTCCTACTGCACAAACCTCCACACCTCAATCATCATATCCTCAATATAACTTGCCTACACTGCAAAGATCCTATGTCATCTGGATACCTCCCGCAATGGCAGCCTCTACACCACCATAGGACAAACCATACGTAGTGCGTGTACCTCCTACCGCTACTACCGCAAACACGCAACCTCTTATCCGGCCCGCTCCCTATGTAGTCTGGGTGCCACCCGTGGTTACAACTATGGAAGTACAACCCCCAACTAGACCAACTCCATATATTGTCAAGATACCCAAGCATCTTGATAACCACCAACCTTCCATTCCGCAAACACAAAATAGATCGACCTCGTATGTTGTTAGCGTGCCTAGGCAACCTTACACTCAACCACCTTCAACCGCCCGATCGCAATCTCGTCCTACTCCATATGTCATACGGGTTCCAAAGCAACCCGATGTTCAGAAACCAAATGTTCCCCCACACCGAACATGGGAACACCTGGTAGATAGGCTCACACGGGAAAAATTGGAGAAAGAACGTCAACAGCTTGTCTTAGGACTCCCCAAGCCTACTCCATTAAGTGCAGTACCCATGAAATCACCTAATAACGAACCGAACACGAGCTATAAGGGAGAATCATCAAGAATACATGATACATCCAAATCAATGGTTACGGAAGAAAACTTCAAACCAGCTACACATGAGATAAAATTGTTGGGCCCGATAGATCAAGTAATCACTAACAAGCATGCACCTAACAGTAAAGATTTAGCAACAGCCCTAACACAGGTCATGCAGGCACTTAAACATAAAAACACTTCATTAAGCCTATATGACCTGATGTTAACTTCTCAAACTCATCGCGAAGCCCTAGTACGCATGTTGACATCGATCCCGGTAAGCGAAGACTTACCTCCAAATGAACCATCAATTCATGCGGTAATGCATTTGCTTTAAGGATCGACTTCTAAATCACTTGGCTTCCACACTAACAACATCAAAATTGATGAGAAAATAGGAGAAGTGACAACCGCACCTATGTTCATAACGATATAAGTAAATCAATTCAAAATACATCGAGTGCATGTAGATGACAGAGCCGCCACAAGCGTAGTACCTTATCCCGTCATTGAACAATTAGGGCTTACGGAACTAATTAGACCAACCTCCACTACATGTTTAAAATCGTTTAGTGGATCATGCGTAGTAGTAAAATGCACCATAACTTTGGACTTTATAGCAAGGGATCGATTCCCCACATCTGCTAACTTTGTTGTCATCGACGAGATGCCAGGGTTTAATTTAATATTAGGAAGACCCTGGCTGGCCCAACTCAAAGCAGTCTCTTCCCCCATACACCAAGAGATCCACCTGCCTTATGAAGGTGGTGAAATCATTATACATGGGGAGGCTGCTACACCTACCAGCTTGTCACATACAGATACAAACCAAGGCTCAGAGGTTAAGTTTGAAGAACCTAAGTAGGATGACACAAAGCAAAAACAAAGTTGCACGCGACCAGTAGACAATGATCCATCAGACGTAAAAAAAACTTCACCTAACATAAAAACACCCGAACCTGAAACTGTACATATACCGCCTAACCTAGAAACTACAACAAACATCAAAACTACTGAACATACGGAAACACTAGAAGATGCCAACATAGAGCCTGTTCCATTAGACATCCCTTGGGCTGAATTACCGTTCAACGTGATCAGCAAAGGGGACACTGAGTACAGAATCATACCTACCAGCATCACTCCTAACATTAAATTAAGAAAAATTAAAAAATTGCTAAAATGCTAAACTACATTCTTCGTTCGAAATGACATTAAACTATCACATGTCTGCAATGACATAAAACTAGCCATGGCCAGAAATGGCCGGTTTACCAAGAAATCCACCAATATCACTTGAAACTTCTCTTGTATACACATGGCCCGAAATAGCCTTAAACTAGTACATGGGGCCCGAAATGGCCTTAAACTAGTACATGGGGCCTGAAATGGCCTTAAACTAGAGCATTTTCTTACATTTGTTTTCTCTCAATTCAAGTTTACAGTTCGAATTTACGCTTACATTGTTGCGTTATCGGTTACAGTTTCCCTTCATATTCCCCCTTTTACATGATTATGCTTCAATTACAATTACATTCCTACTTCTATTCCTACTTCGTGCATTACACTTAAACAAAAACATGAACAAAAAACATTCTACACTGCTGCATTGGGTTTACATTCAAGCCCAAAAGAACAAAAATATTTTCACTTCAAATCTACACTTATCAGTGTTCAAATAAACCCAAAGTTCAAACAAAAAAAATGAATAACAGAAAACTTAATCGATTTTTTTTTAATATATCAAAGTCAAATTACAACTTAGCGCCATGTCCCCACACGATACATAGATCGCATACATAATCATTTTAACAACAAAAACATCAAATCGAAACTAGGCATCAAATCCAGGAGGAGCTTGATCTTCAGACTCCTCCGCATCATCCTACCCCACTTCGCTAGGGCCACCTTCCGGGCCACCGTCATCCTCATGATTCTGTAAAAGGTAAAAGAAAATAATTAACAAAGAAAAACAACATTTTCTGCTAAAAACTAATAAGCAAAGTTTACAAATCTAAATGACTTACCGAAGAAGATCCTTGTAGACCAAACTCCAGCTGACGAAGGATTTCCTCCTCAGGGACACTTGCCCAGTCGGTTATTAAGACCTAGATCAATGTTGGCTAAGGCCTTCCCTTTGTCCACCGCGGACCAAGTGGGACGTTTAAGAGGAAACTCGCCCACAAAAATCTCCCCAGAAGCTGTAGTGATGACCCTCTTGGGAGACTCCATCTCTACCACAGTGTGCTTAGCAAACGCGTCAAATGAGGATCATAGGCCTAAACCCTCTACAAACATTTCTAGCTGACGCTTCTCTATGGATTTCTCCTTCAATGATTTTTTATAATGATACTTGTGCGTCTTCTCATCTTGACCCCATTTCTGTACCTTAGATGCAAAAGCTTTCCAATCTTGACATTTGAGATTCAGCAAATCAATTTGCGCCTTTCGTTCTGCTAGCTCCCGAATCATAGTTACTTGGCGATTCAATAAATTCCAATACCTAGTATAGGTAATCTCAGAGGTTTGCCAAGAATGATCACCCGTCAACCTTGCCGAGCCAAACTCATAGCGTGACTTAAAATCATCTTGTTCTACTGCTAGCCTAGCAACCTCCTTTTCCCCCACTTGAATTTGCAACCATAGTTTCTCAATGGAACGCCTACAGGTCCAAAGAGACTTGGCATTCTGCACAACACACTTTGCCACTTCATCATAGATCTATCTTGGCACTTGCTCAATCTCTGATGGTAGTGCAGGCAGACTGTCAATGCAAGTGGCCTCAGATGGATCCCACTTCAGCTTAGTCCCTATCCACGTGAGAAGAACATGCATTAGACATCGGACGGTGGAAATGGATGTGAAAACCGAAGGACTCAAAACGCTTAAGACATATGTACCTATTTCAGGATGAGCTTGCTGGATGCAATCAACTACCTCATCAATGATACCAAGGACAAAATCCATCTTACTTGGCATCTCGATCCAAGTAAATGGTTCATTTGTAGGAGATGCGTCAACTTCGGTGATCGTTCCCGTTGGAGTCTTCATCATAGGTATTTCCAAACAGACATTAGGAATCATCCTAATTTCAACATTTTCTCCTAGTAGCAGCAGAAACATAAAATTAAAACTCTGAATAATAGAAAGAACAATTCAAGAGCCAAATAAATATAATGAGGAGAACATACCTAAATCTCTGTTCTCTTCCTGATTCGGGGAATCACCAAGGTCTAACCTTCCTCCGAAGAAACCATCAAACATCTCGTCAACTTCTTTTCTATGGTGTCTCCCTCCTTCTCTTTTGCTTCTTCCCTCAGAGGGGCAGGGACTTCCATCTCGTCATTGCCCGCTTCGTCCTCCTCATCCAAATTCGTTGGGACTTCCTCCTCCTCGACGATCGGTGTCAACACCTCCTTTCTTACTTCAGGAGTTGGCTCTGATGACATTCATAAGCGTAGCATTGAATAAATGACATTCAAGAGTAAGATAGCTTCATATAAATGGTCAAAAAAATCAAAGAAGATAATAATAATAATAATGATAATAAAACAAGGATAAACAAGTGAACCAAGCTTACTTACCCCAGACTGGCATTTTAAATCGTATGCATTTCACCTTGGGTTCATCTATAGTTGGAGCCACTTCTCTAGAGCACTTAGGTTGTTGAACCTTGGATTTTACCTTCCCGATTGTTTCCTTGATTACTCGGTTCGCTCTCCTAGCAGTATAGGGCACATCACCTGGTTCTAACCCTATACTATCACGCCTATGAATTGAATGGCCAGATGATCCCTCCGTTGTAACAAAAATCGATTCATCAATTCCCTCAGGAGCATCTTGGGATTTTGTCACCTCAAATAAGTGGCGAATCCATGGGCGAGACAGTTGCCCATGTTCCCTTAACACGTATTTGTTGTCCACGTGAACAACTAGAAATTCAGCTAGTTGGCGCAAGTAATCGGCGAAGAATGCAAAGGTGAAATGGGACTGCGCGTCAATGTTCGAATGCAATCTCAGTATCTCGCCATGGAAACCTGAAAGTAAAACTGCACCCAATTATAGCGTACCCCAGTCTCCAGAATCATGCGCATGATGCACATAGATTCTACCCCAAAAGTCCTCACTTGGGATAGGGACTTTGAAAACACTCATGCTCTAAACAGGGGATACAATTCATTGACTTCAGTTACTTTTGATTGTCCCTGGATAGGGAATCCCTTAGCACCTTTAAGAACACCCAACCAGTCCTCCAATTCACGAACCACATGGATCTCCTTCTGCGCTCTATCCAAAATCACTTTAGTCTTAGCTGCTGGTACACTGAAGAAGTCTGAAAAGAACTCCACCGACAGATGGAAGGCCACTTTGATTCCCTTGACGCGAGTACTATAGTAAGTAACTGCTTCATTGAAAGAATCAACGATCGTAATCATCTCAGTCATAGAGACATTAGGACTTAGGGCCGTAAATAACTCCATGAGGCCAACGTCGCACAGACAACTGATAATATGTGGTGGTGCCTTGTCACGCAGCCATCGTTGTGCATCACTGATCTCCCTGAATTTCATGGCCAAAGTGCCCTCAGTCCGCCTGGTTGTGATGGTGACTCCACCAGGGGGAACATCCACTGTATGCACAGGATAACATCGATGGAGTCAATATAATCAACGATGTAGCAGAACAAATAAACATTAAGCATCAGAAATACTATTACTTACTGTCGGATAATGGATTAGGATCATTAGAAGACAAATCAGCATCGCATGGAAAAACTAGTCCATTATGGGACCAATCCCCATGCAGCCACCCCCGAGCCTCACATTGTGCAAATTCCCTAGAGTATCATTTGTGAAAATGAACAATGTCACCCTTAGTCTGAGCTAACACGGCACCACAGAGAGTGGGGCCTGCAATGAAAGCCTCTAAGGCGATATGAGCCAACGCAAGTCCATCGTCACCTACGCATACTCCTTTGTCAAATTGGGGCCTGCAAAGGAACGACGGTCAAAACATGAACAATCACTAAGCATCAGAACAGAAACGGTGAATTAAACAACCTTACCTCTCTACCCTGTACACCGTCCCAGGAGGATTCTGGAACAACGTGTGTGCACGAGCGGCCAGGAATAAGGTGCTATTGAGATAGTGAGAGCCATATGACAATAGGTCCCATACACGCAATAACGGATGGGTAGATTTAGGTCCTCCAGAGGGACCATCCTCAATCGTAAGCAATCCCTCGTCGATGTCCACCATGAAAGCCACAATGCCATTTGAGGATCCCGGTAACATAGTCTCAAGCACGCTCAGCGCTAATTATTCACTTAGATGCGACCATATTACCACATTGAATTTTTCTAAGATGAAAGCCAGGAACTCGCTAGCACCTGCCCAGAACCATACCCCATTTTGATCAATGGTCATATCGGGAGCCAGTTCGTTAGAATCAATAGGCCCAAACCACACCAGAACTCCAACAAGCTCCACCACTAGGAGGAAAGGTTTGGGGTCTTGCAAGTATTCAAGAACTAGGGTCAACAAGCTACGCAAAAATAAAGTTTTACGCTGGAGGCCAACACTTAGAAAAGTTCCCAAGGTTCACGCTCAGCGTGTAGAACCTTCATGCTCAGTGTGTAGACCCTACACGCTGGAAAACTCAGCGTGCAGACCCTGCATGCTAGAACGTGGGCATGCAAACCCCACACGCTGAGCGTTTTGGCCCCATCCTGCATGCCGGACATATAACCAAAAAAAAAACTACCAAACATAAAATTCGTCGTACACAAAGGGAAAAAACATTGACACTAGCCTGCATGTTAACATCTACACTACGGAAACAAGAGAAACCTCACACAACGTGCCAAAATCATGAAAATTGACAAAAACAGTAAGCAAAAATACAAAATTTGGCAAAAGATCAGGGTTTACCGGCATGATGATCCTGACCATGAGGGGATCATGGGTTTGGGCAAGCACCGGAGTATCGCCTCGCTTTCCTCCATGAAGGTCAAGCTAGGCTCCTTACTTCCCTGGTCCTTTGCTCGCTTGTCATTACCCATCGCATTCACGTTGAACCCTGCACGCTACGCTGAACCCTGCACGTTGGGGCTTTGTCAAGATGTACATGCCGAATCCTTCTATTCAACTCATCGCATCCCGATTTTCGTTGCCTACCCCCTACGGTCAGATCCTCACCTTCTCGTATTAGTGAATCGACTAGGGTTCATGCTCATGTTGTGGGCCCGAGGTTCACGCTGACATCGTCGCCTAAAATTCACACCGACGCTGCAAAACCAAAGTTCACGTTCACACTGCAAAACTAAACTCGTTCATGCTGAACTCTAGGTGCACACCAGGATTTTTGAGGTTTACACTGAAGTTTATGCTTGCAACATCATGTTTTATACATCTCCACGTGGCACATGCCACCTCACCCTCTAGGAAATCGGAGCCTTGGATATTTTACTCAATAAACATAGGAATTAACTAAAATACAAATACATATAAACAAAGGTAATGATAACTATGTAGCATTACCCACGTGAAATCTTCCCTTACACAACAACTCCTATTGCCCAAACTGAACACCTTGGTACACACTCTTCGTTTCGCAATCTCACACTCAGTAATAGTTACAAATCGCATAATCAATTAGAAATCGTAAGCTAACTGCCACAATCGGCCCGGTAAGGCCTTAAACTGCCATGTGTCTAGGTACGACAATAAATTACCACCACATGCCTTAGTCACTATCAAACATAGACATGAGTTACATTGCTTAGAGAGCATAACAACCCCCCTAGCTCACTTTGCTCCTTGTTTATTAGCAGGAGCAAGCACGATGGATTGCAAACATCTATTCACATCGTTGACCATCAATGGGCCATACGGAAAGATCACGAGAGAAATCAACATAAATTCTATCGACTTAGGTCCATCAATAGATGATACATTTGTAGCCTCAATGCAACAAACATTAGATAACTATGAAGGTATGACAAAATCTCTGGACATAGAAGCTGATAGCATCACTGAAGACCCTTTAACTGAAACCCCCATAACTATGCCTGACGGTGAAGTTAAGGTAGTAAAATTGAGCTCACTATTACAACCTCAACTTGCCAAGGACATGGAACACGTGCTTCGAGAAAACATGAAAGCATTTGCTTGGTCTTATAATGACATGCCTGGACTAGATCCTCGCATCGTCCAACACAACATTATACTCGATCCCAAGTTAAGATTAGTGAAGCAGAAAGCACGCAAGGTCAAACCTGAGGTAGCACTGGCAGTTCGCAATGAGATTACTAAGCTTTGTCAAGCTAGTTTCATTTGGGCTGTTGACTACGCTGACTGGGTATCCAACATGGTTATAGTCCCAAAGAAGAACGGAAGCATTCGCCTATGCATAGATTTCAGGAACCTCAACATCGCAACCATAAAGGATGACTTCCCGCTACCTAGCATTGATCAACTTGTTGACTCAACTGCAAGGCACGTTCTGTTGTCTTTTATGGATGGATTTTCAGGATATAACCAGATATGGATTAACCTAGAACATCAGCTCAGGATGACCTTCATGACAGCATGGGGTACCTTTTGTTATACAATGATGCCATTCGGCTTGAAGAACGCCGGTGCCACATATCAAAGAGCAATGACATTCATTTTTAGCGATTACATACTTCATTCGCTCAATGATTATGTGGATGACATCGCAGTTAAATCAAAAACACTAGAGCAGCACATACAAGACTTAGATTTGGTTTTAAAACGTTGTCTAAAATATGAACTTAGGCTCAACCCAAAGAAATGTGTCTTTGGGGTAAAAACGGGAAAAATGCTAGGCTTCGTAGTATCAGAAATAGGAATACAAGTAGATCCAGACAAGGTTAATTCTATCACCAATTTGAAACCACCAAGCAACCTTACCAAACTCCGAGGTCTACAAGGTAGACTATAGTTCATCAGGCGTTTCATATAAAAATTGACGGACAAGTTGAAACCTATGAATCACTTACTACGCAAGAACGTCCATTTTGAATGGACTTCACATTGCCAGGAAGCATTTGATAACATTAAAATGGCACTAAATCAATTATCAACAATTTATCCACCTCAAAATGATAACCCTTTCTACATTTATCTCACCACATCCGACTCATCAATTGCATCCATGCTTTGCCAGAAATGAGATGATGGAACTGAAGTCCCTGTTTATTGTTTATGTCATGCATTAGTAGCCCATGAAAAGAAGTACAACAAGGTGGAGAGGTCATGTTTAGCCCTTACCTTTTCCTTGAAGAAATGGTGACATTATCTCTTCCGCAACCAAGTCAATATAATCTGCAAGGATAATGTGCTCAAAGTCATCATAGGCAACCTCTACGAATCAAGTAAGATAGCTCGCTGGAAAGCCATGATAGCTGAGTTTGACCTACACTACATAGCACAGTCATCAGTTAAGGGTCAAGCTATAGCAACTCAAATGACTACATCACCAATGCATGATCAAGCGACAATAGAGCCAAAGTTCCCAAACGAAAATGTAAGTGCAATATACATAGTGCTTGATAACTACGATGCCATTTTGAATTTTGATGGAGCATCCACCTCCCGAGGGGGAAGTGCCACCGCCGTCATTACCTACCCCTCCAGGGAGATCCAACCCTTTGCTTATCATTTCAATTTTCACTATACCAACAATGTAGCAGAGTACAAAGGCCTCCTTAGAGGTCTCATAGCAGCACTAGATTCCGACATCACACGACTCATAGTCAGAGGTGACTCACAGTTAGTTCTAAATCAAGTCACAGACGTTTACGCATGCAAAGCACAACACTTACAACCATATTGTGATTTGACTAAGCATTTGCTGAAGTGATTCGAAAACATAGATGTACAACATGTTTCCAGAAATGATAACACCATTGCAGATGCACTAGCTACGTTAGCCCTAAACTTAGCGCCAAACATGTTCCACACGTTGCCTAGTTCTATAATCAGTTGTGCTAAACCCATAACTGATACTCCCGATGAATTACCGATTACATTAGTTAGTACAACACACACAGTAGAATGGTATGATGACATAAAAGAGTATCTTCTACACGGAAAAACACCGTGACATCTAACAAATGCGCAAAAGGATGCAGTACGAAAACGTTCTCGATAGTATGCATTAGTAGGTGAAACATTGTGTCGTAGATCCTACGAAGGTATCCTGTTAATGTGCGTTAGTAGCATTGATGGCCAGACCATTGTGGAGCAAGTACATGAAGGACTCTGCGAAGGGCACATAGCACCCAAAGCAATGGCAACCAAAATAAGGCGTTTAGGGTACTATTGGCCACACATGGAGTACAACTGTGTCTCCAAGGTCAAAACGTGTGATACATGTCAAAAGCATGGTAATCTCATACATGTCCCACCCAATGAATTGCATACAACTTAAATCACATGGCCTTTCCAGAAATGGGGGTTGGACATCATCGGACCAATAACTCCCCTGTCTTCAGTGGGGCATAGCTTCATCATAACCGCAACTAAATATTTCATGAAATGGGTGGAAGCTATCCCCCTCAGAAAGACTGCATCAAAACAAGTATGCAGCTTTATCTTGGAAAACATCGTGACCCGCTTTGGCATCCCGATGACCATCATTACTGATAATGGACCACAATTCAGCAGTGTTGAAACAAAAACCTTCTGCGATAGCTTAGGCATGAAACATTCGTTCTCGTCCCCATATTACCCTCAGAGAAATGGATAAGCAGAAGCCACGAACAAGATTGTCATCTCGGTGCTGAAGAAGATGCTTAACCAGAGCAAGAAAAGATGGCACGAACAATTAGTATACGCGTTATGGGCTTATCGCACTACACATCGGACGTCCACAGGTAAAAATCCATATAGCCTTGTTTATGGTTCCGAAGCTATTTTACCTTTGGAGTTGCAGGTACCATCTTTAAGGATCACACTCTCCAGACTCCTCGACGAAAGTCAAAGTAATGATTTGCGCATCATTGACTTGGACTCGGTGGAGGAGGAACGCACGCGTGCGCTCGATCAGATTGAATGGTACCAGAAACAACAACGACACCGCCATCAACACGACATTCACAAGCACCCGATCAAAGAAGGCGACCTCGTACTTAAGGTGGTCCGTGAACATGTGGACAAGTTCACAGCAAACTGGGAAGGGCCCTACTTGGTCACCAAAGCATACGACAACAGAGCATTTAAGCTAGCTGACATGAATGGTAACAAGCTCGCTCATCTAATGAACCACCTGTACCTCAAACCATTTCACGTCTAAACATCTCAGGTATGCCTTCGTCCTGGAATCATGATGGTAAACTGATACCACAGAACATCCACAATGACAATAAACTAACACCCGTCCGGTACGACATTAAACTGCCACAATTTCGTTCGTCGAAGTCTGCTAAGACTATAAACTAGTTTGCCTCTCCACAGTTTGCCAAGACTATAAACTAGCAATGCACCATCCATTACGATGCTAAATTGGCAACGTCCAACGAGTTATGACATAAAACTAACCCACGACAGTCTGCTATGACTATAAACTGGCAACTTCATCTCTAGCCTCCTGATCTGTAGCTGCATTCAAACTTCATCAGAGCTGCTGCCTCACTCATCATTAGTTGATCTTCACAACATTGTTGCCATGCATATTCAGTGCCTAAAATCTCATCTAGTGCCTTTATTTCATCAGTTGCTGTTCAAATCCATTACTCATTCACTCGTGGTTTTCTTGTCTTCTTGGAGTTGTGTTTGTAGGATGACACTCAGCGGTGTTCGTACGAGAATGCACTTCATCACAGTAGCAAGGTACCATATTGTTCCTAACACACGTAACCAGGTTAATTAAGTCATTCACTAGTACATCCCCATTTCCCGTTACATTTCCCATCTATTCCTTAACATACCCTACTCAGTTACACCCCTAATACACCCAGTACACCCAAAAATTTGAGCACACTGTTTCACACTGCAACACTTTTAAGCAGTTGTAACACACAACATGGCACTTGAGCATGAGTACAAGATCAAAACAAAGCTCTTAAAGAAAAACCTTGGTACTTCCCATACAAGCCCCAGGCAGGAAGGCAGTTGTCTTGGAAGCAAGTACTCATGTCTCAAACGCACAAGTAACATCTCATAGCATGGCTTTGGCTCTCCGCCAACAAGTCCCCTTTAACATTAAACAGAGGCCTTGTTCCTCTAAAGGACACAACACATCATCACGTGGCTTTGGTTATGCCAACAAGTTTTCTTAAACACTAAAGAAGAGTCTTGTTCCGCCAAAGGACGTACACCTCATGGTTTGGTTCTAATTCTGCTAGACAATGGCTATTGACAAGGATCAACAGGACCTGTATGCACACCAAAGCATCCCCTTCACCATGCATAATCCCTTTATCAGTTCCCAATCCCACAATTTCTATTTCCTTGTCCAGCTACGAACTTCATTTCCCCACTCCTATGTACTATTGAACACGCTGCGATGACATCTGACCAAGCGCCAAAGAAAATTTTTCTACCAAGTTGCTTGTGGTGTTTTGTACTTCTTTGTCAATGCTTTTCAGGTCGATTCCTTCAAGCGTCAACAAAGAGGGGCCAATGAAACACCACAAAATTCTGAGCTTAGCACTTCTCCAACAAGGATCGAGCTAAAGTCATGATGCTCCTCACCATGACTGAAGCTTCATGGCCTCTCAGACAGCTTCGAACGGAGTTGAACTGAATAGGAAATGGTCCCATGGGATCCACAGAAGACTACGGTGACATCCAGCATCAAGCCTGGCAAATCTTGAGCCCAAAAGACTTCATTTTCACTAAGTATGCATCATGTATGCCTAGCATGTGATTTCAAAGGTGACCTAAAATAGGCACTTCAGAGCAAGATTTTCACAGGGCGTCAACTCTCAGAGACAAGGCAATTGTTAGGCATCATCATGGGCTCAGGAAAATTGAGTTTTGACTTTGAAATCATGCATTTTGAAGCTCACATGTTGAGCATGTACATCCTACACGCCCAGCGTGTACGCCCAGCATGTACGCCCGACGTGCAGCCCAGCGTACACCAATCGGAGCCTTCCAAAACCATGTCAGATCGAGTCCAAATGAGCCCAAATTCGACAAGCAGCATTCTCATGATCTAAGGGCCAAATTCAAGATTTTCTATTGTAACAGTATATTCGTTTGTAAAGTTCAATTCTCTTGCATTGGGCAAGTTTGTACGCTGAGTTCACACGCCCAGCATGTACACGCTAGCATGCAGCACGCTGTACAATTGTAATTCTCTTTGCACTCGGACAATGTAGCCACACGTCACCCGACCCAAAATTCTCTCACCCACGGCCACTCATACCCTTCCAGATTTGAATCCAACGCCCAAAAACCTCGTAAAAACCCTAATTTTCCACTGGATCGGGGCTGGCAATTTTTGGGCAAACAAGAGACAAAAAACCTGAGGGCACTTAGCAAGTCAAGGAGGAACCCCATACGCTAGACTTCTACCCTGTACGCTAAGTGCACAGCCTTCACGCTGCACTTGTAGTTTAAACCATTTAACCATCACCCCTCCGCATCAACCGGGGCTCTTCGTCCGCCTTGTGTCAGATTCACAACTGCGTTCAGATCGGTGCATTGTAATCTCATTTTGCAATAAAGTTGTTTCATTTCTGGTCAAGATTTGTTACAGTTTTCATCCATATTTATTTTCCTCAGTATTTTTCTTTCTTTCTTTGCACGTTCATGTTTTGGTCAATGTTTATCACGTTGTTTACACATAACCTAGCGTATTGCACATTGGTATATGTTGGGGAAACCCTTGTCTGATCTGCGTGCGGATCACCCAAGGTACTCTACCTTCGTCAATTCCAGCTCACCCTCAAGCGAAGATAGGGTCTTCTGTGCTCATCTGTAAATCACGCAGTGCTCGTCCCATTCCAGCTGTGCATGGATGATTTCAGACAACACAAGAAGAAGGAGAGGCATCATTGCCGCTTTGGCGTCGATCTCCCCATCTACCTTGGTGACGGCCGTGGTCATCTCCTCTAGCTTTGCTTCATGACCCACCATCCCCTTGAGGATCGTGGTCACTTGGAGGTTCGTTCTGGATGACTGACTGGAGGATCTGTGGCCCCAAGTGAAGTTTGGTAGAATGAGTATCATGAAATACAGGATCTCCATCATCTTGCGGCTCTTGTGAGAATAAGGGGTTACTAAGGTGTTTCCCCTTCTATTGTTCATATCTCTCGGCTTGCTGTTGATCTCTTGTCCGTTGAGCTTCCGTGGGACGATAGTTCCGAAAGTCATGGTCCTCCATGACATACTCCGCCACTCGGTCCTGGATGTCCATTCTGCCTAGATTATGGTACAGCATCGCAGGAGCTGCTTGGTCGGGTGGTAGCACAATGCTACCCTCCATGTCCCGCCATCGAAGATGTTCATCCTAATGTAGGATGAATGTGAAATCAGGGACATATTCATCGGGATGTTTATATACCACCCGACATTCTTGTGGCATCGATGGTTCAAATGCATCTCTCCTGTGAGAAGACATGTTGGACGTTAGATGGTCCATATTATCGGTGTACCTTATAATTAACTTTAAATTCGCCTAGCATGCGAAGATAATTCTATCCTGGGTCCAATCCAACGACTTAAATGATAATTTCACTAAATTTAGATGACGCATGTAAGACTAACAAGTCCCCGGCAACGACGCCAATGATGAGCAGCTAGGTATCCCTATGCCCAACCATACGAATACGAGCATTCATGTGCGATCTGGTTGAACTCCATAGACTGTAAGCACTTAACATGCACTAGACTTCTAACCAGTGAAACCTTGGGTTAGAACGGTCGTTGTCATTGTAATCTCACTTGTAAAGTTCTATTACAATGGTTAAGTGAGACTAAGGCTAATGATTTTTATATCTTTTTAGTTATCTTTTTTGGCAACTAAGTGAGGTATGGAAGTAATGAATAAACTATTATCTAATCTCTAATTATCCTAGTGTATATGCTAACTACTCCTAGCATAAGCATTCGGTCCCATCCTCTGAGCACGTTCTGAGCATTTCCTAACACTGCTGGGCTACCAGACATTAAGCGTTGCTAGGTTTACCAAGTGTTTGGATTACATTCGAGATGGTCGTACTTATGTATTTTACAAACTATGAATGAACACTAACTATTGAAATTATAATAATGAAAGCATAAATAATTTCCGAGTAACTAATAAAGCATAAACAACTGATTAATAAAGCATAAACATCTTAAACTATTGAATGCATGAAACAACTAAGTCCAAATGCTGCAAGGATTGCATGAACAGTTCGTCTTTATTGCCATCACGCCAATGGGCTCAGATACATCAACACTCGAATAAAGATTCGATCGCTTTTCATACACCTGGTGTGGGCAGTTGGAAAATATTCTATCTCTTGCAGGAGAAAACTGCAAGAGCTTCGCTATCACTACTCAAGAAGATGCCTAAATGAGGTGGAAGGCCCTCATATTTATAGATCCGAGAAGAGTGCTGCGTATATGGGGCCCTGTCGACGCGGGGTGGCTACATCGACACAACGACTTTTGACACTTCATCACCTACTTATCAATATGAGAGCTTCTTGCTGACTGGAGTAAGAAACAACAAGAAAAATGCCTTCATAGAGTAAAAAGATATATGGAAATCAATGGAAATATGTACAAAATCTTTGTAGATGAACTAGTCAGATGATGTGTGCTAGAGTGTGACCAATAGAGAATTTTATATGACACCCATGAAGGCCCATGTGATGGCCATCATGTAGGGTGTATAATGACACTTAAATTGATGATGGTAGGATACTTTTGGTCTACTTTGTTCAAATATGCCCATACTTTTGTGCAATCTTGTGAGTGGTGCCAAAGAGATGGAGGAATTACGGCCAGATATGAAGGGCCACAACAATGGATATAGCCACTTGAACCATTTGACATATGGGGAATTGATTTTATGGGACCCGTAATACTAATGTTGAATGGAAAAGCATATATAATTGTGATTGTGGATTACTATACTAAGTGGGTAGCAATAGTAGCAGTTAAAGATTGTACATCAAGGATAGCTACCAAAATTTTCCAACAACATGTGGTGAACAGATTTGGAGTACTAAGAATGCTCATATTAGATAATGAGACTCACTTCACTAGTGCAACACTTAAAAAACTCATGCAACGACTTGTGGTGAACCATAAACTAATCACACCATATCATCCCCAAGCAAATGGTCAAGCTAAAGTTACTAACTGAGAAATTACTAGGATGGTTAGTAGGTTTAGGAATGATTGGAGCTCTAAACTAAATGATTCTCTATGGGCCTATAGGATGTCTTGGAAACTACCTATGGTGTACTAACCATATGAGTTAGTTTATGGTAAGTTACCAAAGCTTCTGATCCAAGCAGAGCTCCACACTATAGCTACTGCCAGTTAACTTATGCTTGATTTGAGCTTAGCCCAGTGAGAATGATTCGTGAATATAAGCCTCTTAGATGAAAATAGGCTTGCAGCACTCATGAGCAATGAAGTCCACAAACATTACTTCAAACTTAGGCATGATACATGGATAAGATGACTAACTATATAACCAGGAGATAAGGTCCTTTACTATAATCCTAATTATCTATCCCAAAAAGCCAAATTTCAGACACTTTGGAAGGGGCTATACATTATTCAAGCTACTTATCCATCTAGTGCCTTACATATCTATCACCCATCATGTCCACATAAGCTCATTCTTGGTAACATCCAACAAGTCAAATTCTACTATGAACATTCCAAGGAATCTACCCAATTTGTCCAACTATCTTCCACTGGTTTCCTCTTTTGTTTAACCAATCTTGATGATAATCATGGTTGTATCCATTTGGACTTATAGGTACTTTACTAAAATTTTCACTTTCTTTTGACTTTTCTATTCTTTTATCCCTTTCACTTTCTTAATAATTTCTTAATTCTTTCATATTTTTTCATTCTTTAATAATTTTTCATTTTTTAAATTTTTTTCATTATTTACATATTTTTCCATTTTTACTATCTTTTTCATCTTTTTCATAGTCTATTTTCATTTTCTTTGTAAATATTTTTGATTACTAATAAAACATACCAAGAATGAGGCAAGATGTAGTCCAATAAGGTGAAGATTTCTCTATGTTATCAAGTCATAAGGGATTGATTATTTGTACATTAAGACCACAACATTCATCCATTCATTCCATTAATAAGTAGTTCTTACCATGGCCATAATGATACTCTTTCCATCATAAAACTAAGAATAAAATTGTGATCATTATGCCTGGACTGAAAAGTGAAAAACCAAGTCGAATGCAAAGGGTGTAACATCAAGGGGATTTGTGGATTTTCTTGGATTATTGCTATAAGTACTACCTTGTTGCTAAAGATGTATTATATCCTTGTAGATCTAATGAAAAATGGAAGTAAGAGTACAATAAGTGTTGCCTTACCATGTCACTAGAAAGACATGTTACCCATGCCTGAAGGTAGTCCTTTGGTAAGGTTGACACAAATAAAAAATAAAATAAATGCACAGAATAAATTTCTGGGGGTTCCATTGGAAAGACATGTTCCCCATGCCTGAAGGTAGGCAGCTTCTCAAGAATCAAAAATAAAAATAAAAAGAGTAATGAATAAACTCCTTACTTGGACAATACGCTAAGTGGTAATACTCTTTATAGTGATAGTCTTATGGTTGTAAATCTAAGAGATAAAACAATGTGATATCACTGGAAAGTGGCTTGGACTTAGTTTGAATCTTGGATAGAAAGGTCAATGATTATTTTAGTCACTAATAAAACACAAGAATTCATTAATCCTATGGTAAGACACCTCACATCTTGATTTCTGTAATCCCTTCTAGGATTATGTCATCTCACTATATGAATAATTATAACTTGTGGTTTTGTGTAGCATAGTGACATTTTCCCAATATGGTGGTACTAACACGTGTGTTTTGTTAGATAGTTATGCATTACATTTAACTCCTTGAGTGCCTAAGGACACTTTGAGGCATAGTTATACAAGGGCACTAAGGGCTGGAGCCTGCTTTGTGGAGGATCCACTTGTATAACTATTGTATCTTATACCTGGCAAGCGATTCCACATCATCTTGAGCCTTCCAACAACAATAAATGCAAATAAAAACTTCCCTTACCAATTCAATACATTCGTTCATACATCAAGAATTTACATGCATCTCTTCTCCATCTGAACCACTTAATGAACTTTCATAGCCCAAGATTCCTTCTTTATGTACTTTCTATGCCAAATTCTTGAAAAATATCATCATTCATAGCCCAAGATCCTCTAGACATGTTTTGTACCTTTCAATTATTCCAATTGACTCATTCTTTTTCATGAAAAATCAACAAAAAATATAAAATTTTCTCCTTCGATATCGCAATGCAAAAAATTATAAATAGTGAAGGGGACTTGGTGAAATTTTCATTTTCAACTTTTGAAGCTAAGGAAGTTTTTGCCATTTTTCTTCTGAACATAGAGTTTTAACCTTCCAACTTCAAACACGCATAACTCCATACTTGAAGCTTTGATTTCTGAGATTGTTGAACCTTGTTGATCCTAAAGCGCTCAACTTAGTTGTTGCTGGGGGGGGGGGTGTTGGGGTGGGTGTGGGTGGTGTGCTTAGTGTGATATCGCTAAGCTTGAGTCCAAATTTTCTAACACCTAGAAGGTATTATAAGGGTAAGTATGGAAGGGAAAATGAAAATTTTTAACAAAAACCAATCAATCATCCTAAAGCTAAAAATACTTAAATAATTCTCTTTATGAATCATACCAATTATGATGAGCCATAAATAAGAGAAAAATAGATAATTGTGAAGTGTTATAAGGAAACTAGCACCTAAGGGGTTCGTTTTTGAAAATTTTTCTAACTCTACAATCATAACAAGCTAAGAATTTGATCTTGTAAAGGGCTAAGAGTAAGGAAAGGGTTATCAAGAATTGGATTAAATGTTTTAATAATTTCCAAACCCTTGGTGATTGTAGATGGCCCCGAAAAGAGGCATAACAGGAGAACCTTCATAACAAGCAAGAGACCAAGAGGTCATGGATGATGCCAAATGGAGGAGCAGATCCCACAAGTAGAACATGCAGAGCAGGAGGCTTAATCCTTTAGTCTCCATCAAGAAACTCCTACTATAGGACACTTAGCCCAAGTAGAGGCAAAATATCCATGAGCACCAACACAAGGACAACACCTCACACTGTCACGAGATTTCCTCTAAGCCATCTAGGAGAAAATGATCCTAGCTACAATGATCATGGAGCTCAACTTTGGTCCATTCCTATAATTTGCTCTAGAAATGGTGAAGACACAACTCTAAGTGTCACCAATATGGCCTACACTCAAAAGCAATGAGGAATGATATTTGGGGGAGGCATATCAATTTTGGCATAACAAAGGAGAAGATGCAATAGTTAACATAGAGGGAGTCTTAGTATTCTATTTTGTAAAGGTAATAGCTGAAGCCTTAAATGTACCCAATTAGCACATCTCTCCATTAGATCAGATACAGATACAAGAAAACTATGGTTGCAAAGAGTATATGGAAAAGATGACAAGGATTACAATGAGCTAACTCTTGAAGAAAGGATTTCTTTCAAAATTGGCACATACTAGATTTTTTCCATAGAAAGATTAAATAGAATATCAACATATGTGGCAAAGGGAAGTGCGATTTTAATGGAAAAATTTAATGCAAATATCGCACACCTCTATTTTTTGAAACTCATTAGTAATTTGAGGAAAAAAAGGTAGGGAAGCTGATGCTTTCATTCCCTTGCCTCATTAGAAAGCTATGCAGATGCACTAGAATCCTAGGGTACACCAATGACATTATTAGAAAGGCTCAAAATGCTTCCTATGCTAAAATGCTCAAGCTAACACCACTTAAGAAGGACTAGGTGAAGGAACAAATAAATGCTAAGGAAGCCATCTAAACTACTATGCAACAATAGCAAGAAGGACCTAATGGACAACAACAAGAGCAACAATAGCAACAAAAGCAACAATAAGTTTCACCACTATGACTACAAGATTATAGGCCATCAATGAGTTATCTGCAACACATTATAGAGATCATTAGTTGGGGAACATATGAGAAGGCCAATTTGTATAAAGTCATCGATTGTGCCATCTAGCCCATAGTTTTCACAAATCTTGCTAGTGAACAAATTTCATTATAGTTAGGAGGGGTGGAACAATGGTTACAATAGATTTTTGAAAAAACTACATCATGTCAAGTGATGTTAGAAATTGGTGAAGGAGCCATGGTTATGGTTATGTAGTACCAGGATGTAGTAGAAGCTATAGAAGTGATCATGAATCACATAAAGGAATCATTCAATGTACTTGTTATGCTACCAATTGATCTTTCTAGAGTCAGAGATGCTCAAATGCTAGTTGGTACCTCAATGACTCCTACAGATCATGAGGATGTGTTAGATTGACTACTGCAAACTAGGCAAGTCATGACAAATATTTTTAACATCCCAAGTGATTTCACTATAGTGCATTCAAAACTTATATCAACCAAGGGTAAGTTGGTCATGGCAGAGACTAGGGTAGAGCATGTAAAAAATGAAGTTTGTAGATTACAAGAAGAGCTTGTGATCCTAACGACAAAACGAAGAGATCCTTTTCAACTTATTGCGCTTGATGAGCTGGAGTAGTTTGGAACAGAACAAATCAATTGCCTCATGGAGCATAATAAGTAAATGAAAAATGAAAAGGAGAAAGCGATGTCGAATGCCTTAGTAGTAGAAGCACAAACATACCAACATGCTAAGGCACTCATTGTAGTATAAGAAGAAAGTAAACAACTCACTATAGACAATGCCTGGTTGACCATTGTGAAAAACCAGAAAAACATTCTTGAAGAGAGCATCCATTAGTTAAAAGAACAACTGATGAGGGTCAACCAAGATATGAGTCACCTAGCACAAGAGAACAGAATCCTCGTAATGGAGGAGGTACATGTCATTTGACAAAAATCATCCATTAAAATAAGCACATGGTAGAATAAGGCAAGAAGGCATGAAAGGCTCAAAGAACACTTCCATGATCAAGTGGGCATGTGCAAATAGATTAATGAAAAGTAAATTTAGATGGAAAAGGCTCAGGTCAATGCCATTTTAGCACACAATCTAGATTGGTAGTCCATTTTGGATAGCATGGCCCATGTCCATCAAGTAGAGGTTAAAAATAAAGACTTGTAGATAGAAGATTTGATAGAATACATGGGGTTAGCTAACATTTTTTATGCTAACCTAGCCAAGTTGACAATAGGAAGGCCTAGGAATGAGCTTGAACAATAAGTAGCGGCCACATACGCATTGTATGAAAAGAAGTTTGTAGATAGAAAGGATGTCCTATAGAAGCGACATGTAGCAAACTTTGAATTAGAAGTAGTTAAAGTTGGCTACTAAGGGTAGAAAGATGTTGTAGTGAAATTTTTCAGAAGAATGTCTGACTATTAAGAATTGAGAACCAAGGCTAAGGCATTTGAAGAGGAAAAAAGGTAGTTTGTGGCATGGTATATCAAGGCAAATGAAATGTTCTTGCAGCTATCATGTCCATGGGATGTACTAGCTCCATCACGCATTGCTCAATTAGCATGGACAGTACATGATCCAAGAATGGAGAAGAAGAAAGTTTAGACACTTCTAAATAGATATAAGTTTCAAAAGCCTGACGATAAGGGAAAGCTGTTGATGAAAGAGCCACCACGACTAGGCACCACTTAAGCTACATTGAGCTATCTTAATTTTTTTTTCTGTTGTTATGATGTCATGTAATTTTGTCAATTTTGTAAACACCACTGTGGCATTTAGTGTCATATAAATAGTGTCATGTAAATCTACCTTCCAATTTTACAAGGAACTCTATCCTCATTTTTTTTAACTCAAGGAAGATTTTCCAGTCAATCATGGGGGTATGATAAAGTCAATTTTTCTTCACCTACGATATCATATCTACGATGTTGTATATTTGATATTGTAGCACATGCTATGACATCGTAAATCTGATATCGCGAGATGTGTACAACCTATAAATATAACACTTAGGTGGACATATCTGCATATGTCTTAGACCATAGTAATAATACTCTTTTAGTTTGTTTTCATAATCTAGCACTTAGAACTATATGCCCATAGTGTGGTGTTGAGCGATTTTACGGTGTCTTTATTTGAGTGAATTTTACCTGGACATAACTCATGACCAGTAATAAATATTGAGATTGTTTATCATCATTGCAGAATCCACTTAGTTTTCTTATGTTTACTTAGAACATTTTTTCCTATTTTTCCTAGTTAATCATTTACTTTAGAAGAATTTTATTTTACATGTTAACAATAAGTGGTATGGATACGACTAGTTTTGAGCACTCATTGTAGTTATCTATTAACCCATTAGTGGCGTTGCTTGATTCTTCTAGTAGTGATACCACTTGGTAATCCCAATGATGACTACATGAGTCCAAGGTGTGTACGATAGACTAGGACTAGATATCCATCATATTAGGCTAAGATAGATTTACTTTCTTGCAATTACTTCGACGTAGAATTAAAAACAATTTTCATCTCATCATGTTTGCTATGAGTAAGAATGGCCTAACAACATCATATATCATATACCTCATGGTGAGATAAACCATACACATAGACTTCACTAGCTTCATGTGGGAAGATAACGGTCTCACACTTAGACCAATTGCTACAATAATTACATTGCCTTGTCCACAAATTATGATTTGGTCGTGCGTGAACACTTGTGACTTGTATGGTTTGGTGTTGGATTGCTCCATCGCTCACCAATTTGTATATTGTTTTTTGGAGCTTTCTACTTAATGATTAAGCATGTGATGTAATTTAATTTTTTCCTTATTATTAATATTTTTTTGGGTTTAACACCTCCCCCAACAATGAGGTGTTAGCCTAGCGGTAAGACTCTTGATTTAGAAGCTCAAAGTTATGGGATGAATTTTGATAGGTAATGTTGAGTTATGAAGTTCTAATTGGACTATATATATCTTGAAGTGTATTTTAGTATAATTGAAATTGTAAATAGCATTAATGTTAAAAAATTGAATTCATTATTATTTTATACACTATGATATATATGAATTAGAAATTTTTAAGAATGTTAATCATAAGTTTATCTTTCAATCTTAACATTAACAAAAAGTATATTTTCTTTATTTTATAATTAATCCACTTATGGCTATCAATAATCTTAATTGATCAAAATATATATATTAACTAATAATTCCTTAGTTTCTTCTCCATTAGTACCTCAACATTGAATCAACAGAAATTTTTATTGTTAGTAGTTCATTATCAATATCATCATCATCCTAGCCTTATCTTTGTTTATTTGCAATTTCTTCAAATTATCTTTAATTGTTTTTCCCATGTCTTTTTCCTTATTACTTTCAATGGCTTTTCTAGAATGGTAAGGCTACAATATTTTTTTATAGGTTTGTTATTTGATATTTATAGCACATATTCAAATCATTTATGTTGTCATTCCTATAACTTATCTAAAATAGAAGCTACATAAAGTCTTCCTCTAGTATCTATATTATGCAATTTATCTATATTATGATTTAGAAGCTTTAGGTTATGGATTTGATTCTAATGGGTAATGCTGAGTTATATAAAGTTTTAATTAGACTATATATCTTAGTGTCTACCTACATTTTACTTATTTTAGGTTCCAACACCCCCTCCTTTGGTAACATTTTAATAATAAGGTGTTAGCCTAGTCGTAAGATAGTTGATTTGGAAGCTCTAGGTCATGGGTTTGACTCTAGTGGCTAATGTTTAGTTATATAAAATTCCTATTGGTTCATATATCTTGGGGTGTACCTATGTTTCACTTATTTTAGGTTCTGATGAGTGGCGAGGTACCCCTACACTCAACCATATGAAACAAGCGTCGCATGCACGATCCGGTCGAACTCCGCAGATGGACTAGTTGTGGCACCTAGACAGTTATCCTTAGGTCGCAGTTCACTGTCTTTCCATCTGGACTAGTGTTGCATATTTGTCACGTATGGTTTAGCCTAGATGAGGTGTATGATGTGTTCCTAATCTATGCTACTCCTGAAGGCAGTGGAAAATAATATTTAACTAAGCTAAGCTAGGGGGAAAAGGGTAAGAAAATCTAATCTAGACTAAGTGCAACGAGCAACCGATTCCTTGATCAACCATACACATCTTGAACCTCATGCA
>MNCI01010136.1:267250-287070 GCA_015680685.1 Gnetum montanum | reverse complement strand
TCTCATCAGGTTCCAACATCCCTCTTTTGGTAACATTAAACTATTTATCCCTAATATCTTTGTGAGCTTTTCTTGTAAGAACAAAATATGCTATAAATTATTTCTACCCTAAAATATTCTTTTGAAATGATATAAAGAGTCAAAAGATTGATATTAGGGGTGATTTTATCCTTTAGAAACATGTCATAAGATAAGTAAAAGAAAAAATAAAGTTGTAAATAGAATTTACTTATCATGAAATTAAAATGTGAAGCCTGGTTACAAAAATTCTATATGTCTAACTAATAGTCCATGGGTTACATGACTTTCATCATCATCATCTCATTATAGCCTTATCTAAACAAGTTAACTAAATGACTTAGAATCAATGAAATAAACATGTAATGAGATTGAAATGAGGTTGATGATGAAAGTTTCATGCTATCTCCAATAAGATACTTAGAAGGTGTTGAACCTTAAAAAATATTAATAATAAGTGAAAGAGTTAAAGTATATCACATGCTTTACACTAAGTCTAAAATATAAAAAAAACATGGAAGGAAAAAAATTTCAATTACAACGGTTGTTTAAACCTAAAACATTTTTTTAAGCAATAGTTACCTCAAAGACATAATTAAATTAGAACTTTATAGCTCAATATTGCCTCCCAAATTAGAACCCATAATCTAATGTTTTGTAATGAATCTAATGTCCTCTCTTTGATTTTTCTCTATTGAATATGATTCTAGAATTCCAATATAGAGGATTCTAAATTATACCCAACCTTATTAACTGATACTAAAATTTCTACTTATTCTATGGATGTAAATATTTATGATGATTCTAAGAACATATGATGAGCGATGGGTACCCCCTATGCCTAACCATACGAATCACAAGCATTCACGAATGATTCTATAAAATTCTGTGAATGGGACTAGTTGTGGCATCTAGATTGTTATGTCTTGATGGTAGTTTGCTGTCTTCGCACTTCGACTAGGGGTAGCTTTGTCACGTATGGTTTAGTCTAAAGTGAGGCATATGATTTTTGATGTTGTTCTAACCTTATGCTACTCCTAACGATAATAGAGAAATTAATTATTTAATCTAATTAACAATGGGAAGATAAAGTCTAAACTAGCCTACGAGTGATGAGTGTCCATTCCGAGCTTGCCATACACGTCCTAAACCCAAGTATCCACTACTGGAATTATCAAGTGCTATTCTACTAGGAAAACCAAGCAATAATGCTACTGGGATTACCAAGCGAATATGTGTTTACGCTCGAAACTAGTTGTGCTCATTTTGCCAATTCATTAATGTCCATGAAATGTAAATATTAACTAAGTACATGGAATATAAATTATATTAAAAGTAAATTTAATCTAAGTTAGAGTGCTATAATGAATAAGAATCAATCTTGATCTTATTGCCATTCATGGAATGTGTCCAGGTACATTGCCACTCGAATAAGATGTCATACAATTGACTCAGATTCACACTGCAAGCACTCACTAATTATTCTCTAAGACTACAGAAACAAACTACAAGATTCTACCTACAAAATGACCAAAAGATGCCAAATACATGGTGGGTGCACGCATATTTATAGGCAAAAAAATGATCCATGATATCAGATATCTGATAACGTAGCATGTGCTTGAATATTGGGGTTCTGATATCTAGGCCTAAGCAAAATGTGATTTATCATAATCCCACAATTGAATGAAAACTCATCATCAAGTGAATAAAAGGAGGAAAAAGTTTTTTACAAAATATTGCGAAGGTACGAGATTATTGACTAACTAACGACTGATTGACTCTGAGTGCCGCATTACAAAATTTTATTTAAGTGGATGCAAACAAAATGACAAAGTGACAAAAAGATTGGATAGACATTGAAGTTTACAAAATTCACAGAGGTCTTCAAAAATCCACTGAAGATCATTCTTCTTATTGCTGCTAGTAGTGGTAGAATTCCAACCTTGATTATATGTTGATGCTTCTCTGGTTATGCAAAACATTCATGAGGAATAGATTGAAGTTTCTTCTCATCATCCCATGGATCTAGCAAACATGTGATGTTTAAGTTGTAATCTTGTATGTGCTACAATTTGTCCATGGGCATATCCTTCATTGTCCCTCTCTTGGCTTGGTAGACCTTCTTCCATAGGCATTTCTTTTAGCATAACTTATAATCACCAAAAGATCAACATTAGTTTTGGTAAATTTTCCTTCATAATTAACCCTTTCGGATCCCTGAGGTTGTGTTTAAGCACAAGGTGATGACAATGTACTATGTCCAAGGCAATGAGGTAAGTAAAATCATCAAGTTGTTCACCTTATTTATGCCAATTACTATTAGTTATCACAATGTTCAAAAATAGGATGTTGGAAAATTTAAAAAATTGCAAAGTGGTTATCCCTAGCCTCCATAACTAATATGTGTAACTTTGGAAGTGCACAATTTTTCAAACAATTAAAACCAAAGGTCCAATGTAGAAGATGATCAAGAAATTTTTTTGGAAGTTGAAGGATATTGTGATAGAGAAGTAGAAAAAATTAAATATATTAAAATTGATGTCAAGTAGTTCCAAAATCTTACATAAATTCAGAGAAATCATCACTAGTGTTTTGAAATATGTGAAGGTTAGTTCAAAGCCATGATCAACAAAAGTTATGCAAGTGGGTCCTCCTCAAAGTAGGCTTTTGCCATAATGCCCATGCATAATCACTTTTGGAGATGACCATGTGCACCTTAGAAGTTAAATGTAGATCATGTATTTATTTCAAAAAATACACAACTATTGGCCAAATAGACCCTTAGGGCCAACTATAGGCAAAACGGACCCTCATGACTAAGGGTTGGCCTAACAGACCCTTAGGACCAAGTGTTGGCCAAATGGACCCTTGAGACCAACTATTCACTGAATGGACCCTTGGAAACAAAGTATGGCTCAAGGGACCCTCAGGACCAAGGGTTGGCCATATAGACCCTCAGGACCAAGTGTTGACCAAGCAGACCCTTGGGACCAACCGCTCGCCAAACAGATCCTCAGGACCAAATGTTGGCCAAATGGACCATCGAGACCAATTGTAGGCCAAATGGACCCTCAAGACCAAGTGTTGGAAAAATGGACCCTTAGGACCAACTATAGGCCAAACAAACCCTCAGGACCAATAGTTTGTCAAATAGACCCTCGAGACCGACCTTTTGCCAAATGGACCCTTGGGACCAACTATAGATCAAATGGACCCTTGAGACCAATAGTTCATCAAAAAAATCCTTGGGATCATAGTTTGGCCCAATGGACCCTTGGGACCAAGGTTTGGCACAACGGACCCTTGGGACCAATTGTTAGCCAAATGGACCCTCAAGACCAACTGTTGGTGAAACAAATCCTCAGGACTAAGGGTTTACTAGATGGACCCTTGGGACCAAGGGTTGGCCAAATGGAACCTCAGGACCAAAGGTTGGCCCAACAGACAATTGGGACCAAGTGTTGGCCAAACGAACCCTTGGGATCAATCGTTCACCAAATAGGCCCTCAGGACCAAGTGTTGGCCAAACAAACCCTCTAGACCAAGTGTTGGCGAAATGAACCCTTGGAACCAATAGTTCCCCAAATGGACCCTTGGGACTAAGTGTTGGCCAAACAAACCCTCGAGACTAAGTGTTGACTAAAAAAATCCTTGGGACCAACTATTGATTAGATAGACCCTTGAGACCAACTGTAGGAAAAATGGACCCTTACGACAAAGGGTTGGCCCAATGGACCCTCAGGACCAAGTTTTGGCCAAATGGAACCAATCGTTTACCAAACAAACCCTTGGGACCAAGGTTTGACCCAATAGATCCTTAGGACCAAGGGTTGACCTAATAGACCCTCAAGACCAAGGGTTGGCCAAATGGAGCCTCGGGACCAAGTGTTGGCCAAATAGATCCTTGGGACCAACTATAAGCCAAATGGACCCTCAAGACCAAGTGTTGGCCGAACGAACCCTTGGGACCAAGGTTTGGCCTAATAGACCCTTGGGACCAACAGTTTGCCAAACAAACCCT
This sequence comes from Gnetum montanum, assembly GCA_015680685.1. Lineage (NCBI taxonomy): Eukaryota > Viridiplantae > Streptophyta > Gnetopsida > Gnetales > Gnetaceae > Gnetum > Gnetum montanum. Next base: position 283,028 of record MNCI01010136.1, on the reverse strand, counting down.
CGGGACCAACTTTTTGCCAAATAGACCATCAAACCAACTATAGGCCAAATGAACCCTTGGGACAAACAGTTCATCAAATGGGCCCTCAAGACCACGATTTGGTCCAATGGACCCTTAGGACCAAGGGTTGGCCCAATGGACCCTTAGGACTGAAACACCACCAAATTTGGGCTACCTCATTTTAATTGAAAATTTGTCTAAGTGTTAGCATGAGGGAAATTTTTGCAAATTTTTCTAAGTGCTAGGGCTATGCTCACCCCCTATCGGGAGCATAGTCAACCTCCCTTGAAGCATAGTCAGTAGATGGGTAAAATGTTTCTAAGTGTTGGACTACACTCTCCCCTAGTCTAGAGCATAGTTAAGTGTAGTCATGCAGAACAACCTCCAAAGGCCTCCACAACATAGCATCGACATTCACATCAGCTCCAACACATCTTTGGAAAGCATTTGCATCATTTTTGCATCCCTCTTTTCCTCAAAATTGTAACTACGCTTGACCCCACTTTTGACAGTGGACAACATAGCCCTAGAGCGTAGTCTCCAAAAGTTGCATTTTTTGGCATTTTTCGTAGTTACATTATGGTCCTCTCAGTAGTTGGTAGTGTAGTCATAGTCTTGCAACCTCATAGAGTTAGATAGAGCACAACACAGCATGGCATTACTTCCCTTAGTGGAGAGAATAGTTGGGGTACAATGTAGCCCCAACTGCCCCATTACCATGTGGTAGTCTATCTACTAACCCTAGTCCTATAAATACCCCTACACCCCTAACATTTGGGGGGTTGGCATTTCTTGCATTCAGTTTACATTTTTGCATTTTTGGCATTTTGGCATTTGGCATTCTTGGGCAAATGAGACCCAGAGGCACTTCGGTAGCATTTTGGACCAACGAGACCCAAAGGCACACTAACACACCATAGAGAGGTAGAGTTGTATATAACCATCCACCATAGCCCCACCATAACCCTATAGGACACCACAACCCATGGTACACTATGGTGACTAACTTGGTAGGCATGGACACCATGACAAGCACTAGACTTCATGGCCTGACACCAATGAGACTATGACTATGCTCTCCATTGCACCTATTGTACATCGCATACCTTCTAAACCCCTTTTGTGTTAACTACATTCAACCCCATTTGGGGTCTCTCTTGCATTTCTCATGTTTTCTTTGCATTTTTGACATTTTTAACACGTAGTCATGTTCCAATTATGTTGGGGCAGTAGTCTCTGCATGTCGGCATCCTCATTTTTGCCGAAACCCTTAACTACACTCGCCCCATCGCACCTTGTCACTATGCTCTACACCACTGCAAACATCACTTAAACACTTAGCACCATTTGTGTTCACATCATGATTAACCATGCCACCCCTAGTTGCATCCACCACCTTGCTTACACCCAGAAAAACAAGCACAACATGAACCCTTGGACATGGCCTTAGAAAGAAATTATGCACTGTTAAGCAACTGTCCAGGCCATGAGTTCTCCGAGGAAAGGCTAATGTATCATATGATTGATGGGCTTCATGATGAAACAAGAGAGGCCCTGGGGATGTATGCCCAAGGTCAACTATATGAACTACGAACCCATCAATTCCAAGAGCTTATTAAGCGGGTAGCAAAAGAAGAAGGAGAAATGGCTAGATGAAAGAGTGTTGAAAACATCAACAGGACCAAAATATCAACTTAACAGAGGTACATGATCATAAAAAGGAGAAATCAACCTATCTCAAGGAGGAGGAACCATCTTTGCCAGTAAAACAATCATTAGAGAAAGTCAAGGCAAAGATCAATAAGATGTTGGAATGGATGCATAAAAAGTGTGAAGAATATATCAATATTATTGGAGATAGAGTTTTGACAACCCTAGAAGCAAGACAAAATATCATTAGACAATCAAAAAGAAGGGGTGAAGAAAATAAGAGCTCAATTGCCAATCATACATATGAATGCAACATTTGCCTGTACGATCACCCCAAGGGCTAGTGCCCAGTCTTGTTGCATTTATATGAGCATTGTGGAAGCATGTTACACCCAGAGTTCATACAGAGATACTTTGTTTGATCACAGTGGCAACAATCCCAGTCATGGGGGAAACCATCCCTAAACTAGAGACACCCTTCGTATCATCCGAATCCAAATGCTTATCTAGTCTAACATCCTATTTCCCCAACTGGGTCAACATACTCTATCTCGCTGCATTATCATTCTCCTCAATACTATCAGCCCATGTCTTCAACACAACCACCGCCTTGTGTACCTTACACTTCTCTTAAATTTCAACATTCTCATCCCTTCTCTCCTTCTACATTTCCACCAACTGTTCCTAAAGTGTCTACACCACAGCAACAACCCACGAACATTACTTGTGCTACTATTTCCAATAGCAGTGAGAGACCTCAGTAACATTGAAGGCATCCCTTCTTTAGACATGACCGTAGGAAGGGACAACATAGTTCTAAGGCCACTGCATTCTCCAACTCAGCATAAGTCCAACACTGTGGTGCATCCTTCTCTTCGAACCCAACGCCTCATGTCACCTCATTAGGACCACCAATTAACACTCCAACAACCATATGGCCCAATGAATACAACCATGGAGAGCGACATCCTAATCCCTGCATACCATCTTATGGTCCCAAGTATCATAGTGGGTCAACTCTTTATCTGGGAACCATGTCTTATAAATTGCCCCACTATGTTTACTATAATCAGGTGTGTGAACCCCAATGGGGTAAGTATGACTGGGTCCCAATATTTCCAGCATGCAAGGATCCTAACCTTCCATTTATTAATTCTAGCCATGCTCAATAATTTAGTTATGGGGGGTATCCTCCATTCTAACAATACAGAATTAATAAATGTTTTTCTGTTTCTTTAATTTTTCAACTTTTTGTTTTTGAGTTTTTTATTTTTCAATTTCTTGTTTTATCTTTTTGTCTTTTTATCTTTTTATCTTTTTATAAGTAATCTCATCTATGAATAAGACACTCATGTGGCTCATTGGTTGAGGTGTGTTCTATGTTATCGAGTCTCAAATGATCAATCATTTGGATAGTGAGCCCATTACACCCACTCATCCATTCTACAAATAAGAGGTTCTATTCAAGGGTACAGTGATATTCTTGACATTCTTAAAACTTAAAATTAATTTTGTGTTCATTGTACCCAGATTGAAGAAGGATGGATCAAGAGGGAATGATTAGGGTGTGACATCAAGGGGACTTGAGGATTATCTTTGGTAACATCTGTGAGAGTTATCACGCAACGTGGTTGTACTAAGATCCTTGTAGATCTAATGCAAAATGGAAGTAAGAGTAATCCAAAGGCACCCAAAAATCCAATGTTGTTCTAGGGTGTTCCACTGGAAAGACATGCACCCATACTTGAAGGTTGGTGGCTTCTCTGGATTCAACAATAAAAAAAAAGAAAGAAAAAAAAACAAAAAAAAAAAACAAAGTGCCACAAAGCAAAAATCACTCCTCCCTTGAACAAAATGCCAAGTGATCATTTGCCTTATTGTTCTGGTACTCTCATAGTTGCTCATCATGGGATGAAATAATGCAATGTCACTGATCAAAGGAATGGACTTGGTCCTGATCTTGGAACAATGGGTTAATGACACATTAATCATGCTTTACACGCAGGATTCACTTTGCCCTGGGTCAATTAACTCATGTCCCAATCTCTACAATCCCTTCTATAGTCCATCTCATCTCACTGTTCATGTAATTATAGCTTGTGTCTCATATAGCGTAGAATTTTTATGTCATCTTGGTGATACTTACATGTGTATTTTGTGAAATTAGTATGGATTACATTTAACCCTTCAAGTGCCCACGAAGACTTTTAAGTGTGGTTACGCAAGGGCATTATAGGTTGGAACCTACTTTGGGGAGGACCCACTTGCTTAACTTTTGTAATTTGCACTCATAACCCATCTTCCACATACCATTTATTACCCTCAACATATTGTCAATGATGTTCTTTCCTTTATTACTATCCCTCCGAATTCCAACGTTCCTATGAACCATCACATGACCTTTTTCTCTCCTTGACCACCCAAAGCCTTTAGCGATCAATTCCACCCACATATAATTATTCGTGCCTTCAAAACTAACTAAATTACCCTAGAACCCTTTAACACTTTCCCACATGTCCTTAATTTGCATTGTTAATGTCAGAAAAATCTTCAAAATTTGGTATTTTCCCTCGGGCCTTAACATCGATAGGCCACGATATCGCATACATGATATCGTGGCCGACGCGATATCACGTACACAATATCACGTCACAACAACCTACATACACGCGATCCCCCACACCACTTGCCATCACTTTCAACTATTCACGTAGGGGAGTTTTTCAAATTTCTCTATGACTTGCGATTGCACGTCCCTTGCTTTCATACCTATATCTCGCTCACTGGTCCTCCGATTTTCATTCTGTCTGAACCTACTTAAACCCGGTGTGTTCAGTTTAGTCATGGGGGAGGGACACACACCGAATAGTGCATAAATTTTTCCCAAAGGACATTATCAAGGGTAATTAGTTATAACATTAAAGATAAATGTGCCAAAAATAATTTCATCCCCTTAGTTAGATCGGGAAACTAAATTTGGAAACTACCTAAGTAAAAAGGACTCACTATTATAATCTTTTGGGCAACCTCACATAGCAATAAAATAAATTTATTAAGGCAAGCAGTAAGGTATAACCTAACTTCAGAAACAACCTTACTAATGATTGGCCCCATGTGATTGCAAATGGCCCCGAAACGTGGACAATAGGAAGGTCCTGCTCAAGGTGGGAGCAAACGACCTAGGAGAGGCGAAGGACAAGTTCTTGCTAGACAACATGCAGAGTAGGAGGAACAATCATTTAGCATTCACCAAGAGGACCCTACTACTATACAATCAAGGCAGGCAGAAGGAGGAGCTGCTGCAGTGCCTGAACAGGGACAACATCTCACGTTGCCCCAAGATTATGTTCAGGTTATCCATGAAAGGTCCATATTCACTGAGGTGATTGTGGAATTAAATTTTGAATCTTTCACGAAGTTTGCTCTAGAGGTTGTTAGGGACCACCTCAAAGGGTCCCCATTATGGCCTCTCCTCTCTGAAAGCGGTGCCTGGTACTTAGGGGAAACGTACCAATTTTGGCACAACATGGAACAAGGCACCATGATTAACATTTGTGGTGTGACAGTCAATTTTTCTGTTTAAGCCATTTCAGAAGTATTAAACCTTCCAAATATAGGGCCAAAGGTTGCTTAGTTGTCTACCCATTCAAACCCTGATGCGCGACGAGTTTCGTTGGAAAGGGCATATAGCGAGAAAGATAAGATGTTTGGAGAGTTGACGATGGAAGAGAGGATCTACTTCAAAATAGGGACTTATCACCTCTTCCCCACAAAGGGCTTAAAAAGAATTTCAACATATGCGGCAAGAGGATGTGCAGTGTTGATGGGAAAGGTTAATGCTAACTACCTCACCTATATTTTATGGAGATCTTGAGGTGGTTTGAAGAATGAAAAATAGGGAAGCTTGCGTTGCCCTTCCCTTATCTTATCAAGAAGCTATGCAGATGTGTTAGTATCAGAGGATACACCAATGATGTCCTCCGAAAAGCCCAAAATGCTTCATATGCTAAACTGCTAAAGCTACCAGCTACAAGGAAAATCACTAGTGAGACGCTGGGACTGGAACAAGAAAAGGAACAAATGGTAGGGCCAATTGTAACTCAAATTGCAGGGCCCAGCCAACTTCCAAGCATGGGACCTAGCCAACAACAAGAACCATGAGCCATCTCCAGGCCATCGTTGAGACGGTCAGTTGGGAAAGTCATGATGATGCAAATCTCTTCCATGTCATTGACGATGCCATACAGCCCACGGTTTCTTTGGATCACGCAAGGGGAGAGGTGTACATCCATACAAGAGGAGAGGAGAGCACTTGGTCATAATAGATCTCAGGGAATGCTGCATCTTTTCAAGTGCAATTGGAAACTAGTGAAGGGGCCACAGTGGTGGTCATGTAGCATTAGAATGTAGCAGGAGCCACAGAAGTGGTCGCAAACCACATTAAAGAATCGTTCAATGTATTTGTTGTGCCACCAGCAGACCTTACAAGAGCATGGGATGCTCAAACTCTGGCCGGAACCTCAATGACTCCTGCAGAACATGAGGATGTACTTGATCAATTACTACAAACAAGACAAGTAATGACGTCCCTATTTGACATCCCTCAGGATGTTACGGCAATTTAATCAGACCTCATTTCCACCAAAGGGAATCTGGTCTTGATAGAGATGAGGGCCAAGCACGCTAAAGAAAAGGTGCAAAAATTGCAAGAAAGGCTCATGGCCCTACAAGCAACACAACAGGACCCTTTGCAATTGCAACTGACCAAACTACTGATGAAAAATAAGAAGGTGGTAGAAGAAAAAGAGAAGGTTATTTGGGATGCCTCTGCAGCACAAGTGCAAACTTATGCGCATACCAAGGCACTCAAGGCCTTACAAGAGGAAAACAAGCAGCTTGTTGCCAACAACCTTCAGTTGACCTCTGTGGAAAAGCAAAAGAATGTTCTTGAAGAACATTTTCAGCAGTTGCGAGAACAATTCATCCGGGTCAATTAAGACATGAACCGTTTAGCCAGGGAAAATCAAACCCTCTCAATGGAGGAGGTATGCGCCATCTGCCAAAAGACAGCTATTGAAATAAGCGCATGGCAAAATGAGGCTAAACGACATGAAAAGCTAAAGGAGCACTTCCAGGACCAATTGGGGATGTATAAGCAAATTATTGAGAAGGAGATCCATATGGCCAAGGCCCACATCAATGCTATTAATGCTCAACACATTGATTGGCAGGCCATATTGGACACATATGCATTTGCCCACTAGGCAGAAGTTAAGAACTGGGACCTACAAATCCAGGACCTTACTGAATACATGGAGTTGGCAAACCTGCAGTATGCCAATCTCACCATGTTAACAACAGGGCACTTGAGAATAGAGCTCAAGCAACAGGTAGCCGTCACCTACATCAAATATAAAACAAAATTTGCAGAACACAAGAAGATATTGCAAAAATTGGAGATTGGAAATTCTAAACTTGAGGTGGTTAAAGCAAGCTACCAGGGATAAAAAGGTGTTGCAACAAACTTGGCTTGATGGCTTGCAAATTTTCAAGAATACAGAGACAAAGCTAGAGCCTATGAGGAGGAACAATGGGTATTTGCAGCTTGGTATGTCAAGGAAAATCAAATGTTTTCACAACTACCCTGCTCATGGGAGGTGTCAACTCCATCAAACATCGGAAGACTAGCATGGACGGTGCAAGACCCCCGAACCAAAGAGGAGAAACTCTAGGCCATACTTCAACGCCATCAAGTCCCAAGACCTAGAGCATAAGACAAGGGAAAGGCACCCATGGAGGAGCCACCGCCACTAGGAACTACATGAGTTCCATCAATCTTGTAGCTATAGGATTTCCTTTTGCATTCTTTGTGTTGTGTCTCAATTTTTTTCTGATTCCACACTGTGGCATAAACCCATTCTCACCAGTCAATAATCCCATACCTATCCACTATGTAATCAATGGAGCTTGTTCTCACTGTAACTCGAGGACGAGTTTTCCTTCAGTCGTGGAGGTATGATGAGTTATCATTTTGTTGGCCACGATATCGCATACATGATATCGTGTATGTGATATTATAGCTTGTCTTCTCATCTATAAATAAGAGGTAGATAAATCTGAAGAGAAGTTCTTAGTTTTTAGAATTTCTTTTAAGTGTTTAGTTTTAAGTAGTTCTTCTCTCAACCCTTCTCTCCCANNGAAACAAAGATCAAGATTACTTCATCATTGTAGCATCCACTTAGCTTAATTATTTATTTAATTATTATTTTTATTTACTACTTTCTTAATTAATATCTCTCTACCCTTATCTCCTAGTAACGCAGAATGAGTACGACTTAATCACGAGCATTCAAGTGTGACTACTTGGTAACCCAGTAGCGTACCTAGGCCATGCATTTGGTAATCCCAGTGGTATTCATGCACAAGATCCAAGATGTGTATGGATGATTAAGGAATAGATGCTCATCACACTTAGGCTAGTTTAGATTCTCTCTCACCCTCTCTCTTTCCTAGTTTAGTTGATATTATTTACCATCATACCAGGAGTAGCATTAGTATAGAAACACATCATAAACATCACTCTGGACTAAACCATATGTGACAAAGCTAATACTAGTCCAAGTGGGAAGACAGCGAACTATGATCTTCAAGTAACCATCTAGATACCACAGCTAGTCCATCTGCGGAGTTCGACCGGATCGCGCATGAAATGCTCGTATTCGTATGGTTGAGTGTAGGGGTACCTCACCACTCATCACTCATAAATCCACTTTTTGTCTCTACAAGTGTTTGTTTCTTGGGTTTCAGGAGGACTTTTGGTGGTGTGTGGTATTAGAACAGTGATTACAAGTGCTTGTAAGATCATGCCAATGGTGGTGTGTGGTTGTCGATAAAGGTTGTAGAAATGCCAGTGTTAACCTATGATGTAATGGTCCTCATGGTTCACGTTAATGACTCCTAAGCTAATTCAAGAGACATATGCCCCCTCATTGATAGATATGATTGATAGAAAAAGGCTTGTTGAGGCATGGACATGTTCTATGGTGTCTACCATGAAAATTTCTAGTGAGTGTTTTGTTCCATAAGATGAGTACTAAAACCAATTGAATAGAATGTCAAGAGCACTCACAAAGTATGTTAATAAAAAATGTGAGTGCCTCAATGAAAATGTTCATCTAGGATTCTCAAGTTATGGTCTAGTGTTAACCCTCAAGGTCAGAGCTAATTAGCATCATGGTATAGGTATTTGGATTACCGTTTTGGCATCATCACCTTGAAAGATACCTTTTGTGAATTCAAAGAAAAATACTAGCATTGCCCTTGGAGTAACTTGTTGAGTTTGAAAATTTACTCTTCCTTAGTAGTAAGTTTTCCAAGGGTTGTATAGTCAGACAAATGGTAGAGGCATGTGCATGAGTCAAATGTTGTAGCTCTCAAAACGAGATTAAAACTGATGCATGCATGGTTGTCATGGATGGGAAGGGAATTGGTGTTCCTTACTCATTAAGGGAACAATGATAACACAAAGTGGATGAGGATCTAAACATCAATGGCCCCATGGACCAACACGTGGACTATTAGACATGAATCTCTTCAAGTAGACTGAACTGTAGCATCCAGATTTTGGTTTGAAAAGGAGAGTGCTCTAGCCTTATAAATCCATTATTTAGATCTATGAGTATATCTATTTTTTGGGGTTCATAGAGGACTTTGGATGTGTGTGGTTTTTGAACAATAACTGTGGTTATCTGGAAGCATAGATCCTAGGAGGCATGTTAGTTTAGCTTGTAGTCTGATTGTCCCCAATGTTCTCATTCATGTTTCAAGAGCCTATTTATGAGATGGATGCAACTAATGAATGGGGCATTAATACTAATTGCTATGGTACTGAAAAAGGATTTCTAAAAGCATGGATGTGTTCCTTGGAGTCAATCGTTGTGCATGGTTGTTGGTATATTTTTTAGATACTTCTACTTTATCGTATGGTGCGAGGGTCCTCATGGTTCATGTTCATTACTCCTAAGCTAATTTGAGAGACAAATGCTACCTCATTGATAGATACGATTAATAGAAAAAGGCTCATGGAGGTGTAAATGTGTTCCATGGTGTCCATCATGAAAATGTCTAGTAAGTTTTTCATTCCTTCTATAGCATGTGATGTGTTGCTTGGGATAAGTCTATTCTATCTAGGGATATATCCGTGTCAACCTAGAAACTAGTTGAATGAAATATTAAGGATGCTATCAAAGCACATTGATTGGAAATGTGAATGCCTCAACATTAAATGTTCATTTGGTATTCCTAAGTGATGGTCTTAGGATCATGGTGATCATGGTGCAGGTATTTGGGTTACCATTTTGAGATCATCACCTTGAAAGATGTCTTTCGTGAATTCAAAGACAAATACTTGCACTGCCTTTAGAGTAACTTGTTGAGTTGAACATTTATTCTTTCTTAGCAGTAAGTTTTCCACATATGGTAGAGGTTTTTACATTGAGGCAAATGCTCAGGTCGTAGTAAGATGTCAAAACTAATGCACTCATGGTTTCATCTTCGAAGAGTGTGTGGGTTCTCTCATAGACCAATGCATGGGCTAGTAGACTTGCATCCCTTAGGTAGAACAAACTATAATATCCAATTTTTAGTTTGAAAGAGGGAGTTCTCTTGCCTCATAAATCCACTTGTTGTCTCTATGAGTGTTTGTTTTTTGGGTTTCATAGAGGACTTTTAGTGATGTGTGGTTTCAAAATGATGATTGTGGATGCCTAGAATATCATCTGAATGGTAGTGTGTGATTGTCAGTATAGATTCTAGAAATGCCTATTTTGACCTATGATGTAATGGTTCACGTTCATGACTCTTGAGCTAATTCTAGAGATAGATGTCCCCTTGTTGATAGATACAATTGAAATAAAAAGGCTCGTGGAGGCATGAATGTGTTCTATGATGTCCATCATGAAAATGTCTAGTAAGTGTGTTATTCCTTAGGATGAGTCAATCTGAAAACTAGTTGAATAGAATGTTGAGAGCACTTGTGGAGTACATTAATCGAAAACAAGACTGCCTCAATGCAAAACAAGTCATGGTATAGTGTTAACCATCAAGGATGCATGTAGGGAACAGTCTGTCACACATGGTTGGAATGAGGCTCTCCTTGGTAGGCATCTCTTGTGCCACACGTGAGAGCAATCTCTTTGGGAACACCTTGCACTACACTCTCCCCAGGAATGGCTCATGTAGCGTACTCGAGAGGGCTCTCCCTGAGATCACTTTGCCTTCACAAGAGCACTCTCCATGGGGGTACCTTGCATTGCACATGTGAGAGCACTCTCCCTAAGGATGTCTTACACTATGCTCATGAGAGTTCTCTCCCTGGGGACACCTTGCATAGCACCCTCAAGAGCACTCTCCTTGGGAGTGCCTTACATTTGCAAAAGAGGGAGTTCTCTTGCCTCATAAATCCACTTGTTGTCTCTATGAGTGTTTGTTTTTTGGGTTTCATAGAGGACTTTTAATGATGTGTGGTTTCAAAATGATGATTGTGGATGCCTAGAAGATCATCTGAATGGTAGTGTGTGATGGTCAGTATAGATTCTAGAAATGCCTATTTTGACCTATGATGTAATGGTTCACGTTCATGACTCTTGAGCTAATTCTAGAGATAGATGTCCCCTTGTTGATAGATACAATTGAAATAAAAAGGCTCGTGGAGGCATGAATGTGTTCTATGATGTCCATCATGAAAATGTCTAGTAAGTGTGTTATTCCTTAGGATGAGTCAATCTGAAAACTAGTTGAATAGAATGTTGAGAGCACTTGTGGAGTACATTAATCGAAAACAAGACTACCTCAATGCAAAGCAAGTCATGGTATAGTGTTAACCATCAAGGATGCATGTAGGGAACAGTCTGTCACACATGGTTGGAATGAGGCTCTCCTTGGTAGGCATCTCTTGTGCCACACGTGAGAGCAATCTCTTTGGGAACACCTTGTACTACACTCTCCCCAGGAATGGCTCATGTAGTGTACTCGAGAGGGCTCTCCCTGAGATCACTTTGCCTTCACAAGAGCACTCTCCATGGGGGTACCTTGCATTGCACATGTGAGAGAACTCTCCCTAAGGATGTCTTACACTATGCTCATGAGAGTTCTCTCCCTGGGGACACCTTGCATAGCACCCTCAAGAGCACTCTCCTTGGGAATGCCTTACATTTGCAAGAAATCTCTTCATGGGGGTGCTTTGCACTGTGCCATGAGAACACTCTTCATGGGAATGCCTCGCACTACACTTGTGAGAGCACTCTCCTTAGGGATGCCTCACAATGTGCTTGTGGGAGTGCTCTCCTTGGGGGCACCTCACATAGTGCACTTGAGAGCACTCTCCCTTGAGGCACCTCACACAACGTATGTGAGAGAACTCTTCTTGGGGATGCCTCTTGCTGCTCACGCAAGATCCCTCTCCCTGGGGTCCCTCTCATTGTGCACATGAGAGCATTCTCCCTAGGATGCATCTCTTGCACTACACTTGAGAGTGCTCTCTATGGGGGTGCCTCGCACTATGCTCTCCTTAGGGGTGACTCATGTAGCACACTTGAGAGTGCTCTCCATGTGGGTGCCTTGCACTACTCATGTAAGAGTGCACTTCCTAGGAATGCTCGCACTACACTTGTGAGAGCACTCTCCCTGGGGGCACCTCACGTTGCACTCGCGAGAGTGCTCTCCCTGGGTGTAACTCACACCTTAGACTCGAGAGCACTCTCCTTGGAGGTGCCTCTATGCACAAATGCAAAAGCATTCTTCTATGAAGTGCCTTCCTTCATGGATGCAAGAGAATCCTTTTAGTCTTGTATCGTGGAAGGGAGAGCACTCTCCTATGAGATGCTTTGTGCTACAGAAGTGAGAGCACTCTTATTCAAGATGCCTCACTATGTGGAGGTAAGAGCACTCTCCTTTGAGGTGCCTTGTGTGGCTAACGTGCAAAGGCTAATGTTTGAGGTGCCTCGCATTGTGCATGTGAGAGCACTCTCTTTGGGTGTCTCATGTTGAACACATGAGAGTGCTCTCCTTGATTTGGTCCCTTAGGACTGAATTTATAAGGGTGTAGGATGGTATGGTGGAGCCTAGCCTAATCAAAATATATAGGAGGAGGTAGGTCGACTCCCCCGAGACACACTTTTAGGTGAAGCTAAGTGCATCCTAGGTCATCACGGATGCACTTTCAAGTGATGTTGAGTGCATCCTTGGCCTCAACATATGCACTTTTAGGTGATGATTAGTGCATCCTAGGCTATCATGGATCCACTTTCAAGTGGTTTTGAGTGTGTCCCTGGCCTACACAAATGCACTTTCAAGTGAAGCTAAGTGCATACTTGTTTGGAGGCCTTGAACCTTGTTGCATGTGAGCATTCCCTTCAAAGGCTTTTCACATTGCACACAAGAGTGCTTCTTAAAGACATTTTTCTTGGATGTGCATTGCATTGCCATTGCTCTCCTTGGGGATGCTTTGGTTTGCATTCATGAGATGTTTCCTTGGATTTGCACTACCTTGCGATAGCTCTCCTGAAAGGCTCTCATCCTAATGCAGTTAACCATCCCTGTTGATTGTACATTGCTCTGGGATCATACACCTTGAAAACACTTTAGTCAAAGTTGGTGATTTCTCTATTTGAATTTGCATCATGTCCTTGGAATTGTCTCATGTACATGTGCATTCTTCATGTAGGTGCATCGCATCGCTCATGCAAGTATTCTTCTTCTTGAAGATGTTGTCTGTAGCATATGCAAGTGCTCTCTTCTTAGAAATGCCATGCACAATGGATACTAGGGATCTCTCCTTGGAGGTGCCGCACTTGCAGATGCAAGAGAATTTTCCTTGAAGGCTCCTCATCTTACTAATGTGAAAGTGCTTTTTTTAAGGCACCTAGCATTGCGAATGTGAGAGCACTATTCTTGGACTTGCCTAGTGTTGTGGATGTGAGAGCATTATTCTTGGAGGTGCCTCACTCAGCCAATGTGATAGTGTTCTCCTTAAATATGCCTTACTTCATCATTGTGAGGGCATTCTCCGAGGCATCTCTTTTCACCAACACAAGAGTGCTCTTATCCAAGTTACCTTACATTAAGGACATGAGAGCACTCTTCTCAGAAGTGCATTACACCTTGAACTCGAGAGCATTCTACTTAGAGGCACTTCGCTTCACAAATGCAAAAGAGTTCTTTTATGAAGTGCCTCTCTTCGTGTATGTGAGATCATCCTTATAGGAGTTGTTTCACATTGTTGAAGTAAAAGCACTCTCCTAGGAGAGGCTTTGCGTTGTAGATGCGAGAGTGCTCTTCTTGAAGGCACCTTGTTCCTTTGGTTTTGAGAGCGCTCTCCTTGGAGTTGCCCTATGCTACTCAAGTGAGAGCATTCTCCATTAAGGTGCCTTGCATAGCAAACATGCAAAAGCTATTCTTTGAGGCCTCTCATGTCGTGCACATGAAAGCTCTCTCTTTGGAGGCATCTCACGTTGCGCAAGTAAGAGCATTTTCCTTGTGCTGGTCCCTGAGGATCAAATTTATAAGGGTGCAAGATGGTATGGTGAAGCCTAGCCCAATCAACATATATAGGGGGAGGTAGGCCAACTCCCCCAAGTGAGAGCACTCTCCTAGAAGAGGCTTTGCACTATAGATGCGAGAGTGCTCTTCTTGAAGGTACCTTATTCCTTTGGTTTTGAGAATGCTCTCCTTGGAGTTTCCCTACGCTACTCAAGCGAGAGCATTCTCCATTAAGATGCCTCACATAGCAAATATGCAAAAGCTATTCTTTGAAGCCTCTCATGTTATGCACATTAAATCTCTCTCTTTGGAGGCATCTCACATCACGTAAGTGAGAGCGCTTTGCTTGTGCTGGTCCCTCAGGACCAAATTTATAAGGGTGCAAGATGGTATGGTGGAGCCTAGCCCAATCAACATATATAGAGGGAGGTAGGCCAACTCCCCCAAGATGCAATTTTAGGTAAAGCTGAGTGTGTCTTAGGCCATCATGGATGCACTTTCAGGTGATGTTGAGTGCATTCTTAGCCTTAACAGATGCACTTTTAGGTGATGCTAAGTGCATCCTAGGCTATCATGGATGAACTTTCAGGTGATTTTGAATGCGTCCCTGGCCTTCACAAATGTACTTTTAGGTGAATCTAAGTGCGTACTTGTTTGGAGGCCTTGAACTGTGTTGCATGCAAGCCTTCTCTTCAGAGGCTTTTCACATTGCACATGGGAGTACTTCTTAAATACATTTTTCTTGGATGTGCATTGTGTTGCAATTTCTCTTCTTGGGAATGCTTTAGTTTGTGTTCATGAGATGTTTCCTTGGATTTTCACATTAGTGTCTCTTATTTAGTTGAGGCCATTACAAAGTGTTGGCACATTTTGGCCATTTCATGGAATAGTATGGCTCTGAGATTAGAGATAGTTCAAAGCTTCCTGCTGTGCATGAAGAATCTGGAGGATGGAGACCTAAGTCGAATGTTTTAAGATATGATTTTCTAGAAACAAGGGCTGTATTTGGTAGATGCTAATAAGAAATCAAGATTTCATAAGACATTGAAATGAAGCAGTTTTATTTATTTTATAATCAGTGCATCCAAAGTTGTGTGAGGATGCCACGAGGTGGAGTAAAATCTGTGATGCTCAATACTCGGGATACAGGATGAAAAGGATGGTTTTTGGTATGAGGGTTATTGGCATCTGTGTTTGCAAATGTTGTCAGCTGCCAAGCTAAGGCATTTATCAATGATTCTAAGTTCCAAATTCAAAAATTAAAATCAATAGATTGTATGAATAACAAAATGGAGAAATTATCAGTGGATGTTTACGAAATGATGGAGAAGATATTGTTAATTTAAAATTAAGTATAGAAAATGAAAATTTTGCAAATGGAACAATTGTCATAGAAGACGGTGTTGAATTAGACGCTACTTCTAGGAGGTCTTGGGAACCTCCTGCAGTCAATTCTTGGGCATTTCAAGGACGTGAGAAGGTGCTTTGTTTTTCTTTAAGGAGCTTTCTAATAGCAGTGATGGTAAAATATTGCACCATAATGAGTACGGTAATGGAAACGGGACGATGGCCAGGAACAGAGAAAAATCGT
>MNCI01010136.1:147276-263939 GCA_015680685.1 Gnetum montanum | reverse complement strand
CCAACACAAAGGCCCTCAAACTTCCTAACACTTAAGAAACATTAGGAGAGATCTCCACACAAGAAGATATAGAAGCTGAGAAGGAGTGGGTTGAATGATGCTATGGGGTAAGTCATAAGGATTACAACATACTAACCAAGGCAGAGTCTATTTCATGATCACAGCCTACTGCTTGAACCTAGCGGTGATGCCTAATAAAGTCACTACCTTCTCTGCTTGTGCATGTGCTACTCTAAGTGGCAAGTTTCCCTTCAACTCCCTCATTTCATCTTCCTTGAGATTGAGAAGCATTTCAAAGAAAATAAGCGAGGAAGACACTCCCCTTCCTGTGCCTAATCAAAAAACTTTGTAGAAGGGGAGGCGTAACTTGTTATGCTAATGACACCATTTGTCATGCTTTTGCTACCTCCTAGCAAGAGATGATGAAGGACAAAGCACCTATAAAGTTGCTTGAGGAGGAGTAGCCATCACCACCACTTGCCAAAGAGATAATGCTAGAGGCTCATGCTACTATCAAGTGCATGAGAAAATTATGTGAAAAGGTGATGCAATAATAGCAAGGTAAGAGAAGTGGTGGAAAACCATCAATCTACTGGCCAATGTTGAGCCATCTCAACAAAGTCACCAGAATAATAAGCTAGTTGGAGAAGATTACCCTCCTATTTTTCACCCAAAGAATGCAAGAACCTGCAAGATCAAATCCAAGCACCCAAGAGGTTACAGTGTTCATCCCTAGATAATAGAAGTTCCTTGAAATTTCTAGGAACATCAAAACCTTCTTGGTGCACTTGGAAAAGGGAAAGGGGGCTAATATCTTAGTGATGTAGTACTAAGGGTAGGAAAAAATAATGAAGGTGGTGGTTGACAAAGTGGTTGAAGCATTAAATGCTCCTACAATAGCTATGCTAGATGTTGCACTCAAAGATATGCATGCTTCCACAAGAGAAATGAGCAAAAGGCTAAGTGTAGCTTAACACGAGGAAAAGTTGGACCAACTGGTAGGGACCAAGAAACTGCTTCCAAAGACCTTTAATCTCCCAAAGAAAATCACTATAACCTAGTTAGACCTACTAGAAATAAAGGACAAGCTCATCATAGTAAATAGTATCCACTAATGAGAACCGACAATTAGCTATAAAGGTTGTAGAGTTGAGAGCTCTACTAGTTAACCTTGCCATTCTAAGCCAAGTCATCACAAGAGATGAAGCTTTCCTGCAACTTCAAAATTGATTAAAAGAGGTTGAAAATACCAAAGAGATGGTGGTCTTCGATGCATCCTTATTGGAAGCTCTTATTGCCCATATCAATAAAGACTTGGCACAAGTCCACAAGGAGAACCTAGCTTTGACCAAAAACATTCATCACCGACACAATGTCCAGGAATAAAGATCATATGGTTGAATTTGTGAGACAACAGTAGGAGTAGCTCGCTAAGGTAAACATGGACTTGAGAAGGTTGGTAGTGGAAAATAGAAATTTGTCAATGGAGGAAGTTCGAGCACTTTGCTAGAAAATGACCATTGAGGTAGACACCTAGAAAAATGAGGTCTTGAAGTTTGAACATGTCAAAAGTCATTACAATACTAGGTAGGGCTCCTCAAGGAGATGAATGAGAAGAAGATCCAATTGGCTAAGGTGAAAATGAACAAGGCTGTCTAGTAACTCCAACAAAGCGGCGATGTATGACAACCGATCCTTAATGATCTAAATACCTACAACAAAGTAGGGATTCACCTAAAGCAGTTGCAGATTAAAGAAAATAATTGTGAAATAATTGAGAATAATTAGCAAATAATAGAAAACATTGAATGCATAAATAAAAGAGATAATCTATCCAAAGTGCTACAAGGTTTATTAGAAAGCTTATCCTTATTACCACACACATTGTCGTGCTCAAGTACAACAATGCTAAAATAAAGATCTGTACACTCAATGACTCTTATTGCGGGCACTTAGGGAAAACATTTCTAGCTTTCAAATGGAAAAAATGCAAGAGCTTCGCTACAATTGAAATCTGGACTCCCCATAAATGCAATGGGTAGGTGCGTATTTATAGGTGATGGACAAACACCACATCGATGAGGCAACATTGATGTAGGTCAGAATGCATCGATAAGGCCTCATGGATGAGGCCTCGTCGATGTGGTCAATTGCATTGACAAGGCCTCATCAACGTAGCCAACCAACATTGACTCATCATACCCCCACAACTGAATGAAAACTTTTCCTCGAGTTCTTTTACAAAATTGAGAAGGTATGGAATTATTGATGAACTTTTTCTTTCAACAAAACAAACTTGACTAACCTGACAAAAAATGGAATGCTCGAGTGTATGAATCAACACATTACAAAAATGGTGGTGTTCAGGACACAGAATTGAACACCATGACACAACTGTTTAAAAAATTTGGACAACACATTCCTTGACAATGTGAAGCTTGTTGGAGAAGATCAAATAGTCCCAGCCGATGATCGTTCTTGAGGCTTCAAGGGACCTTCACCAGCTTGACACACTGGCAATGGTTGAGGCTATGGTTGTCCTGCTACCACTACAAATTCAAGTGGAAGGTGGAAAACATCCAGTAGTGCTTTAATTTTCTCCTCCTTACTCCTGAGATCATGCACCATTCACTCAACTTCCCCAATGTGGGTTGGAATGGGCACATCCCAAGGACACAGGATCACTAGAAACAACTTCTTGACATTGATAAAAAAAGCAATAAACTATTTGCATTCAATGTCAAACACTTACACTATGTTCTTCAACTCCTGGTAGGCGCTCATCCATCTGGCTAGGTCCTTAGTGATGGATCGTTGGTCTGTGAATCATCCTTTGAGGACTTTGAGTTCAGCATTAGCAATCTCAAGCTTTTGCTTGGTATCTTTGTGGTGTTTGAACTTGGCCTCATATAGCAAATACGAGCTAGCCACCTGCTTCTCCAACTCTAACTGCAGCTGTCCAACTATCAACATTACCAAATTTACATAATGAAGATTGGCCAACTCCATATATTCTATCATTTCTTCGATCTGCAACTCTTTCAAGTGAATCTCTACTTTTTTGTAGGCATCAATCCCATCAAGGATGGACTACCACATCTCTCTTCCTTACTGGAGTTGCTGGAGGGCTTCATTAACTTTAGCCTTTGCCATTTGGATTTATTTTACATTAATTTCTTTTTGCAAGCCAACCTAGCCCTTGTAGTGATTTTTCACCCTTTCAAACTTGAGAGCTTTGTTCTTCCAGGCAAAGATTTCGATGATAGAATTTTGTCGCAAGGTGCACACCTCATTCATTGATAGATTTCAATTCTCTATAGCCAATTTTCTCAATTCAGTGTTGACTCTGGCAAGTTGCTCCTGCTATTGATGAATGAATTCTTGCATTTGATCTCTTTGATCATCAACATTTTGTAGGTGAGGATTTTGTGTGATTAATGTCTCATTTTCTTAACGCATCTTATTTAAGTCCTTAATTGAATGCATTTTAGCTTATGCCATGGACTATTTAAAGATGGCCATTGTTACTTCCTCCTCAGCCTTTTAAAGTCATTCCTGAAGCTATTTCATAGCTTCATCTCTTGTCATTGTCAGGCTAAGGATTGTTTGCTCTGCAAGTTGGGCACGAAGTTTAGCAACCTCTATGACCAAGCATTGATTTTTCTCTTGGGCCATTTCTAGTTTCCCTTCCAAAATGATGAATTTACCCCTTGCATTTAGTAGCTCTAACTGGGTTGCAGTGATGTTCTCTAGAAGATCAAGGATACCCAGAGTCAATTGCCTAGTTCCCACTAGTTGTTCATGCTGATCTACGTTCATTTTTCCACTAACCATGCCTACATACGTCTACACATCTTAGAGTGCATATATGTCTAGTACAAATGCTACTAGTGCATTTAGTGCTTCAACTACATGGTCAGCTACCACTTCTGCCACTATTTCCTACCCTTACTGCTGCATTACCAAGATAGTTGTCTCTTCACCTTCCTCCAACCTCATTGAGAAAGTGGCAACATTCCTAGAGGTTTCTAGGAATAAATGATGTGTCACTAGTGACATCGTCACTTTCCAAGTGTTGGGATCTAACCTCAAAGACAACTACGTTCTTCAAGTAGAGAAAATGGAACCACCCCTCTCCAACTAGCTAATTGTTCGAGCCACCTCATTAAGGTGACTCATTGTTGGCCGATACACAGATGGATCTACCCCACTCATTCTTTCCTACTACTCTTGTTCACTCAAGAGCTGCTCTCAAACTTGTCACAGATGCTCGAGGACTACACAGGCCTCTGGTGTTATCTCCTAAGTGGGTGGTAGTGGCAGCAAATCCTCTTCTTAGATGGCTATTGGCATTTTTTTGTTCATAATTTCTACCCATGAGGCCAAGGGAGTATGCTTGAGAGTATCGTTGGAATAGCAAACAATACCTGCCCTCTTACAAAGTTTTCTTATTAGGCATGGAAAAGGCAGGGTTCTCCTTCCATGTTTGTTCTCCTTGAAATGCTTCTCAATCTCCAAATAAATTAGTTGTGGAAGGTTAATGGGAAATTTTCTACTTAGAGCAGTGCATGCACGAGTGAAGAAGGTAGTCACCTTACTTGGCCTCACTGTTGGATTGAGGTGATAGGCCACAATCTTGAAATAAATTCGCTAGGTCCACTTCCTTTTCACCTCAAGGTCACCTTTTGTTGATATTTCTATTAGCTGTGTTCCGATGTCGTTCAACCCTAGTGCCTATGCAATGGCCTCCATAGAATAGGACACTTGAACATCCTTGATCTTGACAATGGACCCTGGCCTTCAACTGTTTCAAAAGAGATAAGTCTCTCTAATGTACCACTCCCCACTAGTTGTGATGATTGGCCACATGGAAAAGGTTTGCAATTGTATGCTAACATCTTCTAGAGCTTTCTCCAAAAATGACCCAAAGTTTATTTCTTGAAGGACTGATCTCTGGAGCTCTTGGGACTTGATGATGTCTAGATAGGCTTGAGTGAGAGTGACCTCAANCCACAGGAAGGAGAACCCTTGCAACCATGGGAGAAACAACCTAGAGCTGGAAGGGGTTATCAGGGACAAGGCTAAGAACAACAAGAGGTGATCCATGCAACGGGACCTCTTTGTGAGGAACCCGAAGTGGAATCTATTCAATAGATTCTAGAAGAAGAAGTGCCTACTGAACAATCTCAACAAGGAGAAGCACCTGGACTTGTGCCTAGGCTTGAGGTCACTCTCACTCAAGCCTATCTAGACATCATCAAGTCCCAAGAGCTCCAGAGATCAGTCCTTCAAGAAATAAACTTTGGGTCATTTTTGGAGAAAGCTCTAGAAGATGTTAGCATACAATTGCAAACCTTTTCCATGTGGCCAATCATCACAACCAGTGGGGAGTGGTACATTAGAGAGACTTATCTCTTTTGAAACAGTTGAAGGCCAGGGTCCATTGTCAAGATCAAGGATGTTCAAGTGTCCTATTCTATGGAGGCCATNATGAGGCCTCGATGATGTAATTGTTAACCACCATTGACTTTGGTCAAACTTTCAAAATACAAGGAATTTTTTTGATGAAATTGGGGTCAAATGAAAGCTTAGAAAACTAAGAATAGTATAAAATCATGAGAAGAGGGTGTTGAAGTTCATAAATTGTAAAAAATGGAGAAAAATTGATTAATGGATGAATGCAATGAAAGATTAAGGAGTACTGAGTAGTTTACACAATGGAAAATAGAAAATATAAGATTGTAATGATGTCAAAGGTAAGGAACCTTAACTAATCAAGCCAAAATCTATGCAAGTGAGTCCTCCCCATTGCAGGCTTATGCCCTTTTTGCCCTTGCATAACCTCAACTAAGGAGTCTGTGGGCCCCATATTTGATTTAATGATCATGACAAGTTAAGGACCAACCCAAAAGAATTAACTCAAGAATCCCAATATGTTAGACTAAGACATAGAGCATAACATAGAACCCAGCAGTGAGGTGAGTTTTTATGAAAACATGGATGGATGATAGAGAACGTGAAATGGAGTTCCAAACTGAGGTCATAAGAAGTCCCTTGTGGATTTGTGGTTAAAATGACCCAAAAAGTTCCATCCTTAGTCTAGACCAAAACCATTGGCTTTCAGTAACTTTGCATCGCCACTCTAAGATTGATCCATCGACTTGAGACATAAGAGTACCCCCACAAGATAACCACCATTCCACAAGAGGAGAGAGAGGTAGGAAGTGAGAGAGAGAGAAGGCCTTAGTTAGAGGGGACCTTCAGGCATAGGTGTATGTCTTTTGAGTCCCATAACCAGTGCTTGTAGTGCTTTTATTTTTCTAAGGGGTGTGCTTTGAATTCCCATTATTTTTTTATGTATGTTTTTGTAAAAATGGAAACCACACCATATGAGGATTTATTCATGTTGAAGGGGTGTGCTTTGAATTCCCATTTTTTTTTTGTTTTTTGTTTTTTGAATGATAGGAACCACACCATGCAATAACATTATTTGGCTTCCTATCATTAGATGGTATGGAATGGTAAGAAGTCCATGAAAAACACTCAAGCACTCAAGCAAGAAGAAGAGTACAAAGAGTATTGAGTCCCCTTGAAGTCACACCTTTTACAAACCTTTGGATCCTTCCCAATTTTGAAACTACCAAGGTCATCAATTGATTAAAAGTTTCTTTAATGAAAAAGGGACCTCAAATTCCTAGAACAAGGAAAACCATAGAGTTCTTTGGATGGGTGGATGATGTGGACTCACTGCCTGTCCCATAAAAAATAAACCATGTCAAAGTCATCAGACATCAGAATTCAAAAATAGAAACTAGACACCAACAATCACACATTAAGCACAAACCATCATTAGTAAATAGTAATAGTAGCATTGTGTCCTATGACAATAAAGTAGATTTATTAACATAAATGAGAAAATATCACACTTAATCAAAAGAAACACAAGAGACAAAATAGAGTAAAATATATAAGAAAGTATAACATAATCAAGAAAATTTAATGTACTAAAAATGGTATAAAATTAGAAAAATTTGAAAATCCAAAAATTTGTAAAATCAAAAATGTGAAAAACAAAAAGGGTAGAATAACTAAGAGGCCATGGTAATGGTTAGCATGGATGGCCATTGCCCCCATGACTAAGTTGGAAGGAGGAGATCCAAAAAATAGAACATGGGTGTCCATTAGGTGAGGTGGTATTAACACTAGCCAATCTTGGTTCCAGGAAAGGCTTGAATTGTTGGATATTGACCAACTGCTTTTTATTTGGGTTGTTAGGTTTGTAAATTATCATGGCCCCAAAGGGAAAGGTTTGATCAATTATATAAGGTCCCTCCCATAATGTTTGAAATTTTTCCTTTTGAGGTACATATGTGGGGTTATATTAAAGGACCTTATCTCCTAGTTGAAACCTTACTTTCCTAATTCTAAGGTCATGGCGTTGCTTACTAAATGCTTTGTTCACCTCATTCAAAGATAGGGCCACTAAGAGATTTTCATCTAGCACATTTAGATTGATAAATCTTTCCTTTTATGCTAAACTTAGGTCAAGGTTTAGATCATAGGCCATTGAGAGTGTACAAGCTCAGATTGAATTGGGAGTGCTAGAAATTTTCCATACACTAACTCATAGGGAAAATATCCAATAGGAAGTTTCCAAGTTGATCGATAAGCCCAGAGAGCATCATTACGTTTTGTGCTCCAATCCTTCCTATATTTGCTAATGGTCCATGTTAATATTTTAGTATCTCCTGGTTGGTTACCTCTACTTGACCATCAGCTTGGGGGCGATAAGGTGTTGTTAATTTATGTTCTAGCCCCAACTGTTGCATTAATTTCCTAAATGTGGCACCTATAAAATGAGTCCCATTATCAGAAATTAGTGGACGTGGCATCCCAAACCTATTAATGATATGTTGTTAGATAAATCTAGCGACAATGGATGATGTGTAGTGTATAATGGATGCCACTTCAGCCCATTTTGTACAATAGTCAACTACTACTATAATATACGCTTTCCCATTAGACATGGGTGTGATGGACCCATGAAGTCAACGCCCCATACGTCAAAAGGTTCTAGTGATTAAATCCATTATTGAGGACCTTCCATACGAGTGATCATCCCCCCATCACGTTGACAATGTTTACAAGACTTGACAAACTGGTGGGCATCCCTAAAGATTGTGGGCCAATAGTATCCTACCATTAGGATTTTTATGGTCGTGCATCTCCCTATATANAGATGTTCATTAATTTCCATGAAGTATTTGACTTGATGAAGAAATTGTTGTTTTTTNATCAGGTCATCGGTGCACACCTTGTAAAGGTGTCCATTAATTTCCATGAAGTATTTGACTTGATGAAGAAATTGTTGTTTTTCCCTGAAATCCAAATCTTGTGACATCTCTTGAGTGAGAAGATGTATGAGGATGTCATTATACCATATTGCTTTTTTAGGTGTTTGTTCATTTATTACTCCAATAAAGAGGAGTTCATCTGGAAACTAATCAAAGAGCAGTCTCTCCTCCTCTTTGTTATCCCATCTTAAGCAAGAAAGATGGTTAGCAACCACATTCTTGGTCCCTTTTCAATCTACCATAGTAATATCGAATTCCTGTAAGATCACAAGCCACCATATAACACGAGGGCTCACTGTCGGCTTATTCATAAGGAAGCAAATTGCACTATGATCTTTATGTACAAATACTTTATAACCTAGCACATAATGTCTAAACTTTTCTAGCACATACACCATTGTCATTAATTCTTTTTCCATGGTGGTGTAATTTAATTATGCCCCTACAATGCTTCGACTTGCACAGTGGATATAATATAAACGTTTCTTATCATCCATCTGTGTGAGCACGACTCCCAAAGCATAGTTAGATACATCTATCATGATATGGAATGGTTTGAACCAATCAGGCGCTCATAGGATTGGTGTTTCTATGAGTTTCTCTTTTAATTTTTGGAATGCATTTTCACATTTCTTGGTCCATATGAAAGGTGTATCTTTCTTGGTAAGTTCTACCAATGGTTTAGCAATCCTAGAGAAATTCTCAATAAAGCACCGGTAGTAATTAGTGTGTCCAAGGAATGACCCAACATCTTTGACAGTCTCTGATTGGTGTGTTATTCCTTGGATGACCCTTATCTTTTTTGGGTCTACCTCAATCCCCTTTTATGAAATTCAGTGCCCTAACACAATGCCTTCTTGGACCATGAGATGGCTTAGTTAAGCCGTAGATTTATCTCAACACATCTTTTTAGTACTTGCTCAAGTTGGTCCAAGGCTTTCTCAAAGGTAGCTCCGTAGGTGGAGAAGTCATCCATGAAAACTTCAACACCACTACCAATTTGTTGTTGAAAGATACTAAGGACCAAGCTTTGAAATGTTGTAGGGGCATTGCATAGGCCAAGTGACATCTTACAGTATGTAAAAGTTCTCTAGGAACTTGTGAATGTTGTCTTAGCTTAGTCTTCTAGTGCAATTTGGATTTGGTTGTAGCCACTATAACCATCCAAGAAACTATAATAACAATGCTCAGATATGGTATCTAATACTTGATCCATGAATGGCAATGAAAAGTGATCCTTAAATGTTGTCATATTTAACAACCTAAAGTCAATGCAAACTCATCATTTACCACCCTTCTTTGGTACAATTACAAGTGGGCTAACCCACTCACTATCCTTAGATATTTCATTCTCCTTAGATATTTCAAGAGATAGGTCCCTTATACCCATTTACGCATTGACCATGCTTAATCAAGCCCTTCCCATGATGATGGGGAAGCATAGTGGCGAGTATTCCTGCCTATCATGCAGGTGACCCAAGTTAAATCCTCGATAACAATGCCAATGATGAGTAGCGAGGTACCCCTAAGCCCAACCATACGAATCATGAAGTGTTTATGCACGACTCAGTCAAATTCCATAGAATTTATCGTTTCTAGTGCACTAGCCCTTTAGGAAGTGAATCTAGCCTTAAGATCCATCATTGTCCTCCTTGATTACTAGAAAATCAATAGGATAGGACCACCCACAAACATGGTTACAATGTCCTCTACTAATCCCAAAGGGACCGCAATTGACTGATCTACTAATTCTAAATAGATGTTGCCCTTCTTAAGAGGTGGTAGGTTCTCAGCTTTATACATATCATGGGAGAGGAGGTTAACTCTGAAACTAGAGTTAAGAAGAGCCTTGCATGGCTCTTATTGAGCAATCTATAGAAAGGTTACTAGCCTTGATCTAGTCAGAAACAACATGAGTTAGCATCACAGTGCAAATCCTAGGTGGCACTTGGTTTGAAGGATGCTCGAAGGTATTTGATGTAGAGGATGAGGATACTGGAGAGGCAAGGCGATCAGCAAGAGCAGATTGTGAGGGTTGGAGAGGACTACTGGGCTGAAAGAAAGGTCATTTCCTTGATCAATTATCTAGACCACTTGGTTGAAAAACTAGTTGTGAGTGTATAGCCCTTGTAGCATTTCGCTGCTATGACTGTGGAGGAATTTCACCTTGCATGGATGGAGCAGGAGGTAACTAACTTGAAGGTGGAGGTGTAGGTGCAAAGGTATGTGGAGGATAATAAGGATACTGGTATGGATTTTCACCTCGAGTAGATGGCGAATGTGTTCAGTGGTACTCTGGAGGGTAATAGTGATGTTGGAATGATGCATGACTTGCTGAACTTCTAGGGAAAATAGGTTGCTGAACATAGTATCCATATGGATCTGGTTGCCTATAAAGGTATTTTTGCCTTGGTGGTGGCATTCCCCATGATTATGGTTGGTACCATTGTTGGTACTATTCATAAGGTTGTGAAGGAGTTCCACTTGGGTAGTAAGCTTGTTGTTGCTGGTGGAATTGTCTTGGACTACCTTGAGGGTAAGGTAGTTATCTTGGAGCTTACATATGTGCTAGGCTAGGGTTCAATGCATACACTCTAGACTCTTGTAAGTGTGACACCATAGGGCAACATCCCTTTGGATGTTCATATTGACAAATGTCACATTCGATTTCATCATCAGAGTTAGACTCCACAACTTCTACTACAGCAACTTTGTCCTTACCTCTTTGGTAGGCACATTTAGCTTTTTTTCGTTGTCTATGATTATGATCACTATTTTTCTCTTTGGTTTCTTCAGCAATTTTTAAAGAAGTTTGAAATTTTTCATCCAAAGAGTCCCATAACTTGTCAACCCTGGCTGAAATGTCAGAAACAGATTTTTGGATAGGCAAGGTTTTTCTATTCACCACTTCATCAAGTGGTGAATCCTCCTCATCACAAAATTGGACCTCTCGTTTTCTAATGGATGGATTTCTATTATACTCTTTAGCACTTTCCTTTTTTCATAGCTCACCTTTTTCTTTTACTACTTGCTTAATTAGCCTTTGGATCTGATGAGCTCTCATTTCAAACAACCTCCCTTGGGCATACACCCCAAGGTTCTTCTTATTTCTACCCTAAGCCCATCAATGATGTGGAAAAGTTGTTTCCTCTGAGAGTAACCATGGCTAGGGCATCTATGTAAGAGTGAATAATATTGGCCCATGGCGGCATCCAAGGGTTCATGTACTTCTTGTTTCTAGTTTTGGATTTGTCATCTTAGATTAGACACTCTAAAGTATATTTGATATTTGTCACTGAACAATTCTAACATGATACTCCATCTTTGGATAAATTCCAGTTCTAAGGACTGGTACCAACTTTTAGCTTCCTTAATGAGTGTCCTTAGGAAAAGCTTAAGTTTCTACCATTCATTCTCAATGTTTTCTAAGGCACATGCATCTTGAAAGACTTGTGGATATGTCTACAAATTAGAGTTGTATCCCCCTTCAAATCTTGGAATATTGTTCATGTTTAGGCGCTTGATCTGACTATCCTTCATATGCCTAATGAGAACTCTTACTGCCTCTGCAATGTTAAGCATATTTCGAGTTGCTAGTAAAGGTTCATCATCGTCATTACATTGATGATATCTAAAACACCCAAAAAAAATTCGAAGTCATTCTTGCTTCACCAGGCCTTGCAATTTGCGCAGCACCACAATAGTTCTTCGGGAGAAGAACTCTCTGAATTCAAGCCGACCAGTTCGGCAAATTTTCTACTTCAGGTGTAAACAGGCTCTATGGGTCATCCTGCCTGTCCACCTAAGTAGCCTGCCTAGCCGACAGCCTACTCAGAAACGATGTGTGGAGTTGGCAGCAACATTCCGGATGCGTGAAACAGTTTGGCAAGTTTTCTAAGTCACGAAGTCTGCTACGCTACGATACGCCTCACTATGTAGCGTAGCAAGATTCAAAAGACGATTGCAGAACAAAGTGCTACAGTACGCTACGTCACGTAGCGTAGCATGGCAACAGCTATACAACCAGCTCCATCGCCCAACTTCAAGTCCTTCAACAATATCCCTTTCGTCAGGCAGCAGCGGACCATGTTTGCTGCTACGCTACGCTGAGCTACATGACGCAGCGAGACGTAGCAATCCTACGGAAGAGACAGAAGGCAGCTCAGAGGGCAGAATCAGCAAAGTTTGCAAGTCTTTCATCGCAGGAAGTAGAGTTTGCAAATCGGCAAAGCTTTCACGACTAAGACCAGTCACTACGCTATGCAACATAGCATAGCATAGTAAGCATGCAACGCACATGTAGCAGAACACGCGACAAGGTGCTACGCTACGCTAAGTATGCTATGCTACAAAGCACAGCAAGGCGTGCGGGTGGTTGTGCGATATCAATGCACTTCAACTAATTGGATCGTTGGCACACGTCTCTAGATGCTGAAGGCGCAATTACGGTGTGGCAGGCTCACAGTTACGGCATAGCGGGCTCGCATTACAACAGTCATGCAAGTCCAATGGTCACACATGGCACGTGCGGTGCCAGCAAGTCAACGTGGGCCCAGGCAACGTAGCATCTAAGTTGTCTCTTTCGCGTGCCCTTTAGCCCTATAAATACCTTGATGAGCAATGCTCAAAGGGTTGGACTATCTCTGGAGGTTCAAAAAAGCAAGCATTGTAACATTGAGCACTAAGCATTGTAAGCTTTTTGTTTGACACTGCAAATAGTTAACATCTTTAGCTGACATTTTGTTTTGTCTCCCTTTCTACCATCTTGGTAGAATCCCCATATTGTCAGCACCCAAGCCCGCACCCAAGCGCACAACCTGTTTTGCTCTACACGTCTCGGTTACTCTCGGGATCTCTACACTCCGCCATGCTGTGCAATCGACTATATCCGCCTGGACAAAGCAAACTTGTAGCTTCAGAGCGGTGCGTTTTTCTAACTGTACTTTACTTTGTTTCCTGCTTATTGTCGCGTTTTGCACTATTTTTTTCTGCTTTATTTACTTTCAAGCATTACTTCGTGCTTTCATTCCTGTTTCCAAATTATATGTTGCAAAAGGCTATATAGACGCCGATTAAGTCCATTTCTAATCGACCAGACCATTCAGGGTGCCCCGTATCTGTGCACACACCCAGCACGACCCTCTCATAGATACGAGGTAGAGACTGTCGCGCCCGCCGACCCCTCGGTGTTTTCCAACCACCAACGTTTTTGGTCGCTACAGTTTTTTGGCACTAGAAGGAGGGCCTTTGGTGCCTTTTTCGCATGTCACGGTAGTTCTATGAGCCTTCTGCACCCTGATACGCATAGGCATAAATGTGACATCCTTTTATGATTTTTTGCACTTTGTGCGGTGTAGATTTGTTGCCTCGACGGTTCCTCTGGAGCCCCATAGAACACACAAAGCCTCCAATCACCAATTGACTAGCTTGTCTTACAATAGTATTACATGCATTCTGTACCCCATCTCACGTGGTAGAGAGCGGTCGCTTCGATGGTCCCTCTGGGATCCTACGAGATGGAAAGCCTTTGATTGCTAGTTAGCTTGCCTATCTTACGATAGTCTTGCATGCACTCTGTATGTCATCATGCACTAGCATAAATGTGATACCCTTTCGCAATTGTTTAAGCTTTGTGTGATGCAAATCGATCACTTCGACGGTTCCTTTGGAACCTTGCGAGACATAAAGCCTTCTTGATTACCAATTAACTAAACTTGTCTTATAGTAGTCTTGCATGTGCTCTGTACCTCATCGTGCACTGGCGTAAATGTGACATCCTCTTGCAGTTCTTTACGCTTTGTGTGGTACAGATCAGTCGCCTCGATGGTTCCTATGGAATCCGGTAAGACGTGAAGCCTTCTTTTTATTGCTTTTTAGTCTCTTTGTTCTTTTTGCACTTGTTGCGCTCTTTTGCAAAACTACTCAGTTTGTAATGGCTTTTTCAACTATTACTGCCAATGCCTTCAACGTGGAAGTTCCCTTCAACGTTGAAGATCCCATCACGGTTCAAGGCACTATTGGTGCCGAACAACCGCTAAACCTGATGCTGGAAACACGTCAATTTCTTAGAGTCCAAAACTGAGGACCTGAGGGATTGGCCCAGCAACACGAGCGTTACAATTTCCTCTATGCAAAGGTGCAGGTCAATCTGCCCTTGGACGAACACGAACTCAAGGACAAACATAGCTTCGAGTTCACCTATTGCAACAGAAAAGAGTTTGTTCCTACTTCTGGCGTTTCTTTACCTTTAACATAAGTGTACCAAAGGCTTCTAGACCAACTAATCCAGTTGGCTAGGCTTAGGGAGCAACAGGACATAACGTCCAACCAATATGATGCTTTCCAGGACAAACAGGAGGAACTTGATTCCCAATCAGATGAGGGAGGTCCAAGCAACCCTGTTCCCATCCCTCCTACCCAATCCTTTTGGGCCAAGTCGTCATCTGTCACTGCTCCCTTTGTGATTACACCTACGCTTCCACAACCTGTGATTACATCCTCTATGGGTAGCCACGCCAATCCCGCGGGGTTCCAACACCCTCTTTCGCATGTTTCTCCTGTGTCGTTCGCAACTACTATTCCTTTACAGGTTGTCCAGTAGTCTAGTCCTATAGCAAATCATACGCCAATTGTGGCTACCCTGCCACATGTTCATACCGTGCCTATTTCACAATCGTACGCGACGTCCATCTCTATTCCTACATTCACGCCTGTTCCACCCACTGCAGTGGGCCCCGGCCCATCCACATGGTGGACCCCATTTGCTTCTTCGCCCATTCCGCAAGCGTCGCAAATGTCTCACTACGTCTGTTCGCAAGCCCACCAAGCCTCGTAGATGGTACAACCCAACACAGGGTTATGGTCTACGCTGCTGGTGACACAAGCGGTCCATCCAGCAGCCCAACCCGTGGTTGTTGCCCTAACAACGCCACCTGCTGGGTGGTGGACAACACAGGCAGCACCACTCGGGGGGGTCGTCCCAATGGTACCGCCAATAGGTCATGCCCCTGCCCCCACCATGCCACAAGTGGGAGCTGCCTCCGTAGTCCCCCAACTATCTACAACATCGCCAAGCCCAAGCCTAGCAACAATCATAGCAAGAAAAACAAGAAACCGGCCATACCTGCGGCTAACCCTGCACCCAAGCAGGGCCATGTACCGCAACCTGCTATACCTACACTCGAGACATCTGCGCAAACCAAACCCAACTTTGAGCGCAAAGACCGCTCAAAGTACACCCTACTGCCCCTCAAGCCTTCGAAACTCCTGAAGAAACTGTTGGCAGCAGGGTACATCCAACACAAGCAAATGTCGGAGGAAGCAAACGCGAGACATCAACACTACTGCGAGCTCATTAGGAACCCCTCTTTGGCCTTGCCCAATGAGCCTCCAGTTCCTAGGGGTTTCAGGCTGGATAGGTTTTGTGACTACCACCAACCATGTGGTCACAACACTAATTACTGCCTGGCGTTGTAGGCTGTTATCCAAAGATTAATCGACCTGGGGAAACTGGTGCTGAACGAAAGAAACCCAGTACGCCCCGAAAACTAATCTACGTATGTCTACACAGATCCCCTCAACACCAACAATGTCGGTTACATAATCAACGCCATCGGTATTGACAGTTATCCTAGGCCACCCCGACAGCCATTCGTCATCTGTGCACCTTAGCGTAGTGCGCCAACACCACAAGTGGCCAACCAAAGCTCGCAGCAGCCGTTCGTCCTGAAGGTCCCGCCACAAGCACCCATCTTTACGCCACCGGTTAGCAGAGCCACGCAATCCGGTCTATTAATACCTCTAGCTCTATTCGTCATCAAGGGGCCGACACCCTCGATGACCCCTACTCCGCACAACGTAGTTGAACAACCTTCTCACCCTGCAAGGCGAGAAGTCCACTTTGCGGGCAAGACGTCAAAGGGAAATACTATCAAAGGTGCCCCCAAGCCTACATCTTTGCCCCACGCATCTGTACCTTCGCCACCAAAGATGAAGGTCGACACAACTACGCAACCTGCATTACTCTACCAACAAGGATCTGAACCCAGATCCGAGGCTGCCTCTCCTCAAGAAATTCGTCTTCCAGGACGAATAGAAGAGAATGAAAGCGTCAAACAAGAGGACAGTCAAGACTTCTTGGACGCCCTCACACAGGTCAAACAAGCTCTAAAACAAAAAAACACTACGTTGAGCTTGTATGACCTAATCATGACATCTACTCCACATCGCGAAGCTCTGATCCGCATGTTGATGCTAACTTCGGTCAATGAAGACATGCTTGCAGAAGAAGAAGCAATCTACTCGGTCATGCTTCCCTCTGCGCCTTCACGATCAGAACAACCTTAACTAACCTTCCGCAACAATGCCATTAGGGAAGGCCCCGAGAGGGGTCAGGTGACTACGGCACCTCTCTTCATCACAATTCAGGTTGGCCAACACCAGATCCGAAGGGCACACGTTGATGATGGGGCCACTACAAATGTCATCCCCTTCTCCATTGTGGATGGGCTGGGCTTGGTTGACCAGATTAGACCCATGACGACCTCATGCCTGAGGTCGTTCAATGGGGTGCAGGTCGTGGTAAAGGGCACAGTTCATATGAAATTTGTAACAGGGGACCAGTTCCCCACAAACGCAACGTTCATCGTGGTCGAGGAAATGCCCGGGTTTAACCTGATCTTGGGAAGATCATGGTTAGCACAACATAGGGATGTTTCCTCACCCATACACTAGGAAATCTACTTACCATACGTAGGCAGAGAAGTGGTGATCCACGGTGATGAAGTAGCGACACAAGTAATTCACAACGTAAGCATGGAACAGGGCTCAGAAGTCATAACTTCTGAAAATGAAGCGCCAGTAGCAACCTACACTAACTACTCGGCAGAGGGATCGGCTCAACAAGTTGATCCCCAAAACGAAAATGCATGGACTGAGTTGCTCTTCCAAGTGGGAGGCAACGACGTAGATGAAGGCTCTGGCGGAACGTGTTAACCTTACATTCCAATCAACCCACAATGGGTCAATAGGCAGCTACGCATAGTGTAGCAACCCTACTGCCTCCTGCCCACTTGCTAGCCCATATGCATTCATCACTTTTTGCTTCGCTAACATGCCATTCTTTGGCATGCTACGTAATGGCTCGAAACAGCCTAAAACTAGCGATGGCCCGAAACGGCCTAAAACTAGCGATGGCCTGAAATGACCTAAAACTAGCAATGGCCTGAAATGGCCTAAAACTAGCATTGTTGCTTTTTGTTTTATTAACATACAATCCTTTTGGCATATTACGCAAAGGCCTAAAACGGCCTAAAACTAACATATGAAAGCATGAAAACTTTACACGATACATAAGTTGACACAAAATCAATTTCTTTTCTGAAGTTTTTCATCCTATTCAAAACTTTCACCTATTGGCAATGTTTGCGAAACTTTTACAAAATTTCAACATTTCAAAATTTCAAAAAGAAAATCCCATGCTGTCATGGGTTATCTTTTTTTGCATCGCCTTCGCCACTCACCCCCACTTCATCTGCTTGTACATCACCCTCCCTTGCGTTGCTTTCTGCTGGTTCATCATTCCCTCCCTCTATGGGCCTTGCACCCTCATCTAGAGCGTGCATCATAGGAATGAAGTAGTCAGCTAGGGCAACAAATGCAAGTTACAATAGAGCATAAGCAAAAACACAGTAAAGCGACTAACCTGAGAAGGGTCTACGTCGGTCTCAAAGGGTATCCGGTCTAAACCAAGCTGGAGGTGACACCAGACCTCCTCTGTTGTGATGTCCATCCAACGCCTGTTGCTAGGTTCAGCAGCCACAGCAGCAACTCTCTCCCTTTCCACAGTCATCCATTTTGGAGGTCCTAGGGAAAAGGAGACGGTTGAGGTCTCTCTTGTGGGAAGGTCCACTTTCAAGTTAGGAGATTCCATAACCTTTACCTACTCTTTAAATTTGACGTAGGCCTCAGAAGCGTCGATGGCATTAACGAACGCTTCATACGTGAATGCCTCCACAGCAGCGTCTTTGTACAATTTTCGATGGATGTCATTCTCCAGCTTGTACATGTGTTTGTGGTTTCTCTGAGTTTTCCCCCATTCGAAAACCTTGGCGCTGAAATCTTTCATGTCTTGACACTTCTGGGCTAGCAGGTCCATCTGCATTTTCTGTTTGATTATCTCACGAGTGGATTCAACATTCTGATGCACGACAGTCCAAAACCTGGCATAGTCGTCTACAGCCTTGTGCCAGTCCTCAGTATCAGGGTTACGGTTTACGAGGAACTCGTTCCTCAACCTGAGATCCTCCACCTCAGCAACCAAGTCGGCCTCTCTTTGCTCATCCCTTTGAACCCGTTTCCACAGGTCCTCGTTGACGTGCTTATACTGCCACAGGGAGCGTGCCGAGTGCAAGACGCACTTGTAAGCCTCATCAAACATGTGACGAGGCACCTTGGTCATGTCAAGTGAGAGTGTAGGCACGACGCCAACTTTCATAGGTCATGTCGGGTCCCATTTGAGCCGAGAGGCTACCTTGACACAGAGAGCGTAGCAATCGCATTAGCATAGCAAAATCAACAAACTCAAAATTTTTAGCGTAACAACATAACGACATTTAATACTACTACTTACCCGCGTCAAGGTCCACTTGCTAAAGACGTTTGATCATGTCGTTAACAAGTCCCTGCATGAACGTAAACTTGTCAGGGATCTCAGCCCATGACTCCACACGAATCAGGGGAGGTCCTGTGACATCAACAGTAGCACCTATTACATGACTAAGCATATCAGCAATGGCCATAACAGACCGTGATAAGGCAGACGTATCGCCGAACTCACCAGCGTCCAATTGCGGTCTTTCTTCTTGCTGATGCAAGACAATGGCGGTAGCCTTAGTGGAAGTCCCTACTAAGTCTACACGAGCCCCTTCCTCATGCGCTGGTACCTTTTCTTTTAGGAGACATGCATCTTTTTTATTCAAGGGAAATGCCTTTTCGTCAATAGGAGGAGGCTCCCTAATGACAAGAGCCCTTGCCCTAGAGACAGGAGCTCCTTTATTCTTGATTGGGGCCCTTTCCTCCGAGACTGGGGCCTCCGTGTTGTCATTCGTTGCCCTCGTCTTAGGGGCCGACACTTCTTCATCGCCTTCTTCTTCTTCTTCTTCTTCCTCTACTAGCAAAGAAGCATGTTTGCGTTGATCCAAAACAAGTTAGTTCAAAGCAGATGTTATGCTACACTACACCGTCTAACGCAACATAGCGTAGCGAACAATAACAAAATAAGCATTACACAAAAGCATTTACCAATGGGGGGTTGCGTCCTATGTAGCTTAAGCCACAGTCTTTGACCCTCCTCTTCCTCCACGCGAAGGGTTTCCTTGGCTAGGGGAGGCCTCTTCCTTTGCAACTCCTTGGGCACAGTCTTGGCTATGAGACGTTCCCCTCGTGTCACGCTACCGACTATAGCAGGGGGTGTCTCTCCTACACTATCTTGGCCACACACGTTGCGAGCCACCAGACCTTTGGTCGTTATAGACAATGACTCCCCAATTATCTCTAAGGGATCTTGGGCTTGTGTGGTCCGGAGGACTTGGCGAATCCACAGTCTGGAAATCTGGTTACGATTTCGCATGATCCAGACTCCACCCTCTTGAACCACTAGAAACTCCATGAAGCACTTTAGATAGACTATGTAGAAGGCATAGTGTATGTTGGAGCGGGACTCTGTTTTCTCACGGAGTTCCAAAATCTCAGCCTGCAAGCCGTTGCATAGGAAACTAGCCTAGTTGTAACGGGC
Organism: Gnetum montanum; assembly: GCA_015680685.1. NCBI lineage: Eukaryota > Viridiplantae > Streptophyta > Gnetopsida > Gnetales > Gnetaceae > Gnetum > Gnetum montanum. The sequence continues at coordinate 243,791 of MNCI01010136.1, read as the reverse complement.
CTCTTCTTCCATAACCTTCCGCATTATCCAAGCCTGCTTGAGCCCCAGGACCTTCCCTTGGGTAACCAATTGGAGGAATGAATGAGCACGAAAAATGGGGTAAATCTCCATGGCGGGCCCATCCTTGAGCTTATCCATGGGGAGCCCTTTTTGCTCCTTAACAAGCCCCAACCACTCTTGGATGTCCTTCTTCTGAAGGGTCAACTCCCTCTTGCCCTTCGACCCTATGGGGACGCCATCGGTAGGAACACCAAACAGGTCTGTAAACAACTGGTCATTGATTTCAATGACCATCCGCATGCCCCGTATGTGCACGGAAATGGCCCACCCTTTCAGAGAAGGAGTTGACCAAGGAAAGCATTTTGGTGGCAGGAACGCTCAGATTCGGGGCCATGAACAAATCCATAAGCCCTACCTTTTGGATGTTCTGGACCAAGGAGATTGAGGCCTCATGGTCTAGCCAACGTTGGCTCGCTTCTACTTCGCTGTATTTGAAGTAGATGTTTGCCCCCTGCATCTCGGTGGTTACCACCATCACCTCCTGGGGCTTCTTCGCCCTTGCAATAGTTTTTGCAAAACACGCTTAGCATAATGATGCAAGAAATACAAGGATTGCAAATAACACTTGAGCATGCGACACTTACTGTCTAACCCATCGGACCTATACGGTAACGAGAACAACGGGAGTTCAATCAGAACTTCTTCAACCATGACCGGCTTGAAGGGTTCTACCCACTCTTCATCCAGCTAGCCCTTCTCCTTGCATTGATTATAGGGAACATGAAATGTGCTTGGGTAGATATGGTACTCACCCCCGCACTGACCGATCACACCCGCCCACAGGTTCTTAGCAGAAGAGAACTCCTGTAAGGCTAGCTATGTTGTAGCCAGTAGACCCGATCGGTCATGAACCCCATCATTATTGATAAAGAACCTGGTAGCAAACACATATTGTTAGCATTCATCCAATATAGCCAGCATTGCACAACATAGCAGAGCAAGGCTACGAGACTCACCCAACAGCATAATAGACAGTCCCCTATGGGTTCTGAAAGCACGTTGCCATGTAACGTGCGAGGAACAATGTGTTGTAATGGTGATAGCAACTGTATTCAGACATGTCCCAGATCTAGGCCAAATGCCTTAACCCTACTAAACGTTGGCTGGATCCCTCTCCCTGCCTATTCATGATCGCCCTGTCGGTAAAAAACCTCAGAATTCCCTGACTTGCCCCAAGCAACATGGCTTCTATTATGCCGGATGCCTCCTCCTCCTCCAAGGAGGACCAAATAATTACACTAAAGTGGTCAAGGAGGAATTGCAAAATGTCCCATGCCCCTTCCCTGAACTAGACCCCTCGCTCTCCCATGCGTATCTGGGGAGGAGGAGCGTTGGCCACAGGTCTGCTCACATGGCACAGGACCCCTCTAATTTCCAAAACAATCAGCTTGGGCCTCAACCCTACCTTGCATAATATAATCAACGAGTGATAGCATCATACCTAAGGGCAATACATGCACAACGTAGCGACACCTAGCAGTCCATGTATATAGCGTAGCATAATCCTCTGCTTGCACATAGCATAGCAAGGGAGTGAAAGCCTAGTATAGCAAGAACATGCGAATAGCCTAGCATAGTAACAAAACAATTGACGACATGCCCTAACAAAACGTGTATTGTACTGTCGCATCACACATGGCCTAGCCCTCCTAAGGGTTTAACGTTACAGCATGCAAGGGTTAATCAACTTAAACTACCCCAGCCCCCGCAATTAAGACAACCGCGGTGGTGGCAGTTTTAGCGGCCTTGCATGCAACCATGACGTAACGTTTATGCATCTGCCACAACCGAAACGGCAACAACGGCGATGCAAAGGCCAAAATGATGCGACCACAAAAAACACAGGTAGCCAAGAATGAACGCAAAACAAATAGAACATGAAACAAGAGCAGAGAATAACAGAAAGCACAAAACAAAAGGCAGAAGAAGCATAGTAACCTACTGGGTCAATGGTGTGCTCTTCCGCACCACAACGCGCGCTTGTGGCTCGCACCTCAGGGTCTTCTTCGCCTCCTCAACCTTTGCAAGTGTCAAATGAGTCTTAGGAGCCATTGTCCTACTCACGGATGTACACCCTTCACTGAAAAAACTCACCTTGCTAGTCGTTAGCACAATTACTTGGCATTCCGAAATTGCCTTGTGCTCCAATGTGGGCTCTGCACTCTTACGGTGAGAATGGAAAAATTGCCAAGGTTTAACCCCTATTTATTCATGGTTGTAACAATAAAATGGGGGGAAAACTTGCCACTCTCTCTCTGAATAATGCGGAGCGTGCCGTACAGCATAGCATGCTTGCCACGACATCGCAACACTATTAACATTTAAGCCTTGGCACGCTCCAAGCCAACTGTTTACTTTCCCGAAAACAAAAAATATATTTGTTTTTGGTTACGGGTCCGAAAAAACCTTAAACTAGTAACCCTGGTAACCGCAGCATTTCTACCGGTTTGAAAAGACCTTAAACTAGCAATCCTAGCATAGTTGCATTTCTAACAGTCCAAAAAGACCCTAAACTAGCAGTTTCAACCGGTTACACTCGCAGTCTGCAATGACGTTAAACTAACAATACCACATTTTTACATGGGCGGTTTTCACATCTTCTTCCACATTGGCAATGTCGCAATTTTAAGCAGTCTTGCATCTTCATATCAGCAGTTCACATTTTCGCATTGACAGTTTTGCACTCCTCATACCTGCAATTCCTCACTTCACATACTCTCCTTTTGGCATGTTAAGATTCCGCATGTTGTAATCTGGCAGTCCGAAATGACACTAAACTAGCAGTTTGGCATTTGCATATTAATGGTTCCACAGCTTTACACTTTGCATCAGAAGTTTTACATATTCAACAGTTCTGCACTCTTATGCCTTGGCGGTCCGCCATGACCTTAAACTGGAAACCTTCAATCTCATATCGTCACACTTCGCAAGTTGCATTACGTCACAGTTTTGTAAATTTTCGTTACCCACAATCTCTGCAGACAGATGCCTCTTAACTAGGCTTTTATCGTATGTTGGCAGGTCAAGCAAAAGATGGAAATCCATCGCGACCTTTCCATGCCTTTAACGATAGCAGGTCCACAGGGCAAGCTCGCGAGACAATTGGACCCCAACATGATCGATTGGGGGTCGACCACAACTAGTACCATAGCAGCCTAAGAGGCATCCCCAGACTGGCCCGAGCATCTAGTCCAAACCCTAGACTTAGAGGCTAGGGATGTGACCGAGGATCCTCTCGTCGAGACGCCTGTGACTACATCAAAGGGGGAGACGAAAACACTAAAACTCAGCTCCCTCCTAGATGCGCAAATGCACAAAAACATAGTCAAGATTCTGCAAGACAATATCAGCGTCTTCGCATGATCATACAGTGACATGCCAGGTCTAGATCTGCGGCTGATACAGCACATCATCATCCTAGACCCACACATGAAGGCAGTCAAGCCGAAGGCTCACAAGGTTAAGCCGAAAATCGCACTAGCCGTGAGGGATGAAATCACCAAGCTATACCAAGCTAGTTTCATCTGCGTAGTTGATTATTCAGAATGGGTGTCCAATATCGTTGTAGTTTCAAAGAAAACAGGAGGAATACGAATCTGTATAGATTTTCAAGACTTGAACAAGGCAAAGATTAAGGATAACTTCCCACTCCCAAGCATTGATCAACTCATCGACACCACGGTCGATCATGCTCTGCTATCCTTCATGGATGGTTTCTCCAGATACAACCAAATCCGCATTAACCTAGAGCATCAGCTGTCAAGAACCTTCATAACCCCATGGGGGACCTTCTGCTACACCATGATGCCCTTTGGGCTCAAGAATGCTGGAGCAACCTACCGGCAAGCCATGACTTACATTTTCAGTGACTATATCCTAGAAACATTAAACGACTACATGGATGACATAGTGGTCAAGTCCAAGGAGGCAGCTAATCACCCACGCGATCTAGGGGTAGTCCTCAAATGCTGCCAAATGCATGACTTACGCCTCAATCCTAAGAAGTACATCTTCGGGGTGAAAACTATACACATGTTAGGGTTCATAGTATCGGAGGTTGGAATACGAGTGGACCCTGACAAAGTCAAGGCCATCGTCAACCTGGCGCCTCCCACAAATCTCAAGGAGCTACGTGTTTTGCAAGGTAGAATACAGTTCATTCGAAGGTTCATAGCCAGGTTGACCGACAAGTTACATCCCATGCAACATCTTTTAAAGAAAGGGATTAACTTTGAGTGGATAACCCAATGTCAACAAGCCTTCAACAACCTAAAGAAGGAACTCTCACACCTCCCTATTGTGCATCCACCACAAAGGGATAAACCCTTCTTTATCTACCTCACCACCTCCAACACATCTGTAGCGGCATTGCTATGTCAGAAGCGAGACGACGGTTCTGAGATGCCAGTGTATTATCTGAGCCACGCATTAATAGCACATGAAGCAAAATACAACGAAGTAGAGAGGAATTGCCTTGCCTTAGTGTTCGCACTAAAAAGTTGACAGCATTACCTATTCCGCAGCACTACCAACATCATTTGCAAGAGCAATATACTTCGGGCTATCACTAACAACCTATACGAAAGTAGCAGGATAGCCCGATGGAAGGCAATAACTACAGAGTTCGATTTACACTATGTAAGTCAATCGTCGACAAAGGGTCAAGCCATAACAATCCAACTCCCGACCTCACCAGTCGATGACTGAGCAATCATAGACCTCAAATTCCCAGACGAGCACGTTAGCAATGTTGACATTGTCCCATCGCATTTCGAAGCCACTTTACACTTCAACGGTGCCTCAACAGCATGAGGAGGTAGCACCGCTACCGTCATCACATTTCCCTATGGGGAAATGTGTCCATCCACTTATTGTTTTGTGTTCCCTTGCACCAACAACGTGGCAGAATATGAGGGGCTACTTAGAGGCCTCTTAATTGCCCAGGCACTACACATACAACACCTGGCAATTCGGGGAGATTCACAACTAGTTGTGAATCAAATCACCGAGGTCTACGCCTGCAAGGCTACGCACTTGCAACCCTACTACGACCTAGCAAAAGTCCTCCTTAAGCAGTTTGCAACCATGGATGTGAAACACGTGCCACGCAATGAGAATACCATGGCAGATGCCTTAGCTACCCTTGCGTTAAACATTCTGTCACATTCCTTGGCAAACCTGCCAACTTCGATTATCGAATGCACAGAGCCTGTCACTCAGGTGGAACATGTAGCCTCTATCAATGCTGTGGATACCCAAGAGTGGTATGCCAGCATTAAAACTTATCTATAGCATGGTGAATCCCCAGTGGTTTGACATCTACCTAGAGAGATGCAATCCGTAGTCATGCCCGGCAATACGTGCTCATGGAAAATGACGTCCTATGCTGACGTTCCTACGACGGGATATTACTGGCATGCGTGGGTGGCGAGCAAGCACAGAAGGTAGTTAACGAAGTGCATGAGGGGCTGTGCAGTGGACACATAGCACCTAGGGCTATGGCTGCAAAAATTAGACGCCTAGGGTACTACTGGCCTCACATGGAACGTGACTGCCTATCGAAAGTCAAGACATGCAACACGTGTCAGAGATATGCAAATCTCATACATGTAGCAACCATAGACCTACACCCAACACAAATCACGTGGCCCTTCCAATGATGGGGATTAGACCTCATAGGGCCTATCACGCCTAAGTTCTCCGCAAGGCATAGTTTCATTATCATCGCCACTGAGTACTTGGAAGCCATTCCCCTGAGGAAGATGACGTCTCAACAAATCTGCCATTTCATCCTGGACAACATCGTAACCAGATTCAGGCTTCCAATAACTATTGTGACCGACAATGGGCCACACAGTTCAGTAATACGAAAACCCGAACCTTCTGTAGCAATCTAGGCATTAAACAATCATTTTCTTCCCCTTATTATCCGCAGGTGAACTGGCAGGCGAAGGCTACAAATAAGTCCATCATCAACTTGCTGAAGTGGATACTTAACAATAGCAAGAGGTAGTGGCATGAGCAAATCCTCTACGTTCCATGGGCCTACCAGACAACGTGCAGGACGGCGACAAGTAAGATCCCTTATAGCCTTGTTTATGGATCTGAAGTTGTGTTGCCTCTTGAGTTGCAGGTACCATCACTCCGAATGATCCTATCCGACGTCGTTAGTGAAGCCCAAAACAACGAGTCACAGATCATCGACCTCAACTCAATAGAGGAGAAGCGCACGCAGATGCTGAGACGCATCAAGCATTACCAGAGCAAGTAGCGGCAGAAGCATCGTGCAAACCCACATTGATAGCCAATGTAGAAGGGAAACCTCATCCTCAAGGTTGTCCATGAGCACGTGAGCAAATTCTCAGCCAACTGGGAAGGTCCTTACATGGTCACTAAAGCCTTTGTGAATGGAGCCTTCAAGCTGGCAGACATGGACAGTAATGAGTTCGCCAACCAGGTGAATCACTAGTACCTCAATCGTACTACATCTGAGGTGCAACAATAGCCACCACCGTCTGCTACGACAATAAACTGGCAACGGCACCGAGCAGCGTCGGTAATGATGTTAAACTAGTGGCATCCACCACCATCCGCTATAACAATAAACTGGCAACGGCATCGAGCAGCGTCCGCTACGACGATAAACTGGCATGTACGGTCTACTGGGACCTTAAACCAGCACACGGTCTACCAAGACCTTAAACTGGGTTCGTGTCACATCCCCAGCGTGCATCTACACCAAGTATGCATCAGACGAGCATGCACAGTGCTGACGTGTGGGTGGGACATTGCAGCTCCGGAACACGGTTCACGATGCACTGAGAACGCGATCCGGGACACATGCGACGCCGCCACCCTTGGCATCATGCTAACTCTCTGAAGATGCCGTATAGCATTTTACTGGCCCTCCGAACCTATCGTTGCCACGGCCCATCGTCCTGATGGTAGTTCCTTGGCTAGTTCCTGCAGCTGAAGTTTCAGCAATATTGTGGCCCAACCACAATATTGTTACTATCCATCCCCCTGTCAATGCTTCGACTCACACGACGTTTAGTTATGTGGTAGCTAATCCCATAGCTGAACTGAGAATGCATGCCCTTGGCACGGATTCCAGTGCATCCGCACTCGCAACACCTCCCAACGCCTTCAAGGCCAACTCCTCCACGCCAGTGCTGCCAAGGCCACTGCTGGCCTTCCTGCTTTGGACATCGCACGCCAACGACGATGCCCAATAGCTTCAACAATGCCAGCAGCCAGCAAGACCTTTACCCTTGCAGACACGGCTTGCGACAGCAACAAATGCTATAGCGTCACGAAGCGAGTGCCTCGATTAGCTTAGCTACTTCAGAGTGCAAATTCCATGACGTGCGTAACATAACTCACCGTATGGAAAGCATTTGTAGGTAGGTCAAAACCCTTCACAGTTGTAACGCAACTCATCCTGCAAAGGAAACACCTGACCTGCGAGAGGTTGAAGAACAGCGCCAGGCAAAGATGAAAACGCGAAGGAGTCCCTCATGAGCACTCCGACGAGGGACTCTACTAAACATCATCTTTGCTCTATGCCTTAACCTCTGCAAAACCAATGCAACACTCTTAAGTGCGGCCAAGCGATGTCTCGACACTCACCGAGCGACAACGTCAGCATTTCGCCTGCTGCGGTGTTTCATATTCTTTGTCAATGTCTATCAAACCTGTCCTCCAAACGTTGACAAAGAGGGGTCAATGAAACACCCCAAAAAAATTGAAGTTATTCTTGCTTCACCAGGCTTTACAATTCGCACAGCACCACGGCAGTTCTTTGGGAGAAGAACGCTCTGAATTCAGGCCAGCCAGTTCGGCAAATTTTCTACTTCAGGTGTAAACAGGCTCTACGGGTCATCCTGCCTATCCACCTAAGTAGCCTGCCCAGCCGACAGCCTGCTTAGAAATGATGCACAGAGTTGGCAGCAGCATTCCAAATGCACGAAACAATTCGGCAAATTTTCTAAGTCACAAAGTCTACTACGCTACGCTACGCCTCCCTATATAGCGTAGTAAGATTCAGAAGACGATTGCAGAACGAAGTGCTACGCTATATTACTTGACGTAGCGTAGCATGGCAACAACTATACAACCAGCTCCATCACCCAACTTCAAGTCCTTTAACAATGTCTCTTTTGTCAGGAAGTGGCAGACCATGTCTGCTGCTATGCTACGCTGAGCTACATGGCGCAGTGAGGCATAGCAATCCTGTGGAAGAGACAGAAGGTAGCTCAGAGAGCAGAATCAGCAAAGTTCGCAAGTCTTGCATCGCAGGAAGCAGAGTTTGCAAATCGGCAAAGCTTTCGCGACTAAAGCCAATTGCTACGCTATGCAGCGTAGCAAGTATGCAACGCACATATAGCGGAACACGTGACAAGGTGCTATGCTACGCTAAGCATGCTATGCTAAAAAGCACAGCAAGGCATGTGGATGGTTGTGCGACATCAATGCACTTCACCTAATTGGACCATTGGCACACATCTCCAGATACTGATGGCGCAATTACGGCATGGTAGGCTCATAGTTACGACATAGCGGGCTCGCATTACAACGATCATGCAGGTCCAACGGTCACACATGGCACATGCGACACCAGCAAGTCAACATGGGCCCAGGGAACGTGGCATCCAAGCCGCCCCTTTCGCCTGCCCTTTAGCCCTATAAATACCCTAATGAGCAACGCTCAAAGGGTTGGACTATCTCTGAAGGTTCAAAAAAGCAAGCATTGTAACATTGAGCACTGAGCATTGTAAACTTTTTGTTTGACACTGCAAATAGTTAGCATCTTTAGCTGACATTTTGTTATGTCTCCCTTTCTACCATCTTGGTAGAATCCCCGTATTGTCAACACCCAAGTCCGCGCCCAAGCACACAACCTGTTTTTCTCTACACATCTCGGGATCTCTGCACTCTGTCACGCTGTGCAACCGACTGTATCCGCCTGGATAGAGAAAACTTGTAGCTTCAGAGCGGTGCATTTTTCTAACTGTACTTTACTTTGTTTCCTGCTTATTATCGCGTTTTGCACTATTTTTTTCTGCTTTATTTACTTTCAAGCATTACTTCGCACTTTCATTCCTGTTTCCAAATTATATGTTGCAAAAGGTTATATAGACGTCGATTAAGTCCCCGTCTAATCGACCAGACCGTTCAAGGCATTCCATATCCGCACACACACCCAGCACGGCCCTCCTACAGATACAGGGTCGAGACTGTCACGCCTGCCGACCCCTCAGTGTTTTCCAGTTGCCAACATTTTCGATCGCTACAACATAGATGATGGTTTTGGCCACCCCTTTGATTTTGGTGGCCTTCACAGTCATTATGATTTCATCAATCACCTTCATCACAGTTGTTTCGACTGTGGCTTCCATGAGAACCATCAGATGAAGAGGAATGTTCAGAATCAAATGAAGATGATGAAGAGGAAGGTGGACTACCACTTCCACTGCAATGTCTGCCACTAGCTCTTACATTTTTTACAATCTCCAACATTAGATCCCTTGTTATTGCAATGTTCACCCAAGTCCCTACTCTGGCTATTACTCTTTTTTGAACTCGGTTTATGAATAGTTGATCATAGGGTCAAGTTCAAACCCTCACCATCATTAGCAGGGGGTGGAGAATCTTCATGTTGAGAACCTTCCAAGGGAGGGTCCTCATTATCTTCTTGATCTAGTAGGAACAAGGGGTCAGTGTAATGTTTCCCCTTTGTGGCTTCATGGAGTCTCTCCTAATGTTTATCCTGCTTATGTTGTGTTTTAGTGGGATGATAGTTCCTAGTGTTGTACCCATCCACAACATATTATTCATGAAGATCTGCTATGTTCAACTTCTTAAGGGTTTTAATTAGCATTCCAAGCATAGATCTATTGGGGGGCAAAACAACATTGCCCTCCATATCACACCATCACATTTGTTCATCCTGATGTAGGATGAAGGTGAAATTCGGTACAAACTCATCTGGATGAGTGTATACCATCTTACATTCCTATGGGACTAGTGGTTTAGTATCGTCATGCTTATGAGAAGAAGAAGACATTTTGTAAAACAAAATGAAATTGTCAATGTGCTTTTATAGTTTATGTATAATGAGAATGATATGGGCTTTTAGGTTCGTACAACGATATTAATGGTATTCACTTAGACCTAAATAGCGCATGTTCCACAAACAAAGTCCCTAACAACGGCACTAATGATGAGCGACGAGGTACCCCTACGTCCAACCATACGAATCATGAAGTGTTCACGTGTGACTTAGTCGAATTCCGCAAACTTTATTGTTTACAATGCACTAGCCCTTTAAGAAGTGAATCTAGCATTAAGGTCCATCATTGTCCTCCCAATTACACTTGTGATGCACATTGGTATGGTTAAGTGTAACTGAGGCATCCGAGTTTTATCATTTTATGTTTTATGTTTTGGGTGCTCAAAATGTAGGTAAAAGGAATTTGATTAACTAATCTAAATCAATTAACTAACTATTATTAAGCTAATCCTAACATAAGTATCCATTCCCATTTTCTGTACACATCCTAAACCCACATATCCACAGCTGGGTGACCAAATGTTGCGCTACTAGGTGTACCAAGCAATAATGTTGCTAGGATTACCAAGTGAATGTGTTACGCTCGAAACAGTTGTACTTATGTATTTAATCTATCTAGCTTAATAACCTCATTAATTCAATGCTAGAAAATAATTGCGAAATAATTGAGAATAATTAACAAATAATTGAAAACATTGAATGCATAAATAAAAGAGCTAATCTATCCAAAGTGCTACAAGGTTTATCAGAAAGCTCATCTTTATTACTGCACACACTGTCGTGCTCAAGTACAACAATGCTCGAATAAAGATCTGTACACTCAATGACTCTTATTGCGAGCACTCAAAGAAAAAATTCTAACTTTCAAATAGAAAAAATGCAAAAGCTTCGCTACAATTAAAATCTGGACTTCCCATAAATGTGGTGGGTAGGCGTGTATTTATAGGCAACGAACAGACACTGCGTCAACGAGGCAACGAACAGACACTGCGTCAACGAGGCAACATCAACGTAGGTCAAAATGCATCAACAGGGCTTTGTGGACAAGGCCTCGTTGATGCGGTCAGTTGCATCGACGAGGCCTCGTCAATGCAACCAACCAATGACAACTCATCACTTGTGCATTTTATATTCATGTCCTTAGTTAATTAGTACATTTAATAATCACACATAGGTATGACCACCTTGAACATACCATTAATGCTTGGTAATCTCGTTAGTGTTATCACTTGGTTTGCCCAGTAGCTTCACACTTGGTAACCCAGTAGTGTTTGTAATGAGTTCATGATGTGCATGGAATGCTTATGTTACAATAATTAGATTAAAGCATTAAATAGTTAATTAGCTAATTTACAATTAATTACCTTTGTTTTACACTTAGCTTAAATCAAATAAAATATAAAATATAAATATAAATCATGTGCCTTGGCTTACACAAGTGAAGCTAAGAAGATAACGATCACATTCCTAAGTAACTATCTTTGCCCATTGCTGCATTTAGGGGCTAAGTCAACGGAATTTGACTGAATCACTGGTGCAACGCTTATGATTCGTATGGTTGGGTGTAGGTTCTACTTGTTGCTCATCAAAAGTTAATCCATCTTTCACCTTCTATCTTAGATTAATATAAATGAAAATAAAGCTTGTTGATTAAATGGTGAGATTTGATTGGAATTTTAGTTGTAAGATAAGAAACTTCACCTCTTATACAATATTTGTATATATATTTAAGCAACTTTCTTGGCATTTTCTTCTTAACTAACTTGCATACCTTCTTATGATTGTTTTGCATCATCTATGATAAAAATAACATCTATGTGCTTTAAGAAAATAACATCAATGTGCTTTAAGAAAATAAAATTGAAGGAAGAAAATATAAACTTAATTTTCTTGCCTAGGACTCTATTTCTTTGTCCATGAAATTTTATTTTTGCTTTTTTTATTTTTTTAACCAATTTTGTCTTTTTTTAATGAATAGGTGAGAGGCAGAGATATGCCAAAGGCATAGGTGAATGGGAAGTAACAATGACATGGTAATTTCAAAATGTAAATTTTTTTTCCTTTTCTCTAAACAATTTTTGGGGAGTGTAGGACAAAAGAGAGGAATAATGATTTTGGATGAAAGGCCAACTACTAGCTTTGACAATCTTTCTTGGTCATGGATAAATAATTTTATCATTATAACAATAAAGGGAAGTTCTCTTGGTCACGCTTTTTTTTTATTCTCATCATCCAGTTTATTGGACTTTGCCATGGTAAATAAATTGTCATCGTCATAATACTTAGATAAGAGATGAACTTTTTAGTGAAAATTATTATTTAGGCTAGAAGTTTTGCTTATAGGCCAACTACTTTGTAACATGAATTTTGTCCTTAGAAAATCAATTCTTAATGAATCAATCTAAAAATTTTTAATTTAGAAAATATAAAAGATTTTCTTAACCAAATACATTATAAATATATATCATAAATACATGCTAAATTAATTTTAAAAACATCAAATCACAAGAAAATCTTTAAAAAAATTATTGATTTCCGAATGCTTTTTAAAAGTTTTTATCTTTACAATGAATCTTAAAAACCTTATACAACAAAGAATATAAAAAAGAAAGTCAAATCCACAACCTCTATCATCCACAACCTCTATTGAAAGTCAAATCCACAACCTCTATCATCCACAACCTCTATCGAAAGTCAAATCCGAACCTTAGTGGTGGAGCGCACAGCGGGAACATTGAACTTCTGAATAATAATCTTTTTATAAAAAAGAGAGAACAAGAAGGTCGCTCAGAGAAGATACTTCTTCCGAATCCCATCAATCTGGTGGAACGGTAACGTACGCTTCGACGGCTTCAACGAATAACCTGCAACACTGGAGTCGCGAATGCTGCATCGATCCTACAAAATCATACGTCAATACATAAACTGCCAACCCTACGCATCCACAAATTCATCACTTAAGTTGTGTTCCATTTGCAGCGTAGACGCTACAGTCCGAATGGATAAAGTTTCCGGAGTACCGTAGAATCAGCTTATTGCTTGACAACGAGAGCAGACGAGATTGTGAATTTCAAATTTTCAGTGGCACAGGAGCAAGCAGAGATTTGTAATTTCAATTGCAGCGAAAGATAAGTCGAATCGAAGTTAAAAAGCAAGTTTACATTCTGGTTAAACTATATCTGCAGTATGAAAGTCGCAGCGGCGCACACGTGCGTATGCATGAGTTATGCAGATGTTCCGAATCCCCGGCTCAAACAGGTGGAAACGGCTCTGAAATTAACAAAGCGGCAGGTGCAAAGGCAGCTTCAGGATTTAACGCCCGCGCAGTTGCACCAGAAGCTCACTCGCCCTCAGGCTGAAGCAGAGGCGCTGCGCAAACAGCTATGGCACGTCCGGGAGCGCGGCATGACGGCGGTGGTGCTCGAAGTTATGCCGTTTCCTGCCGAGGCACGTGGCGCCATGGCCGCAAGATGCGCCGCCTACGCCGCCTCCGGAGCCGTCGATGTCATCGCCCTACGAACCGACGTGCAGGCGTCCTCCACTGGATTTGCTGACCTCGCCTCTGTCTCGCAAGGTCTACCTACTTCTCTGCTCTGCGTTGATTTCTTTTTCGGAATTCTGGTTGAATTTTGTCATGTTGTTTTAGGCTCTGAAATATGGCTTAGGGTTTGGCAACAGAAGTTTGAGAAGGTTTGAGAAAATTTGCGGTATGCATGGTGAATAAAATAATAAGTATGCGAACCTTTACTACCTCCACAATCCACTACTTAACCAAACATGGCAAAACGACAAGTTTCCCCGACATACTAGCAATGCTAAAAATCATCTTACTTATTTTAACAGAGTTGATTCAGAATTTAAATATAAGCGAATGGTAAAGATTGGCTCCATGATTACGGATAATAGCCAGAATTTTCCATGCTAATAATAATTGGACCCTGTAAATAAACATCGGTACCGAATTTCTGTTGCACAGAATGAGGAATTAAGACAACACCTGTTTGAGTTACAGCAAAGATATGAAATGAATCAGAGTCAATTAATGTTCTGCCAGAATATACGGCACATTAAAAGCAGCAGGCATAAGAGACTCCAGCAAACTGAAGAAAAGAGAGGATTAATTTGTCTGGTGCAGGGAATTGCTTGAACTAAGAAAGCTTCAAGGTCCATTTCACACATGTTATATGATCGTGAAACAACTTTAGTCTGGCATCAGGAACAAATTTTCAATTGGAAGGATATTGTTGAAAATTATGCTGGGGCTTGCATCAAGAAGATTGATGAAATTTTGAAGAATCTGAGCGGGATTGTGGGAGACACAGGAGAATCAAAGGAAGACAAATGGACTGTGACAATATAGAGATTCCAGCAAACTGAATAGCCAGAGATTATTTCATATTTACACAACCTATAAGGCTGTTTTATGATAGAATTAAAACAATTATAGTGGTTCATAGTTTGTGTCAATCTGTAGTAAATAGTGTACAAGATGTTCAAAACGATGTAATAATTGAATGTAATCATCTGCTATAATACAAAGATCAATTAAACTTTGAGTTTAGCTAGAGGGATTACAAATTAATGAACAATTACGCCAACTCTCCTCTTGAAAAAGGACAATCCTCTAGGTTTGTAGACTCAGTCAGCTCAGAAGAAAGTGAGGGGAGAGGAAACTGTGAAGAAATATAATCTCTTTGAAGAATAGATTTAGCAAAAGAAAGCTGAATGTTGTGAGTATACGTTTACTGGTTTGATTCATCCCTTTAAAATAATGTATGATCAAATTCATCTTCATGTTTATAATAATGCATACTCTGTTTGAGTGATAAACCTTGATTATGATGAATAAACATTTTTAATCACAAATGATGTGATTTATTGCTGATTTTCCGTTGAGTCTTGCTTTATATCATTAATTGTTACTTTAACTTTGATAGCACTTAGTGTTATTAGATGATTAGTGTTGATGCAGAAATTTGGGCTGCGAGGCAAACTAACACACAACACTCAAAAGTGCACAATTTTGCAAGGTTGTTGCCTAGGGCAACTTGCTTATAGGCATAGGTAGCCCAAGAATAGTCTCGGTGGAAGAGGAATTTGACCAATAATTTAAAAGAACATTAGATTTGAAAATATTTAAATACTGGAAAGCGAGAATATTGTAGGCGAAATAACTTGCATGTATTAAAATAATAGATAATGTCACATTACATCAACATGAACATGAACATGGGGAAACATTAAACATAAACATTGGAGATATCAAAGGGAAAAGGAAGAGACTCATCTGCTCCTGTGGTGGTCAGAAGGTTGATTCTTGACCTACTCCTTAAGATACTCATGGTAGGACTAGATAGCCTGAGTTAGTTGCTTGGTCCGATCCTTGAGCTCTTGAAGGTTGATGATTGCTGCCTCCTTTCCAACTAGGATGTCACCCCAACCCAATCGTTTTTGTGTTCGAACTCTAATGTGGCATCCTAGCTAGAAAGCAGGCAGCAATCTTCAACTTTCAGGAGCTCAAGGATCAGACTGCTGGCTCAAGCTATCATGTCCTACTGTGAGTATCTTCAAGAGGAGATCAAGAATCAACCTTTTGGCAGCCATAGGAGTGGATGGATTAAAGATTAATCCACTAAGTCCCTTCCTTTCCCCTTTGATGTTTCCCAATGTTTATGTTTGATGTTTCCTCATGTTTGTGTTTATGTTGATGTAATGTAACATTATCTTTTATTTTAATGCATGTAAGTCATTTTGCCTACAATATTCCGGCTTTCAAGTATTTGCATATTTTCAAATCTAATGTTCTTTTAAATTATCGGTCATGTTCCTCTTCAACTGAGACTATTCCTGGGCTAGCCATGCCCATAAGCAAGGTGCCCCAGGCAATAACCTTGCAAAATCTTGCACTTTCGGATGTTGTGCATTAGTTTGCCTCACAGCCCAAATTTCCACATCAACAATTAGGCTGCTTAGAAATGTTTGTTGATAAGTAGTGCTATCTCATGCTCAATGTTTAAAATTTAGAGGATAAATTGTTTGGTTCCAAATAGTTGACTGCAGGTAACCCTCTGAGTTCCTGGGATGTATTTGGACCATTCTGAGGCCCTAACCCAACATTTCACATAAACTCTGTTTGAAGTTACCTTGTAAGCAATTCTGAGGCCAACAGTTGCAGTTCATGCTGTCAATTCTAAGTGAAAATGCCTGTCAATATGATATCTGCATGTACAGTCTTCTCCTTTTGCTTGCCCTTTCTTCAACATTATCCCTCCTCAGTTGCAATAATATTCTCATTTTTTATACACTTTATCTGCATTTGTTCATTTTTCTTAATAAAGTTTACATTTCACATGCATATTTTATGCATAGTTGTGGTCAAATTTATGGTTCCTCTTTTGGCTTGACTTTACTGGTATCTGTATCCTACCATGATTTCCTTTATTTGCAGCTATTTACAATGCGAGTCTCTTTAATTTAACTTTACATTTTTTTTACGAAAAGTTATTCAACTTTTATGGGACCCCTTTTTAATAAATGTCAAGTATAGTGTGCATGTGGATTTTTTCTACTTTTTCATGAAGTTTTAACTCATATGTTTGATGTATTTATTAAAAAAAAGCCATGTAATGTTTTAGAAAAATTAGAAGGATTTCCTAGAAGTCAAAGAATCATAGGTAGTAAATCAATTTTTATATTACTTATTACCATCACCTTAGCCTTGTCCAAACAAAATAGGGTCAACTACATGAGTTCTCTTTTGCCATTCATCTCTATGAAGAGTTTGATCTTTATCTATTTGCAATTTCTAAATATCACTTTCAATCATTTTTCTCATTTTTTGGGGTCTTCCTATCAATGCCTTTCTTGGAGTTGTGATATGGCAATCTTTTCTGATAGGTTGCTTATTTGATCTTCTTTGGACATGACCAAACCATTTAATATGCTATTATTAAAGCTTATCTAAAATAGAAGCCATTCGAAGCCTTCCTTTAATGTATGGTATTCTATAAAATTTTCCCTTTAGTTTTATTGAGCTTCCTTTATCACATAAAATATTACTAGTCTATCTCCATTTTGATCATCCAGCTTCAATCTTATTTCTTATATCTTTATCAATTTCAACATGCGATTGGAGCATTGATCCTAGGTAGTGGAATTATTTGTAATGAGAGACTTTTGGCCTTCAAATGTTACTTCTATTTTATCACTATTTGTGCTTTCATTGGAACTACATTCCATGTATTCTATCTTCTATTAATGTTTAAGCCTCAATTTTTAATATTAGTAAAAATTAAAAATATGTATGTGAGGCAATGGCATGGTGTACAACCTTAAAAACACACGAAAAGTCTTGTTTTATGTATTCGGTTAATGGGAAAAGCCAATTCCCGTAAGTCTAACATGGCCTGAAAGACATAGTTGTGTCCTTTTGTAATGAAAATTTTCACTCTGAATTGACATACGGATTATTTCTCTGACTATCACCATTTTACTATCAATTACAATCACTTCTACTATCATTTTCTCCTACAATTTTATCACTATTACAGCCATCTCAGCACCATTCACTATCATAAACTATTATCAGTCATACTACTACACTACTCTCAATCGACAAACATCTCAAATTATTCTCAAAGTTTATTACCAGGTCATTGACAATCCAAATCAGCTGTGTTTTTTTATAATAAATTCCAAATTCAGAGCATCTGTACCTAAACTTCTACTGTATGCCCCTTGACAATCAAAATATGAGGGAAAATCACTTTTAGCTTAACGGGTAATGTTGTATCTAAATCCATCATTTGTTAGGCCTTTTCTGAGCCTGTTCATTTAATTTTATATTGAGTTTCTAGCAGGATCAATGTTAGATAGGATTCCATTAAAATGCCACCATTTTACTTGAGACATTTGGAAGCCTAATTTTTTAATGAATATGTGCCTCTACCTTGAACTCGTTGGAGTATGTTCATATGAATTAGATTTTGCCCCTTGGTGGTCCCATTATGGGAAACATTTAAGCGAAAAGCTGGAGTCGGGCAACAATATTTAATTCGCTGATGATCTAATTTTTTCCACACAACAATCCTTTAGTTGCTTTCCTTTTCTAACCCTAAGCTTTAATGTGATTAGACATATAAAACTGCTTCTTTGTCTGCAAACAAATCAAGGTTTGAGTTGAAATGCTCCACTTTAAACTAAACACGTAATTTGATCTTATGCTCCTTAATGTCTCATATCCATCTTCATGTATCATCATCATCATCATCCTAGCCTTGTCCCAACAAAATGGGGTTGGCTATCCATCTTCATGTATCAATAGGTTAATCCTATTTATAATTCAAAATTATTCAGTATTGCATTATGAAGGGAATTATTACATGGTACTTGATACTATTATAGAATTTTGTGTACTCTTTTAATTTTAGTTTATTTTTGGATAATGAAGTATTTTTCTCTTGCAGCTGTGAATGTTCCGGTAATATGTTCAGATTGGATTATTCATCCAATACAGGTAATGTAAAGGTAGTGTATAATATTTTAAATTTTATTTATTTAGATAAAATTCTGTACCTGGATAAAAGAAATGGTATCATTGTACCTTACTAGACACATTTTTTTAGCATGTGTCTTACCATTTGCAAACCCTGTAGGTGGTTCCAAATAACATAGCTCGTGATGCCCAACACTGCATCTTTAGCCTAGATTGAAAGTTGATAAATTGTATTGTTTGTCATGATCCAGTCCGTTGGAAAACTGGAAACTAGTTATTCTATTAATAAAAAACATGGAAGAATGTTGTTTGGATTCACCTTCCAGGTATGTTGCCGTAAGTTTGGGATAAAGAGGTTTACATTGCCATTGTCTATGTTGTTTGGAGTCTTGATAGCATTAGATAATGTCACTAGGAGTTATTCTCTGCCTATTGAATCTATGATTTACGTCCATGAGCTTACAAAAAGAAAAGAAATGTCAAATAAAAGTCTATTGAAGAAAAGAAATGCCAACTCAGTAATTCCATGCAAAGTATAAATTTGGCTTTTATGTATTTGTACCGCAAAAGGGACTACCAATGTTACAATGAACCAAATGCAGTGCTGCAAAGAACAATAAACAATTGTACAATTAATGCTAATAGTGCCACATTGATGGAAGCTCTTGTAGTGGTTGTTAATCAGCTATGGATCCTGGAAGACGAGTGGATGGAGAAATCATGTTCTTCATTGGGCTTATTTCTCTAACCTCTGGTAGGTAGGTGCCCTACTCAAGAGTTTAACCTTTGTGGTAGAGTGCAGCAAAGCTGGTGGATCAATTCTTCATCTAGTTTGGCAACATGTCAAAACTATAGGGGTTGCACTTTGACTTCATGAAGTGTCTCCTTTAGCATAGGGTTACCTCCCAAATTTCTTCTTAGCCTTTTTGGAGAGAAGGCAGATTGAGAAGTACTCTAGTCTTATCCTTGCCTTTTGCAGGGTGGTGCAGACTAGCACTAATCAGGACATTCCATCACCTATCCCAAGATAGTTCAACTTTTCTATCAGAGATTCTTGAGTGCTTACAGTAGTGGTCCTTCTAATTCTAAGCATCCCCTTTCATGCACTAATGAGGGGACCCAAGTGGTCCCTAAGACTTTTCTTGTCGAGTAGGTTGATGGGTCACTAAGGCTTTAGATGCCCAGTCTAGATTGCAAAACCCCTTCCCCCATTTCAGACTAGTATTGTTTTGAGGAGGTCCTTGTGCAATTGTAGGGGGACTAGAGATTGAATTTTAAACCTACATGGAGTCCAAGATAAAAGAAATTGAGAAGGAAATTAGAAGATAGGTGGATACTAGAGTTGTAGAAAATGTGGCCAAAGCTACCGAGGACATTGGAATCAAGCTAACATGGTAGGCCTAGTGATGACACAATGTTGAAAGCAAAGCCCTCTACCAATAGATCCATAGGTAGTTGGAAGAGAAGCACCTAAGATAGGAGCAACAAAAACTTAAACTTATGGTAGAGGAACTCAAGAAGGACGTTGAACAACATGCTCAAGAAGAAGAAGACAAATGTAGGGTGTAGGAGTAGGTGAGAGAGGATGCCTAGAGGCAGGTGAGGAGAAGGGAGGAAGAATGAGAGCATGATGAAGCCCACTTGCAATTTTTAGATAACTTGGAAACCAACATATAGTGTTGGTTTCGATATGGGAGATGCCCGTATGTGGAGATTGGTTCCGCAAAAGAACATCATGTAGTAAGCTCAAGGCCTTCATCATGAAAAAGCCTTTCAATCCTTACCCTAACAAAGTGTATGATCTCTCCCATAAGAGAAAGAAGAAAACACAAAATTTGAAAGATTCCAAGAAGCATCGAATTTAATTAGGTTTGAAGTCAAGCAAACCGAAACATAGTGAATTGGGTTTACACTAAAGAAAGACCAGTTTGTAGTTGCACCTCACTCCCGTTGTTGCAACAATTAGCTTTTGGTTTTGTCCTTTTTGCAGGCACTTTTGTTGTAGGATAATGGGCTTTTGTAGGCCTTTTGGCCAAATTTTGTTATTATGTATTGATGTGAGGGGAAAGGCCTTCTTTGATGTGGCCTCTTGCCTTCTTTTTTTTGCACTCTGATGTATTCGTTTTTTTTATTTGGAAGGGTTCCTCTGTTGTTGCCATTGCGGTAAGCTAGTCTCACTTTTGGTATTGTAAATTTGCTCTATTTATAATATAAGCTTAGACCCTTTACCGAACAAGGAAAAAAAGAAACATACAAATATTAGAATTTAAAAACAAGAAGTTACTTAAAGTAGCAAATTAGATACTTGGGGGTCACTTGTTTAAATGAAGAGTAATATTGACAATGATGTGATAAACAAATTTGAAGCAAGATGATGAAATGGCAAGAAGCTAGTGGTATGCTTTGTGGTACAAGAATCTTGCTATGTTGAAGGGAAAGTTCTCCAAAAATGCTACCAAACCAAGAATCCTTTATGGTGTAGAATGCCAATCTATTACAAAGTATCAAGTTCAACATGTGCATGTAGCAAAGATGCAATTGCCAAAGTAGATATTGGGTGTTACTAGGAAAGATTAGATAGAGTCTCTTATTAAGGGAAGTCTATAGGGGGTAGCTCTTATAGATGAGAAGATTAAGGAAAGTTGTTTAAGATGTATTGGTCATGTGTTAAGAAGGCCAAAAAATACTGCTATTAGAAGAGTTTACTTGATTAAAGTTGAGAGGAAACAACAAAGAGGTAGACCTAAACATACTTGGTTTAAAAGCATAAAAAATGATCTTCAAGTTGAGAGTTAAGGCATATTTGGCTCTTGATAGAAGTCAATGGTGCAAAAAAAGTGATAGAGGTGATCCCATGTTGTTTGGGTGAGGCTAGGGTGGTGATGATGATGAAGGATAGTTTGTATTTTACTAATGTTTTTTGAACTTTTAGTTGTTTGCTTCCTTAGGAAAATTTATTTTCGGTAAGATATCAGTTTTGGAAAACATTCAAATTCCTTTTTTCCATAAACTGTTTTGATATTCTTTTGTATAAAAAGCCTTGAAACATTTCTGTTTGAAAAGCAGTTTTAGCTTGTAGTTATATTTTACACTCCGCACTGGGTTGCAGTACTGCATAAAGATATTTTCCCTATGATAGGTCTTTATTATAACTTTCTTCACACAGCACTGAAAAATTGCATTAGCTGAGTGATATATGTAATACAACATTTGGCTATCAAGCACATATATTTTTGTTAAATATGGTAAGTTTTCTAAATGTGTTTACCTGCATTGGATTTGAAATTGTTTTTATTTTTTAAAATTTTCCTAAAGATATACATTTGACAAATTCTTGATTTATGCAGATTGCACAAGCTGTTGAAGCTGGTGCCTCGGCTGTGCGATTGGTACATGCAGTTGTTGGAAAAGGTTGGCAAATAGTGACTGTTTCTTGTTTCAACTTTCTCTTCAATAATTCGATTTTATTGAATCTATTTTCTATTCCAGGAGTCAAGCCTCTTTTAGGATATTGTGGTTCATTAGGACTGGATGCAATTGTTGAGGTTCATAAACTTTGACAACCTTGGAATTCGAATTTTGATGTTACAATTTATTGTAAAATTAAATATGCTGTGTTTCAAATTATTCTAATTTAATGAGTATGCTAGTTTGTGTAAACTGGAATTTCCCCGTGTCTAGGTAACAAATATGAAGGAGCTGGAAGAGGTTGAAGAGATGGGAGCTTCAATCTATGGAATCAACTTGTCTATTGGAATTTCAGTATATTCTCTTCTCAGACACATTCATAATTTTCACTTGCGGTGCAATAATGGCTATATAGTACTGGAATTTCTGTAGAGACGAGCGGTACATGTCACAATTCCGTGAAGAGAGAAATATTCTTACTACACTTTTCAGGCTTATTGTTATATTGTACAGCTTGTAATATGGGATGTCATACTTTACTCTTTGATTGACATATAATTGTTATTAATTTGCACTGGTTTAAAGTTATTGACGATAAATATTTCAATTTTTGGATTGAAATCAATATAACCATGCTGTTAACTTATATTTATATGAATGTTTCAGCTTCCAATCCCCGGCTTTAGGCAAGATATCGCTAAAAATCTTACTGGGCAAATGCCTTTTGGAGCTTTGACTATTGTGGTGAGTTTACAAGATTGGTATTTTCATTGACACTTGTAAAATAATTTTTTAGAATCTATAAAATTCCACATGGATCTTAGTATCTGTTTTCGAAGGATTAATGCTATTTGATAGGAAGGAACTAATGCTTAGTATTATTTCTAGGGGGTATCATCAAGAGAAGAAGCACAGGAAATGCGATTGGCTAGTGCTGATGCAGTCTGCCTAAGACAAGAGGTCATTGAAAGGTTTGAAGCTGGTGGAGGTTCTCCAGAAAGTTTTTTAGAAGAGCTGAGATATATATTATCTGGTGATTATTGACATAAATGTTCTGTTGCTATCAAACATTTTTTCTGAAACTGAAATTTTATTACATCTATGTAGACCCAAAGGATCAGTCAGACAAATTAACTTTTACAAGGTACATCAGTAGCAGTTGATCCTTAAGTACAATAGATGTGTGCAATGGTCATGTAATTTGAACACATCTTCTATATAATTCCTTATAACCTACATTGGTAGCTTGAATAGCTCATATAAAGAATGACTAGAGATTTGTCATTTTCTTTGAAGAAAAGCTATTCTGCAACATTTTAATAATACACGTTGCTCATCTTTTACTAATTGTAGTAAACAAAATCGATATTTTTTTTTTATGTTGTTCATTATTCCATCTTCTAGTTCAACTCAGAAGGAGTGTGATCCAATTTTCACTTTGCTAATTAGTGCTTGCATGGATATTGAAATTGTTGCACTTGGATAATCTACTTCATCATGCTTGCCACCTCTAATGTTTTGCTAGTAAAATTAAAGTTTTTCATGTGTATTTGTGCCTCATTTTGCCATCTCTCTAAAACTCTCTATAATAAGTTTTCAAGTTTCTTGTAAATTTATTATTACATCACATTTTTAATACCTGATGTTTGCAAACAAAATCTTCATGGCATCACCCCTATTGTGATTTTCAGATGATCTCTCTTGAGATCTTATTGTTATATTTATTATTCAAGTTTAATTTTAAGAGCTGATACATTGCAACAAATTAGCTTTTAATAAAAATAGTACATATTTGATTTTAGATTTCACGTTATAAGCCTCCAACAAAAACTATTTGTTTCATGTTTTAATGCCTCACAATACACATCAATACACATCCATAAAGCATTGTACCTTGTCCAATTATTTGTCTCATGGTGGACCAAATTTTTATAAAACACTTTAATATTTGCAAATGAAATGTCATTTTTTCAAGAAACTTTATTTCTCAAAAAATTTCATAGATATTTTATCATTTGTGCCATGTTTTTTTTAATGTTTCTTCACAATTTTTTTAAAAAACAATTTTATGTAGTCCTTATTTAAGGCTTTCTTATTGCAAGAGTTTTTATATAACTAACCTTGCATGTAGAGATTCTTCATCAAGCCACTTCTTTTCACTCGTTAGTTTTTGTGGCATAGTGACATTTTTGGAAGCCTTTAGTGAAATGTCTTTTAACCAAGTTTCGATTGATTTATTTTCAAAAAAAATTGTACCTCTTGCTAAAAAGGTTATGTATCTGTAGCTGTAGTCTATCTTCTTATTTTTGGCATTGTATATTATTAGAATATCTTCATTCAATGGAAAATTGGAGAAAATGATGTAGAGACTCCATTAATTTTCCACTAACCTAAAAGTCAATGATTCCTAATACATTGTGAGAGGTGGTTAGCACTAAGTTAACATATGAATATCTTCTTCTTTTTTTCCCAAAAGTAGATCTTGAGCTTGATGGAAATTTTTAAATCTCATTTCAAATAATAAGTTCTAGGCCTTGTCCCCATTTTAATATATGCTTTTGTATTTGATTTGTTTTAGCATCCTATGATGTTCTTTGACCATAATTTTGCATATCCAACTATCCTTGATTATTTTATCCTAGAATGTTAATTTGTGTACAAACAATCCTTGCATGAGAATCTTCATGTATGGAAGTTTCTTTTTAATTCAAATTTTGCTATATCTTGTCTTAAATATGGATATGTGTGTGTATTGATAAACCTAGCTTTGTATTGTATGTTGCATCTCATGAGTGAAAGTAATAAGAAGTAGGGAATACAAAGCATTTTAGTTGGATAATCTTCAACCAAATATATTGTTTATACTTATTTGTCTTTTTATTTGAAGCTTTTTTTTTTTCAAAAAAAAATATGAGATAATCCTCATGATGGTCTTCCTTGTGTGTGAGATATAACACTTGCTACTTTTATTTCACTAAAATAAGTTAATTTGAAATTTTCTAGATCTTCTTCTTATCGAATTTTAATCCCTTCGAAAATATCATCGATTGCATGTGTTATGAAAATGCTTTAATTATAATCCTAAATAAAGATTAGTGACAACTAGAAAACATTCAAATCTCAAACATGCTTTTTATTGAGCATTAGACATTTCTCTTTATAACTAGGTCACACATATATGATTTTGACAAGCATATTTTCAATAAATTGATAATAACTTTTGGAAAGCATTTGATAATTGGATACCAATGAGATCATATTTTCTTTTCATGAGAAGGCTAGTGTAGTTTAGATGAAGGTAGAAAATACTTATTCTTAACCTCCAAATTTTAAATAATCAACCAATTTAACATAATATTTGATGCATTGAGTATTTAAGTCCTCACAATCTCCAATTATAGATAGTCATCTATGTTACTGTTAGTATCTTGCTAATCCATATTGCTCTTCACATTGGTCCTCCATCTCTTTGTATCTTTAGATTGTTGCCATTTGGACCATGTGATACCCTTTCCTAGGGAGAGTTAACACCTAAAGATCCCAAAACTCTTTGGGTTCCCTCCTTCTGTTTCATCACTTTCATTTTAGAAATAAAGAAAAGGAAAACAACCAAAATTGCATAAATATAGCATATTATGAGAACATCAAACTAATGATTTGCTTCAAGAGGATGAAAATATGATAATCGACATTTATGAAAACTAAAGAAATGTAATTTGAAAGGAATATCCATTTAGACTTTGTACCTCTTAGTATTAGCAATGAACAAGTAAACTAACTCAATCAATTTACTATGCAACAATTTTCATAGTATGTATAACTATGCATAATTTATCATTTAAGATACAAAGTGTTTAAAGGCATACAATTGATTATTAATATAAATTGTAAATTAAAATACAAGAAAAATATAATAACTATTGTAACTTCATCTCTATTCATAGCAACATAATGAATGCTACAAAATGTATGATTTGGCTATTAAATCAAAAATTACATAAAGTTCATCATCAAACTTGTTTAACCAAACAACTACCAAAGTAAGACGAAACATTTTAACTTTTATTTTAGATCTATTCACTAATAAGTTAATATTATATGTTCCTAGCAATTAATAACAATTTTTTACAATCAATATTTTATAGAACAAATATGATTTTCTAATATTGAAAAAACAATAATGAAATTGTAACTAAAATGTTTTTTTAGTTATATCCTCTGACCATTGAGATCTATTAAACAAAGCAAATATACATAGGATGTGAAGCAAATTCTTCATATTAAAGATACCAAGTCTTTTTAGTGCTATTTCAAATAGGTTAATTAAGCTATTAGCCATAATTTACCATTTATGGCAATTGTGCTCAACAATAGGACATTGTAGGAATATGTGATGTTCATCTTCAATTACTCTTTGATTGCATAGCAAATAGGTTCTCTCTTCTCATGGAATCTTAACCCATCTACCTGTTTCAATTCGAAAATACTGTAAGCCTAATCTTGCTTTCCAAATTACTAGGAGCCCAATCTTGCTTGGCTATTTTGACCTTATAAGTGATGGGATATAGAGGTAGGCAAATAAGTTGCTAGTAAGATAGAATTGTTTTCCCCTTGCTAGATTATGCTAGATGTACAAAAGTGTTGTATTTCTTGAAAGTAGTGATGATCCATATAGATACCCCTTAGTAAAGACTCTGAATAACATATAACAAGATAGAGTGCCTATGTCTTGTAACCACTTCCGCATCTTACATTGAATAATTAAATCATATGCTTTAGAGAAATCGATGAAGTAAACAATAGTTCCTTTATATTATCCTTTTTTATAATCAATAAGATATTCCAATGTGATGAGGTGATCAATAGAAGAATGATGATGTCTAAATGCAAATTCTGAAACTACTTGCAAGTTGTTTTCTTTCATATATGTACTAATCTTCATCTTAAGAATATTTCCCAAAGCTTTAGCAAAAACATTATTGATTATAGCTCTATTAATGCACCATTATTTATCTAAACCATTGTTATTTAAGTTGGATCTATCTCCTTTTTTGAAGAGAAAAATAGCTCTATTAATGCACCATTATTTATCTAAACCATCCTAGAGAGCATAGTTTAGATTTTTCCATGCTACCTTGCATAGTAAAGGTCCTTCCCAAGTAAGCATTTCTCCATATAGTCCTGCTACATCAATTGTTTTACCTAAGGCTAGTCTTATGATGCCTTGCATAGTATCTTCAAAGGATATGAAAAGATTATCATTGACCTTCATATATCTTACCATTTCCCTTTCATGAAATAAATTTTGATAAAATTGCTTAATATTAGAAATGAGAAATTTTTCTTACAATCTTTCCCTTCTATGAAGCAAATTCCAAAACTTTCTTAGCTCTTTCTTGATCATGTGGAGGAGGATGTAGAATTTATGTGAGCATCAATGTAAACATAATGTAACTAGATTTGCAAAGTGAGCATGAATGAAAAAGATGCCATGATGATTTTCAACTGAATATGAATAAGAGACAACCTATGAATATGAATCAACATAAAAAATAGATGATTTATAAATTTAAAGAGTCTTTTAAAATCTATTGAGGATTTTTTGACAAACTATGTATTACATCCATTTTGGATACATTAGGTATGGTCATACGATTATGATTTATATATTATGTGTGTGGTCTCGATGGGTTATCGAGGACAAGTTAATTTGTTATGATTACACTTTATATGTTAGGATACTTTAGCCTTTATGTTATGATTATGATGTCTTTACATGCTTAACTAACATAATTATGTACACTAGCCCTATATGATGTGTTAAATAGGTGACATGGCTAGAAAGGATGTTGAACTCGGGTACAAGAGTAATTATTTGGTATGTATTTATGCTTTATATGTGATTTTGGTATTTATGCATTTGAAGTGTAGCATTATGTTATGTGATGCTTGGACATGATTTTGACATATGGATGTGTAGTGTTTGATATGGATCTCATAGGTTCAAACGGATTTTAATTTGAAGTTCTAGTGTATTCATTATACATGTTTGAAGAGTAGGGCATTAGTTGGGAAAGAAATATAATAAAATAGGCTTATGAAAAAAATATATAGTAAAACAATTAATGGAAAGCTTATTTATCATGTGAGTGAAAAATAAAAGGAAACGTTAATATATAATGTGCATTATACATTATGCATAGGAATAAAAAAGGAAAAGAACCACCATCTTTCTTTTGTTTGGGCCATTGCCAAAAGTAAAACACCACCTCTTGCACCTAGAGAATTTGGGTTTCTATTTCATTTTCTTGTTGTTTCACAAAAAATGACAATGAAATTTGAATATGTTCTTCCTCATTTTTTTTTTTGTCTTCTTTTCTTCAACACTTTCTTTAGATTTGTAAGCTTGCAAGTAGATTGTCTTGCTCTAAACCTAGATTTGGGATTGCTACAGTGGTATCTACATGGTACATAACTTGTTTGGAGTGAAATGGAGTTTTACCTAAGTTTTAAGGATTTTATGCTTGTTTTCGACTTTCTACCACAACAATTTTAATTGGTGGATTGTCTTTACCTTTTTTTCATGTATTTTTATGTCAAATTAGTATATATGACCATGCAATGTGGGCTTGTAGGGCAGATAGTTAAAAGATTGAGTTTGGATGTATTATTTTGCAGATTTTCTGAAACTTTACAATTTTGGTTGTGTATTGTTTATTAATAAATATGCAATGTATGATATGATGTAGACTTGTTAAATATTATGTGTGATGTTGATGAGACTAGAATGATTAGAATATTATATTTTATGGACCTATCATTGTGTAGGAGTTTTTAGGAATTCTGATTATCACAAGCTATAATTAAACATAATTATTTATTATTTTATTAATTAAATGTTAAAAACACATGATGAGTAGTTGGGTATTCCAACACTTCACCATACAAGTAACAAGCATTCATGCATGACTAGATTGTAATCTATGGATGGACAATGTAATTATGGTAGTGGTTGATAGTTAGTTCGTGATCATTGTCTTCTCACATTGAGTTAGTGAAGTGTAAGTAGTATGGTTTAACTCTCAATGAGGTAGATGATAACATGATATTGTGGGCTCAAATTAATCCTAAGTGTTTCCATAATGAAAATGAAAATAAAGTCTAAATCTATGTGATAACAGAAATGTAGATCTATCCTAGCCTATGGCGATAAGCATTCATTCCTAACTTGTTGTACATGCCTTGGGCTCATGTAACCATCATTGGGATTACGAAATGAATTCACTACTGAGTGAATCAAGTGAAGTCACTATTGGATTACCAAATAATTACACTTAATGCTCAAAACTAGTTATACTTATTCTACCTTACTAATGGATATTTAAAAAGTAAAGTGCTTTAAAAAATGTAAAGAAATTAATTAAAGTAAACATATTAGAAAATAAAAGTAAAGTAAGTGAGATGTTGCAATGGTAAGAAACAATCTCGGTCTTTATTACCAATCATGAATTATATCCAAGTACAATCCACTCGAATAAAGTCTTCGTACAATTGTTAACTACCATACGATGGGCATTCACTTCTAACTCTAACTCTAAGTGTAACTCATGGAAAGAAACTGCAAGAATTTCACTAAGAGTTAAACAAAAAGTTATTCCTTTGACATAGTGGTGGGTTGGTATTTATAGTGGAGACCAGGATGCACTACATCATATCTATGATGATGTAAGCATAGCTATGATATCGTAGATACGATATTGCATCACTAATATAAATTATTTTTATCATACCCTCATCCTCAAGTTAAAACAAAAGGAGCATAGAGTCCCTTACAAAATTTATGGGGTTATATGCAAACTTGAATACTATGACTTATTTACATAAATGAATCTACTACTAATGCCGCATTGTGGTTTGAGTGACGTTTACAAAATTATCATGCATTGCATGATAGACACACATGACAACAAGACAAAACAAAACAAAATTTCAAAATTTTATGTAGCCTTGTGTCCCTAGTGGCAATGGCTCCTCCATCAATCTCTTTCTTTATTGTCAAGCTTTGGAATTTGATATTGGCTAAGTAACGCATGAAGCTTTTCCTCCTATGTTCTTGGGTTATGCACCATTAAGAAAATTCAACGATGTTTGTTGTATTCATACCTACCATGGGCATGATAACTATAGAAACATTTTATTTGTATTCACATGCTAAGCTACAAACTATCATCTTTCTTTCTTAAATGCCATGGCCACTTTTCTTAATTCTTGGTAGTCTACCATTCTACGACCCATGCTACATCATTTTGATCTTGGTAGTTAGCTTTGACCACTTCAAGCTCTAAGTTTGCAATATGTAATTTTTACTGCTTATCTTGTCTATCTACAAAATCTTTCTCATATAATGCATCATGGCCACTTGTTGCTCCAGTTCACTTCTTAGTCTACTTGTTGCGAGCATGGCTAGATTAACATATTTGAGATTTGCTAATCCCATGTATTTTGTGAAGTCTTTGATCTGTAGGCCTTTTTTTTCTTTTCACAAGGCCATTAAAGATGGGCTGCAAATCAAGTGTCTACATGGTGATAATGTTGATCTTAGCTTTGGCCATATGGATTTCTTTTTTGTTGATTTGCTTATACATTTCCACTTGGTCCCTAAAGTGTTCCTTGAGTCTTTCATGATTTTTGGCCTTATTTTTCCATAAGCTAATCTCAATTGTTAACTGTCAGTAGATTGCGCAAACTTCATCCATTGATAAGGTTCTATTTTCTCTAGCCAATTTTTATATGTCTTGGTTGACTCTAGCAAATTGTTCTTTTAATTGATGGATGCTTTTCTCAAGAACATTCTTTTGCTTTTCTATGTCTGTCAACCTCATATTTTCTACAACAATTTTTTTATTTTCTTCCTTAAGGGCAATTAGTGCTTTAATGTGAGCATATGTTTGGGCTTCTATCATAGAGGCATTTCACGTTGCTTTTTCTTTCTCCATATCCACTTGAATATTTCTGGCTATGAGCTGGGCCACTTATTTTCTTTTGAATTTGTCTAGCTGGTCTAGTGCTATATATTATGCAAGGTCTCTGTTTTATGTTCTTAATGCTGTCAATTCTACTTATAATCTCTGCACCTCATTCTCTATGTATTCATCTCTAGTTTCAACCATTACTAACTTGCTTATTATTGAAATTAGATTTAACTGTACTATAGTGATCTCATTATCAAAAAGATTCTACAGCACATGTCCTATCTACAGTAGCCGATCAATGATATCTTCATGTTTTTGTGGGTTCATAGAGGTTCCAACTATACTTTTTACATCTTTGGCTCTTGTAATATTTGCTAGTGGAATAATGGGAACATTAAAGGATTCCTTAATATGATTAGTGATAACTTCAGCTACTCTTGTTACATCTTGGTATTGCATTACCACAATTGTAGCTCCTTCTTCTATCTCTAGTATGACTTGAAAGGATGTAGCATTCCCTAAGATTTATTATGCCTAGTCCTCATCTTCTTCTACCTGTAATGCTATTTGAATACTAGTGGGTCCTATTGATACTACAGGTCTTATGAAATTGTCTCTTACTATATACATTGC
Source organism: Gnetum montanum (assembly GCA_015680685.1). Taxonomy (NCBI): domain Eukaryota; kingdom Viridiplantae; phylum Streptophyta; class Gnetopsida; order Gnetales; family Gnetaceae; genus Gnetum; species Gnetum montanum. Next base: position 212,152 of record MNCI01010136.1, on the reverse strand, counting down.
AGAACCTTCCCTATCTTTCCAAATTATGGTTTTAAGAATTTGTTGCAAGTGGCTCCTAGAAGGTTGGTAATCTTGCTATGCCAGTGAAGCACTTGATTCAGGTTTATCACCAGTTGGCGTGACCCATTGGCTCCTACTTGACATTGTCCCATTGTTGGCACATTTCCTATGGGTGTAGATTTTGTAGCTCCCTTAGTGCCTGTTGGCTTCTCTAGTTGATCTTTCTTTGGAGGCACTCATTTTGACATTTCAGCATAAGATGCATTCTGGCCTTTGCATATAACATCATTTGTGTAACCTAGAATTCCTACTTGCTTGCACAACCTTCTAATGTGGCAAAGAAATGGCAAAGCAAGCTTCCCTACTTTTCTTTGAACCTTTTCTGAATCTCTAGGAATAATAATTGAGCCATGTTTATATTAAGTTTCCCCTTGAGAATGGTGCTTCCTCTAACATCATGGCTAGAAATTCTATTCAGCCTTTTGGTAGAAAAAATATAGTAAATTTTGATCTTGAAATATATTTTCTCTTTAGTAGACAATTCACTATATTCTTTATATGCTTTTCCATAGGTCATTTGTAGCCACAACTTCTTTGCATATGTGTTGGACCTTCTAGATGTCTATGCAATATTTGCTTCAACATTAGGAATATTTAGTGCCTTTGTAATTACTTTTACTAAATAAGGTATTGTGACTTCTTCAATCTTGACTATGGCATCATCTTATTTATTTTTCCAAAACTAGTACACTTATACTAAGTGCCATTATCCACTGCATGATAGAGTAGGCCATAGAGGATAGGCATGGAGCTATTCTTGAAGATTGGCAAGTGCGAATTCCATGAACATTCCAAAGTTGAGTTCCACGATGACTATGGACATGATTGATATCTCTTGAATAGTTTGGCATTTGGCTAACTGCATGAGGCACTATCCTTGCTCTAGAACTAGTGGTACTTCAACCTCATCTTGTGTAGAGTGTTTTGTTGCAAGTGTTTGCTAATGGATATTAAAGAATTGAGCCTTTTTCTTTGTTTGTGGTGTCTGTTCTCCAACTTGTTTCCTTCCTCTTGATCTTTTGATCCATTGTTGTGAGGGTCCTTCCATTGTATATCTTTTAGGAGCCATCTGCAATCATAAAGCATTCATTTGAAATTATCCAAGGATTTCAAATAGGTTCCTAATGATTCATAATCCTCTCTCAGGTTCTTGGATCTTATCAAAATTTTACCCTTATTATTACTTTATAGCTCTTATTATGATTATAGAGTTAGAAAAATTTCAAAAAAGAAACCATTATTTGCTATATCTTTTGATTTTTATGACCTCTCACAATTGTTATTCTCCTATTTATTGTATATTCGAATGGTTAATTAGTAGGAATGATTAAGTCTACTAGCTTTTATTTAATTTTTTAAACAAAATTTGGTTGTTTGGTATTATTCTTACCCTTAATGTACTATTCATGATGTTAGAAATTTTTTTTCTTAAATTTAAATTGCATAACTTTGCACAATGCCCTTCTCCATGACTAAGTTGATCACCCTGTGTTCAAGAGGGTTCAAGAATCATGTAAATTAGGGCTACAATGAGGAAGCTATGGAGTTTGGAAGTTTGGGCATTAAGGAGTCAAAAAAAAAAAAAACAACATGAACTCCCCTTGCTTGGAATGTGGAAAATGAAAAATATTCTAACTTCCATACGTATATATAGGATTTTTTATTGGCAACATCGTGATGTATTAGGGCCTAATACATTGTAGCTACAACATCACTGTAAAATAATTTTAGATTTTAAGCAATTTTTTATGGAAAAGTTGAATCAAATGAATAGTTTGGAAGATGTAGAAATGGTCTGAATGGGTCTTATCATAGATGATGCTTAGAATGTGAAAATTTGGTAGTAAAAGTTCATGAAAGAAGGAATCTTTGGTAAAGTAAGTCAATGAGGTATATAGGAGATGGTGGTAACAATGACTAAAAGTATGATTAGTTATGAATATGGAGGAAAGTGAAAAATGATGGTTTAAGTATTTCAAAGGCATAAGATGATGTGGATTTGATCATTAGGTATGAAGCACAAGATTTATACAGGTGAGTCCTCCCCAAATTGGGCTCCAACCTTTAGTGCTCGTGTATAACCGCACCTATGAGTGTCCGTAGGCACTCAAGGAGTTGAATGTTAAACATATCTATCTTCCAAACACACATATTAGTGTTGCCTGAATGAGAAAATAACACTATATTATATAAAACCATTAAAGTATAATTATATATAATAGTGAGGTGGAATGTGAATAGTAAGGGATTGTAGAAATTGGAACATGAGGTATCTTATCTGATGGGACGTGATATCGCATGGGCCGCGATATCGTGTCTTCCCTTGCGATATCGTGTACGCAATATCGCGGTGCGCTGTCATATCTATAAATAAGAGGTGACTCTTTCTTGTTTTCCATCCTAGGCTTAGACCATAGTGAAAATCTGGTAGTTTGATCCCTCCAGAGATAGAATATTTTCCATGTGCGCGCAGTAGGAACTCCAAAGTGAACGGATCTTTATTCAAGCAAACATTGTACTTAAACACAAGTTTGTGTACGACAATAAAGACGAACTTCTTGGATAAACCTTGCAGTGCATGGAATAGGATAATTAGGACTTTATTTATTGTTATTTACTATTTTTCATTTACATGCTTTATTAGTTATTAATTCGCTCTCAACCCTTCTCTCCTAGTTAAGTGCCTCAGTATGACCACTTCGAGCACGTGCGTTACGCGTGGTGATTCTAGCAACGATTAGCGTTTGGTAACCACGATTGCATTGGTTCAGGGTGTGAACGGTAAGTGGGAACGGATGCTGACGCTAGGTTAATTTAGACTTAGTTAGTTAGTTAGAGTTAGTTAGTTAATCTCTTCAACCCTTCACCTCAATAGCATAGGAGATAAAATGGAAAAGCTATAAAAATCATATACCTCGGACTTACTTAACCATACACCGTGACAAATACAAGTAAGTCTGCAAAGACAATGAATAATTAACCTTAAGTGTTCCATGAGGCGTGTAGGCACTTAGTCTGCGGAGTTCAACCGAATCGCACGTGTTACGCTCGTATTCGTATGGTTGACTATAGGGGTACCTCGCCACTCATCATTGGCGCCGTTGCCGGGGACTAAGTGTTCGTGCACTAAGTAGAACATAAGAGATCATTCACATCGTTGGGAGCTTAAACAAACCTTAGGGTTAATCAAACGAAAATTTATATAACGGTTAATTAGCACACCGATAAGACACCATGTCTTCTTCTTCTTCTCACAAGAGCAACTCACCACCTAGGGATCATACAAAGAACAGTCGATAATCAAAAACACAGCCTAAATCCACCAATTCCTCAGCAATATAGGGTGGAATATACTCATCCCAATGAGTATATTCCCAATTTTACTTTTATCTTCCATCAAGATGAACAAATGCGCTAGAGAGACTTGCAAGGTAACATAGTGTTACCTCCGAATCGTGCAGTCCCCAACATGCTCCTCCGTGCTTTGGCACAAATTGGCATGACTCAGCTCTATGCTGAATACGTTGCGAAAAATTTTGACATGAGGGATTACCATCCCACAGCTTTACAACATATGAGGGACTCAAGGCAGGAGAGCCAACATACACCGTTGAAGGAAAAAGAGGTCCCGCACGTCCTAAGTGAAATGGGAGATGGTGAACCACTTATAACTAGTTCTCTATTAAAAGATGTTCCCCCTCCTAACAATAGTGAGGAGGTGGGGTATCAAAACCTACGCTCCACGATACACAACCCTGGTTATGATCCCCATGAACACTAGCTGTTCACTGAGGGAACAACAACATACAATAAGGATGGGCACTCAGATAGTCATCACGATCAAGGCCGAAGCCATAGAAGAGAAGGCAAGAAACATCATCATGGTGATGGTTCTCCTTCTTCTTCTCCTTCATCGCATCACTCACCCTCTCCTTCCACCTCTCAGCACAGTCATAGAGAGCATAATGATGAGGATAGAGGTAAACAAAATGAGAGACCTCAACGAGAGAGTCGAGAGCGGGGACAAGGGCATGAACGAAGGGAAAGTAGGGAACAATGCAGACATCATAGACGTCATGAAAGAGATGATCATGATGAACCCCTACTTGCCACTCAGAGCATGTTAGATATAACAGAGGCTGTAAGAATAACAACAAGGCATTTGAAGGATAGTCGGATCAAGCACTTAGACATGAACAATATCCCACGCTTCGAAGGGGGATATAACGCAGATTCACAAAATCATTTACAGGCATTCCATGATGCTTGCATCTTGCAAAATATAGAAAACGAGTGGCAGAAGCTAAAGTTGTTTCCCAGGACACTCATAAAGGAAGCAGAGAGTTGGTACTGGTCCTTAGAATCGGAAACCATTAGGAGGTGGAGTATGATGTTAGAACTCTTTAACGATAAGTATCAAACGTACTCTAGAGTGTCTAATTTGCATAAGCAGATCCAAGTATGAAAGCAAGGTACTCATGAACCCTTGGATGCTACCATGGGCCGCTACTACGCATTGTTACATCGTTGCATGGGCCATGGATATGCACAGTGGGATCAACTCCACCAAATCATGGATGGGCTAAGGTATGAAACTAGGAGAACCCTTGGGACTTATGCCCAAGGGAGATTATCAGAACTTAGATCCCATGAGATACATCGCTTGTTGGAGTAAGTAGCTAAAGAGGAAGGTGAGCTACAAAAAATAGAGAGTGCAGAAGAATATAACCGTGATCCCTCTCTTCGAAATAAGGGAGTGAGATTTTACAATGAAAAGGATGAGTCACCACTTGAAGAGTTGATGAATAGAAAAACCTTGCCACTCCAAAAGTTAACAATGGAAGTATTGGCTAAGGTAGATGAAGTATGGAGCTCCTTAGATAGTAAAATTGAAACTGTCCTGAAAATTGTAGAAGAGTCTGAGGAGGAATGAAGTAGTGACAAGAACAAGACAAAGCGGAGAGATTCAGGCCTTGCACGTGACAAGGGAAAAGGGAAAATAACTATCTTCGATGTGGTTGTGGATTTAGACATAGACAATGACGGTGGATGTGAGATCTGCTAATATGACCATCTTAAGGGATGTTATCCAATCATCTCACATTTACAAGAGTCTGGGGTGTATGCACTCAACCCAAGACTCAACAAACGGTAGACACCCTGTAGGTTACCTTATCCTCAAGGTAACCCAAAACAGTTCCACCAACCATTAATGTACTATCCAAGTGGAACTCCACCACAACCCATCGGACAACATTAGCAGTGGCAATACCCACAATCATGGGGGATGCCACCGCCAAAACAGCAGTACCCTTACCGGCAGCTAGACCCATATGGATACTATGTGTAGCAACCGATTTCTCCAAGTGACTCCACGGGTCACACAACTCCCCAACATCACTACCAAGTTCGGGAGTACTTCAGAAGGACTCCTTCCCCTTCGAGAGGCACTCCATATCCATACCATCCTCCTACTCCATCCGCACCTCTTCCACTTGTAGTTCCCATACCTCCTACTCCAACAATGCAAGGGGAACTCCCCACTCAACCGCAAAAATGCCACGCTACAAGAGCTGTAAACATTCAACCCACTGCTGGTTTTGACAACTACAAAAAGAGAAGACCTTTCTTCAGAACCAAAAGCCTAGACAAGCTCTCACAACAACAAGCCGTTGAGTCTAGGTATGCTCCTCCAACACATAAATCTTCGGAGCACCCTTCAGTCCAAAATTAGAGCTTAATGTAAACGGTTATGTTAACGCATACCGTAACTGACTGGATCAAGGTAGGCCACCTTCCCAGGAAACTAACTAACCTTGGAAGTCCCTTAATCTATCTACAAGTCACCAAGAACAAACCACATAAGGCTCTTCTTGACTCAAGTTCTGGAGTTAATTTAATATCACAAGAAATGTATCAAGCCTGGAACCTACCCCAACTTAATAAGAGCAACATTCAACTAGAGCGAGCAAACCAGTCCATCACCATTCCCTTGGGATTGGTGGAGGACATCGTTACCACTGTGTGTGGTTGATCCTACCTAGCTGATTTCCTGGTGATCCAAGTTAATAATAACGAAGGGGACTTCCCAATCATAATGGGAAGGCCATGGCTAAGTACAATAGATATGTACCTAGGGATCTGCGATCTTTCCTTGGAGATACCTAAGTTAAACATTTATGGAAAGATCGAGAAGAAGAAAGTTCTGTGCATCACATACAATGATTCATCAGGTGATGACATGGAGGAAGGCACAACATCTCCTTCATGCAACAAGTGTGCCCTTGAAACTATGAGATAAAGGTGCCTGTATGTAGCAACCACACAAGCAGTAGATACCCCGTGGTTGACAACTAGTCGAAAGAGCAACCAAATATGCATCGAACAAACTGGGGGAACAACTCATGCTAACAACGAAGGCATAGATACATTGGAATATGAGCGTCACTGACTTCCACCCCTTAATCTGAGAACATCAGTGGGGAGAAGTTGGACACTTTTAAGAAATTCAAACAAGCGCTCATTATTTCGGATCTCTCCCTTTCCATTCAGTCATGGGGGAGATGGCCACCTGATGGGACACGATATCGCGACCATCGCGATATCGCGGTGTGCCATCATATCTATAAATAAGAGGTAGCTCTCCCTTGTTTCCCATCCTAGGCTTAGACCATAGGGAAACTCTAGCAGTTTTTCCACTCTATAGATAGATTAATTTCCATGTGCCTGCAGTAGGAACTCTAGAGTGAACGAATCTTTATTCGAGCAAACATTGTACCTGAACACAAGTTTGTGTATGGCAATAAAGACGAACTTCTTGGATAAACCTTGCAATGCATGGAATAGGCTGAATAGGATTTTATTTATTGTTATTTACTATTTTCCATTTAAATTCTTTATTAGTTCTTAATTCTCTCTCAACCCTTCTCTCCTAGTTAAGTGCCTCAGTACGACCGCTTCAAGCACATGCCTTATGCATGGTGATCCCAGCAACGATTAGTGTTTGGTAACCACGATTGCATTGTTTCAGGGTGTGAATGGTAAGTGGGAACGGATGCTGACGCTAGGTTAATTCAGACTTAGTTAGTTAGTTAAAGTAGTAATTAGTCTCTTCAGCCCTTCACCTCAATAGCATAGGAGATAAAATAGAAAAGCTATAAAAATCATATACCTCAGACTTACTTAACCATACACCATGAAAAATACNTCGCGCATGCTACGCTCGTATTCATATGGTTGAGTGTAGGGGTACCTCGCCACTCATCATTGGCACTGTTGCCGGGGACTAAGTGTTTGTGGGCTAAGTAGAACATAAGAGATCATTCACATTGTTGGGAGCTTAAACAAACCTTAGGGTTAATTAAATAAGAAAATTTTATAACGGTTAATTAGCACACCGATAAGACACCATGTCTTCTTCTTCTTCTCACAAGAGCAACTCACCACCTAGGGATCATACAAAGAACAGTCGGCAATCAAAAACACATAACCTAAATCCACCAGTTCCTTAGCAATATAGGGTGGAATATACTCATCTTGATGTGTATATTCCCAATTTTACTTTTATCTTCCATTAAGATGAACAGATGTGCTGGAGAGACTTGCAAGGTAACATTGTGTTACCTCCAGATCGTGCAATCCCCAACATGCTTCTCCGTGCTTTGGCACAGATTGGCATGACTCAACTCTATGCTGAATACGTTATAGGTGATTTTGACACAAGGGATTATCATCCCACAGCTTTACAATGTATGAGGGACTCAAGGAAGGAGAGCCAACATACACTATTGAAGGGCAAAGAGGTCCCGCATGTCCTAATTGAAATAGGAGATGGTGAACCACTTATAACGGGTTCTCTATCAAAAGATGTTCCTCCTCCTAATGGTAGTGAGGAGTTGGGGTATCAGAACCTATGATCCATGATACACAACCCTAATTCTAATCCCCGTGAACACCAGCTGTTCACTGAGCGAACAACAACATATAACAAGGACTGGCACTCAGATCATCATCACGATCAGGGCTGAAACCATAGAAGAGAGGGCAAGAAACATCGTCATGGTGATGGTTCTCCTTCTTCTTCCCCTTCTTCACATCATTCACCCTCTCCTTCCACCTCTGGGCATAGCCATCGAAAGCACAATGGTGAGGATAGAGGTAGGCAAAATGAGAGACCTCAACGAGAGAGTCGAGAGAGAGGACAAGGGCATGAACGAAGGGAAAGTAGGGAACAACGAAGACATCATAGACGTCATGAAAGATATGATCATGATGAGCCCCTACTTGCCACCCAAAGCATGATAGAGATCACAAAGGTAGTTAGGATCCCAACAAGGCATTTAAAAGATAGTTAGATCAAGTGCTTAGACATGAACAATATCCCACGCTTCGAAGGGGGATATAACGTGGATCCGCAAAATCATTTACAAGCATTTCATGATGCATGTGCCTTGCAAAACATAGAAAACGAGTGGCAAAAACTAAAGTTTTTTCCCAAGACACTCATTAAGAAAGCAAAGAGTTGGTACCAGTCCTTAGAACCGGAAACCATTAGGAGGTGGAGTACGATGTTAGAAATCTTCAACGATAAGTATCAAACGTACTCTAGAGTGTCTAATTTGCGTAAGAAGATCCAAGGATGGAAGCAAGGTACTCATGAACCCTTGGATGCTGCCATGGGCCACTACTATACATTGTTACATCATTGCCCAGGCCATGCAGGATCAACTCCGCCACATCGTGGATGGGCTAAGGTATGAAACTAGGAGAACCCTTGGGACTTATGCCCAAGAAAGATTATCAGAACTTAGATCCCATGAGATTCATTGCTTGTTGGAGCAAGTAGCCAAAGAAGAAGGTGAGCTACAAAAAAGAGAGAGTGTGGAAGAATATAACCATGATCCATCTCTTCGAAAGGAGTGAGATTTTACAATGAAGAGGATGAGTCACCACTTGAAGAGTTGGTGAAAAAAAAAACCTTGCCACTCTAGAAGTTAACAACGGAAGTATCGGCTAAGGTAGATGAAGTATGGAGCTCCTTAGACAGTATAATTGAAACTGTCCTGAAAATTGTAGAAAAGTCTAAGGAGGAACAATGTAGTGACAAGAACAAGACAAAGTGGAGAGATTCAAGCCCTGCACATAACAAGGGTAAGGGGAAAATAACTATCTTCAATGAGGCTGTGGATTCAGACACAGACGATGACAATGGATGTGAGATCTGCCAATATGACCATCCTAAGGGATATTGTCCAATCATCTCACATCTACAGGAGTCTGGGGTGTATGCACTCAACCAGAGACTCAACAAACGATAAACACCCCGAAGGTTAACTTATCCTCAAGGTAACTCAAGGCAGTTCCGCCAACCATTAACATACTATCCAAGTGGAACTTCACCACAACCCATCGGGCAACATCAGCAATGGCAATACTCATAGTCATGGGGGATGCCACTGCCAAAACATCAATACCCTTACCAGCAACCTAATCCTTATGGCTATTATGTGCAGCAGCTAATTTCTCCAAGTGACTCTATGGGTCACACAACTCCCCAGCATCACTACCAAGTTTGGGAGTATTTTAGAAGGACTCCTTCTCCTCCGGGAGACATTCCACATTCATTCCATCTTCCAAATCCATCCGCACCTCTTCCACCTGTAGTTCCCATACAACTTGCTCCAACAATGCAAGGGGAACTCCCCACTCAACCGCAGCAATGTAACACTGTGAGAGCTGTAAACATTCAACCCGCTGCTGGTTCTAACAACCGTGAAAAGAGAAGACCTTTCTTTAGAACCAAAAGCCTAGACAAGCTCTCATAACAACAAGCGATTGAGTCCACAACCACTCTTCCAACAAAAAAAACTTCGGAGCACCCTTCCATCCAACAATAGAGCTGCACACATACGGTTATGTTAACACATACCATAACCAACTGGATCAAGGTAGGCTACCTTCCCAAGAAATTATCTGACCCTGTAAGTCCCTTAATCTACCTACAAGTTGCCGGGAACAAACCACATAAGGCTCTTCTTGACTCAAGTTTCGGAGTCAACCTAATTTCACGAGAGATGTATAAAGCCTGGAACCTGCCCCAACTTAAGAAGAGCAACATTCAACTAGAGCTGGCTGACCAGTCCATCATCATTCCCTTGGGATTGGTGGAGGACATTGTTACCATTTTGTGTAGTCGGTCTTACCCAGTTGACTTCCTAGTGATAGAGGTCAATAGCAATGAAGGGGACTTCTTTATTATAATGGGAAGGCCATGGCTAAGTACGATAGATGCGTACCTAGGGATCCACAATCTTTCCTTGGAAATATCTAAGGTAAACATATATGGAAAGATCGAGAAGAAGAAAGTTCCGTGCATCACATACAGTGATTCATCGGGTGATGACATGGAAGAATGTTCAACATCTCTTCCATGTAATCGGTGTGCCCAAGAAACACAAATTCAAAGGTGCCTATATATAGCAACCACATAAGTAGTAAACACCCCGTGGTTGATAGCTAGTCGAAAGAGCAACACAATATGCACGGAACAAACTGAAGAAACAACTCATGTTAACAATGAAGGCATAGATACCTTGGAATATGAGCATCGCCAACTTCCACCTCTTAATCTAAGAACATCAATTGGGAGAAGTTGGGCACTTTTATGAAATTCAAATAGACATTCATTATTTCAGATCTCTCCCTTGCAACTCAGTCATGGGGGAGATGGCCACCTATGCTAATCATTGGAGGCCCTCAGTTCTTTTTAGTTTTTATATTACACATTTTTGTTTTCCACATTTTTTTTACACATTTTTGTTTTACACGTTTTTGTTTTACAAGTTTCTTTAACCTTTTTAGTTTTTGTTTTACAACATCGTTGTACCTTTCTATTTTGTGTGTGTGTGTGTGTATGTGTGTGTGTGTGTGTGGGTAGGTGTGTGTGTGTGTGTGGGTAGGTGTGTGTGTGTGTGTGGGTAGGTGTGTGTGTGTGTGTGTATGTGTGTGTGTGTGTGTGTATGTGTGTGTGTGTGTGTGTGTGTGTTATCCACCCTGTAATTTTGTCATTCAATAAGTGTTCTTCACGATGGTATGAATTGTTTTCATATTGATTGCTAATGTTTGGTTTTTACCTTTAAGCCATGATGTTGATACTAAGGTATGTTTCTTTTGATATGGTAGGTAATGAGTTCACTTCATCCATCCATCCACTAGTTTCTATGGTCTCTCTCGACTTGGAAATGTACAATCCCTTTCTAAATAAGAACTATAATGAATCGGTGACTGGGTACTTCTCAAACTAAGGAAGGACTCAAGGATTGAAAAGGGTGTGACTTCAAGGGAACTTGATGCTTTTGTGTTGGCCATTTTCTTGGGTGCTTGGATGTTTTCTTCTTGAGTTTTCTTACCATTTCAATGTTACCCAATTATCGGAAGCTAAGCAAATAAAAATAAGAATTCTTTGCATGGTGTGGTTCTCACGCATAAAAACACAAAAAAAAATGAGAATTCAAAGCACACCCCTTAGATGAAATAATCTCTTGGACTACAAGCATTGGTTATGGAACAAAAATAAAAACATTCCCTCTAACTAAGGCCCTCCTCGCTTCCCATTCTCTCCTCATTTGTTTTGTCGAAATGGTGGTAGCTCTTAGGTGAAGGCATTCTTGTTACTTCAATAGGATGGATTAGCTGAATGCATTGATGCGAAGTCACTGGATGTGGTTGGTTTGAGGCCAGAGTTGGAATGAGATTTACCAAGTCACATTAATCATGAACTACACAAGGGGCTATATACCACCTTGTTCTTGGGATTCCATTCCATTCTCTTCTCTTCATCCTTCTCTCCATTGTTCACCTCATTGTCGGTTATATCATTAGTGTATATCTTGGTAGATGCATTGTTTTCTTTTTGGTAAATTTTTGTGGTTAAGACTTTAACTCTTGTTTCAAATGACATTCCCAGAGCCTACAAGCTCTTTGAATGTGAGTTTGTCAGGGCATTAAGGGCATGAGCCTGCTTTGGGAAGGATCCACTGACATCCCTATTTGGTGCACTTATTAATTTCTTTTTCCTAACATTTTTGTAATTAATTTTATTTTGTTCATTTCCATCTTGACATCCATTTTATTGATGTTATAGTTGTCCCTTTTTCTTCATCTTTCTTGTTCCTTTTCTTTCTCCATTCTATCACTACCGGAGGTTCGCTATTAGTCATGGGGGTATAGGGTCCAATTTTTTTCGATTTTCTCCTTACCCCTTCACCTTCGGTAGTCACCAATATTATATCTCCAGATCTGTATCAGCCATACCACAACCTAGCCAATAGACCTTTCACCAAAGCAAGGTATCAACTACATTGAAATTCATTTACCCTTGCTAATATAAAGATTGTGTTGTGTGTGCAGATGGTAATCATGCAATAATGGATTGGATTTGGAGGGAACACTTGGAATGGATCGGTNCTTTCTCAGTTGCCAAACAAGGCCTGATGTCAATGTAATAAGGTGTTCACTCTTGTTGTCATGAACACCAGTTTTGTTGTGTCTTATAATGATGATCCGTTCACATGTCATCCCATTAGTTCCATTTGAGTCAATAATCCCATACCTTACCGATATTATTGTAAGGAACTCGAGGATGAGTTTTCATTTAGTCATGGGGGTATGATGGGACAAAAATATCGCATGCGTGATATCGTGGCCGTCACAATATCACATCCCTCGCGATATCGCGTCGTCCCCCGTGATATCACGTACGCGATATTGTGGTGCGCCGTCATATCTATAAATAAGAGGCGGCTCTCCCTTGTTTCCCATCCTAGGCTTAGACCATAGGGAAACTTTGGCAGTTTTTCCACTCCAGAGATAGATTAATTTTTATGTGCCCGTAGTAGGAACTCCAGAGTGAACGAATCTTTATTCGAGCAAACATTGTACCTGAACACAAGTTTGTGTATGGCAATAAAGACGAACTTCTTGGATATACCTTGCAATGCATGGAATAGGCTGAATAGGATTTTATTTATTGTTATTTACTATTTTCCATTTAAATGCTTTATTAGTTATTAATTCTCTCTCAACCCTTCTCTCCTAGTTAAGTGCCTCAGTATGACCTCTTCGAGCACGTGCGTTATGCGTGGTGATCCCAGCAACGATTAGTGTTTGGTAACCATAGTTACATTGGTTCAGGGTGTGAACGTTAAGTGGGAACAGATGCTGACGCTAGGTTAATTTAGACTTAGTTAGTTAGTTAAAGTAGTAATTAGTCTCTTAAACCCTTCACCTCAATAGCATAGGAGATAAAACATAAAAGCTATAAAAATCATATACCTCAGACTTACTTAACCATACACCGTGACAAATAAAAGTAAGCCTGGGAAGACAATGAATAATTAACCTTAAGTGTTCCATGAGGTGTGTAGGCACTTAGTCTGCGGAGTTCGACCGGATCGCGCGTGTTATGCTCATATTCGTATGGTTGAGTGTAGGGGTACCTCACCACTCATCACCACCTATGCTGATCATTGGAGGCCCTCAGTTCTTTTTGATTTTTTTTACACGTTTTTGTTTTACACATTTTTGTTTTGCATGTTTTTGTTTTACACATTTTTGTTTTACACGTTTTTGTCTTACACATTTTTGTTTTACAAATTTCTTTAACTTTTCTTTTTGTTTTACAACATCGTTATACTTTTCCATTTTTTGTGTGTGTTTTTGTGTGTGTTATCCACCTTGTAAGCTTGTCATTTAATAAGTGTTCTTCACGATGGTATGAACTATTTTCTTATCGATTTCTAATGTTTGGTTTTTACCTTTAAGTGATGATGTTGATACTAAGGTATGTTTCTTTTGATATAGCAGGCAATGAGTTCACTTCATTCATTCATCCACCAATTCTATGGTCTCTCTCAGCTTGGAAATGTACAATCCCTTTCTAAATAAGAACTCTAACGAATCGGTGACTAGGCACTTCTCAAACTAAGAAAGGACTCAAGGATTGAAAAGGGTGTGACTTCAAGGGAACTTGATGCTTTTGTGTTGGCCATTCTCTTGGGTGCTTGGATGTTTTCTTCTTGAGTTTTCTTACCGTTTTGACGTCACCCAATCATTGGGAAGTTGAGTCAATAAAAATAAGAAGTCTTTGCATGGTTTGGTTCTCACGCATAAAAACACAAAACACAAAAACCAAAACAAAAAAAAAAAAGAGAAGTCAGAATTCAAAGCACACCCCTTAGATGAAATAATTCCTTGGGCTACAAGCACTGGTTATGGAACTAAAATAAAAATGTTCCCTCTAACTAACGCCCTTCTCGCGTCCCATTCTCTCCTCATTTGTTTCGTCGAAATGGTGGTGACACTTTGGAGATGCATCCTTGTTATTCAAGTGGATGGATTGACCGAATGCATTAATGCAAAGTCATTGGAAGTGGATTGTTTGAGGCTGGAGTTGGAATGAGATTTGCTAAGTCACATTAATCATGCAACACACAAGGGGTTGTACACCACCTTGTTCTTGGGATTCCATTCAATTCTCTTCTCTTCATCCTTCTCTCCATTATTCACCTCATTGCTGGTTGTATCATTAGTGTATATTTTGGTGGATACATTGTTTTCTTTTTGGTAAATTCTCATAGTTAAGACTTTAACTCTTGTTCCAAATGACATTCCTAGAGCCTACAGACTCTTTGAATGTGGGTTTGTCATGGCATTAAGGGCATGAGCCTACTTTGGGGAGGACCCACTGACATTCCTATTTCGTGCACCTGTTAATTTCTTTCCCCTAACATTTTTTCAATTAATTTTATTTTGTTCATTCCCATCTTGACATCCATTTCATCGATGTCATAGTTGTCCATTTTCTTCATCTTTCTTGTTCCTTTTCTTTCTCCATTTTAACGCTACCGGAGGTTCACAATTAGTCATGGGGGTACAAGGCCCAATTTTTTTGATTTTCTCCTAACCCCTACACCTTTGGTAGTCACCATTAATACATCTCCAGATCCGCAATCAGCCATACCACAACCCAGCCAATTGGACCTTTCACCAAAGCAAGGTATCAACTACATTGAAATTCATTTACCCTTGCTAATATAAGATTGTGTTGTGTGTGTAGATGGTAATTATATGACAATGGAGGGGATCTGGAAGAAACACTTGGAATGGAGCAATGCTAGAAGCAGCTATGCAAGGACCAAGATCGATGGTGCGCTTACGGATGGACAACGAAAGGCGCAATCTTGGCATTGGCAACAGCAACACTTCTTTCTCTCTCTCTTTCTCAGCTACCAAATAAGGCCTACTGTCAATGTAATAAGGTATTCACTCTTGTTGTCATGAACACCAATTTTGTTGTATCTTATAATGATGATCTGTTCACATGTCATCCCATTAGTTCCATTTGAGTCAATAATCCCATACCTTCCCGATATTATTGTAAGGAACTCGAGGATGAGTTTTCATTTAGTCATGGAGGTATGATGGGAGGCGATATCGCATGGGCCATGATATCGCATACGTGATATCGTGGCCATCGTGATATCGCATCCCTCGTGATATCGCTTACGCGATATCGCGTCTTCCCCTGCGATATCACGTATGCGATATCGCGGTGCGCCGTCGTATCTATAAATAAGAGGCAGGTCTCCCTTGTTTTCCATCCTAGGCTTAGACCGTAGTGAAACTCTGGTAGTTTGATCCCTCCAGAGATAGAATATTTTCCATGTGCCCGCAGTAGGAACTCCAAAGTGAACGGATCTTTATTCGAGCAGACATTGTACCTGAACACAAGTTTGTGTACGGCAATAAAGACAAACTTCTTGGATAAACCTTGTAGTGCATAGAATAGGCTAATTAGGACTTTATTTATTGTTATTTACTATTTTTCATTTACATGCTTTATTAGTTAGTAATTCTCTTTCAACCCTTCTCTCCTAGTTAAGTGCCTCAGTACGACCGCTTCGAGCATGTGCGTTACACGTGGTGATCCCAGCAACAATTAGCGTTTGGTAACCACGGTTGCATTGGTTCAGGGTGTGAACAGTAAGTGGGAACGGATGCTGACGCTAGGTTAATTTAGACTTAGTTAGTTAGTTAGAGTTAGTTAGTTAACCTCTTCAACCCTTCACCTCAATAGCATAGGAGATAAAACGAAAAATCTATAAAAATCATATACCTCGGACTTACTTAACCATACACCATGACAAATACAAGTAAGTCTAGGAAGACAACGAATAATTAACCTTAAGTGTTCCATGAGGTGTGTAGGCACTTAGTCTGCAGAGTTCGACTGGATCGCGCGTGTTACACTCGTATTCGTATGGTTGAGTGTAGGGGTACCTCACCACTCATCATTATCATAGGCATAATGGATTCTATGTGTAATGTATAGTTAAAGTGATCATTAGCCTTTCATTTAAGATTCAAACCATGTCCATCCCACTTACTAATGACATCGCATTGCATCATTCAAAAACTAGCAACCACAAGACTATTACAACTATAAGGAGTATTGACATTTGGTAAGTTCAAGGAAGTAGTTTTATTATTAGCACATTTTATTTTTTAAAGAAGACTTCGCCATTAGACAAAGAAGTGCCTTCATGCATGGGTAACATGTCTTTCTAATGACATGGTAAGGTAGCACTTATTTTATAAATACTTCCATTTTGCGTTAAAACTCAAGTAAATAATACAAATTAATAGTAGAATAAGACTTATAGTTGTAGCCTTAGAGAATCCACAAATTCCCTTAATGTCACATCCTTTTCCTTTCCACTTAGTTCTTCACTTTTCTATCTAGGCATAATGATCACAAGTTTAGATTAGTGTTATTATGGAAATAATATCATTATTTCCATGGTAGGAATCTCTTATTATTGAAAATGAGTGGATGGATGATGTGGTCTCATTGTATATAGAATCAATCCTTCAATGATTTGATAATATAGGGTAAAATTCACATTATTGGAACTACATCTTACTTTATTCCTTACACTTTATTAGAAAATTAAACAAAAATATGTCTAAAAAAGATGATGAAAAATTGTAGAAAAATGATGAATGGAAAAATGTAGAAAGAATTTAAAAGATATCAAAGAAAGAAAAATGATTAAGAAATGGAAAAAATATAAAAAAATGGATAAAAGTTTGAAAAAACATAAAAGTTTGTAAAAATGTAAAAAGGTAAAATGTAGAAAAATGTCATATGGAAATTCATGCCTAAGTGTCACATTTGATATCCCTATGACTATTAGGAAAATTGGGTATTTGGAAGATTGATCAAGTGCTAATTAGCTTGGTAGAGAGGGTGGAGTCCTTAAGAGAGTAGGAAAAGTCATGGTATGGTTTTATTTGTTGAATATTGACAAGGATCAACTTTTTTGAGGTTGATGGATGCTAGATATGCATGGTGCCAAATCAATACATAGCATGGATGATGTAAGGTCCTTCCCATAAGGTTTGAAACTTAACCTTTTACAGGATATGGCTAGGATTATAGTAGAGAACTTAATTTCCCAACTTAATTGACACTTATCTTATTCTAGCATCATGCCTAAATTTACAGTAGTTTTTGTAAATTCCATTACTCATTTGGACTACCAATCGGTTTTGTCTCAAAGATTAAGATTCATGAGGTGCTCTCTTTGAGCTAGATTTAACTCGAGGTCAAGTATACTAGTAGTAGAAATGGTATTGAGTTCTACTTGGATCAGTAACATAAGTAGTTTACCATAAACTAACTCATATGAGAAATACCCTATAGGAAGTTTCCAAGTGGATCTATATGCCCATAGAGCATCATTAATTTTCATGCTCCAATCCTTACTATAATGACTAACTATTCTAGTTAATATTCTTGTGATCTCTCGATTAGTAACTTCTACTTAACCATTTTCTTGGGGATGGTATGGTGTAGTTAATTTGTGATTCACTCCAAGTTGTTGCATTAGCCTTTTGATTGTAGCTTCCATAAAATGGGTCCCATTATCAAATGTAAGCATGTGTGCTACTCTAAATCTATTCACTATATGTTGTTAAAAGAATTTAGCAATTGTTTTGGTTGTACTATTCTTAACTACAGTTGCTTCTACCTACTTTTTATAATAATAAAATATTACTATAATATAAGACTTTCCATTTGACATTGATGTGATGGGACCCATGAAATCAATTCTCCAAATGTTGAAAGGTTTCAATGGTTGTATTCACTATTGTGGCCCTTCATTTCTAGTTGTAAGCCCTTCATCTCTTTGATATATTTTACAAGACTATGAAAATCGATGTGCATCCTTGAATATGGTAGGTTGCACATCCCTAAATATGGTAGGCAAAAAGTAGCCTGCCATCACCAATTTTAATGTTGTCCTTTTTCCTACATAGTGACCACCACATAGTCCTTTGTATACATCTTGTAGGACTCTTTGCTTATTCTTTTTTGGAATGCACCACCTTATTAACCCATCAACGCATATCTTGTAAAGCTTTTCATTGATTTCCATATATCTTTTTACTTTGTGGAGGAACTTTTCTTTATATTTCCTATTCCACTTAACAAGAAGCTCTTGTGTAGTGACATAAGTCATGTAATCAGTAATCTATAACTTTCTTTTTGATTTAATAGCCATTTTTAATTTTGTAAATAATTATTCATTAGGAAACTAATTTGACAATGGTTCATCATTCTCTTGGGGTTCCAATCTTAGCCTTGATAAATGATCTGATACCACATTTTCAGTTCCTTTCTTATCGATCATGGTGATATCAAATGTTTGTAAGATAACTAGGCATCTTATCACTCTATGACTAATTGTTGACTTGTTCATTAGAAATCTTATGGTAGTATGATTTGTGTGCACATAAACAAGGTATTCAAGCACATAATGTTTGAATTTTTTTAAGTGCATACACCATGGTCATTAGCTCCTTTTATGTTGTGGTGTAGTTAACTTGTGCCCCGATGATGCTTCAACTAGTGCAATATATATAATAAGGTCTTTTTTGCTCATCCAATTGAGTCAGTACTACTGCCAGTGCATAGTTTGAAGCATCCATCATAATGTGGAAAGGATTTGACCAATATAAAGCTCGAAGGATTGGTGCCTTGATTAGTTTCTATTTTAAAGTTCCAAATGCTTTCTCACATTTTCTATCCATAGAAATGGTGCATCTTTCTTAGTTAATTCTACCAGTGATTTCACAATTTTTAAAAATTTTTCAATGAATCTTTTGTAGTATCCTTTGTAGGCTATAAATGAACTAACATCTTTGACAATTTTTGGCCTTTGAGTGATGTTCTAGATGACTCTGAACTTCTTTGGTTCTACCTCTATTTCCTTATGAGATACTTTTTATCCCATAACTATACCATCTTGAACCATTAAATGAATTTTTTACCTATTGAGCTTTAGATTGGTTTCTACACATCTTTTCAGTATCTGATCCAAATGGTCCAAGGCTTATTTAAAATCTACTCCATAGGTGGAGAAGTTGTCCATAAAGACTTCAACCCCATTGCCAATTTGCTTCTAGAAGATGCTGAGTACAAGTCTTTGAAATGTAGCAAGTGCATTACATAAGCCAAAGGGCATTTGTTTGTATGCAAACGTCCCCCCATGGATTGATAAATGTGGTTTTTTCTTGGTCTTCTAGTGCAATGTAAATTTGATTGTACCCATTATATTCTTCTAAAAAATTGTAATACTAGTGTCCTACTATAGTATGAAGGACCTAGTTGATAAATGGTAGAGAGAGATGGTCATTGAATGTTTCCATGTTTAACAACTGAAAATCAAATCAAACCCTCTATTTACTATCCTTCTTTAGTACAATGACTGATGAACTAACCCATTCACTCTCTACTATAGGATACATGAAGCCTTCTCTCAATAGTTTTTCTACATCTTTCTTAACAACTTCCTTAAGCTTTTGGCTAAACCTTCATTGAGGTTGGTAGTGTAGTTTGATAGTTGGATATATATAGATTCAATGTTGGAATATACATAAATTAATTCCAGTGATCTCCTTATAGAACCATGCAAAAGTAGTTGGCCATTTACTTACCACTTCCAATAATTTTCTCTTTTTTTCCTTATCAAGTTTAACATTTATAAATACTAGTTTTTTATGGTTTAGAAAAGCATATTCAAGCATATCCTATAGGGCTTTCAGTTTTAAGGATTCTCATTCATAAGTCTCTTGTATCTCTAGTCTTTCCCATTCAATATCTTCCTCTTAATGTGATTCAATGTAAAGAGGTGGTCTTTTAAGCTATTCTAACTTATCAATTTCTTCTACATACGTACTTGTGATTTTATTTGTTAGTTCCATGCATCTATTGGATTTGGTTTCTTCTTTAATTACTAGCCAATGGATGCCTTCTTGTTGAGTGACTACTGCATATAGACACTTTTGTACACACATATTTTCTATACATCTATTGAATGTTGTGATGGCATTATCTTTCATAGCCCAAATTTTCTACACACAATTACACCCATTATTATTATATGTGATACATGAAACTCTATGTTATTGTATGACTCTAACTTCATCTTTCTTGGAGATTTCCAAGGACAAGTCTCTATTTTCTAGCTTAGCATCTATTGTGCTAATTCATGCCCTTCCCATAATTATAAGAAATTCTCCTTTATTTTTTCCCTTGTGGATGACAAGAAAATCAGTAGGATAGGACCAGCCACTTATAGTGATGATGACATCTTCCACCTATTCAAGTAGGACAACAATTGATTGATCCACAAGCTCTAGTTTGATGTTGCTTTTCTTTAGTTGTTAAGTGTTAGGGTATTCCCACACTCCACCATACAAGTCATGAGTGCGTGCATGTGCACAATTCATGGATGGATAATGTAAGTATGCTAGGAGTTGATTGTAGATTTGTGATCATTTTCTTCCCACTTTGAGTTAGTGAAGTGCAATTGTATACTTTAACTCTTAGTGAGGCATATGATTTGTTTACGTTGTTGGCTCAATCTACTTCTAATTTCTTTCATAGTAAAAGTGAGGTTAACTCTGAATAGAAATGTAAACCTACTTTATCCAATGGTGATGAGCATCCATTCCTTATTTTTTGTACACATCTTGGGCTCATGTAACCATTACTAAGATTACCAATGAATTCACTATTGAGCATTTTAAGCGAAACCACTACTGGATTACCAAATCAATATAATTATATGCTCAAAACCAGTCTTACTCATTCCACCTTACTAATGAATATGAAAAGTAAAGTGCTTTAAAAATGTAAAGAACTAAGGTAAAATAAACATGGGAATTAAACTAAGTAAGAAATTGCCCAAGTAAAATAAAAGAACTATCTGGATGTTGCAATGGTGGAAAATAATCTTGATCTTTATTTCTACTTATGAATTGTGCCCAAGTATAATCCACTCAAATAAACATGTCGTACATTTGCTTAACATTACACTATGGGCATTCACTCTATCACTAAGTGTAAGCTAAGAAAAAAAATTACAACAGTTTTGCTAAGGGATGAAATAAAATTGTGTCACTGATGTGACCAAGTCTTTGTATTTATAGGGCTACACAATTCCTGATACATTGTATCAATGATGACGTAGGTAGGGCTACAATATCGTAACTACAATATCATTGATATAATATCGTAGATATGATATCATGTTTGAAAAAAATTGGTATTATCATATCTTTACAATTGACTAGAAACTGATCCTCAAGTTAAAACAAATGGAGGATAGAGTTTGTTACAAAATTAGGAGGTATACTCAACTTGACATAACTACCTATATATAGGACTCTGAGTGCCGCATTGTGATTCGAGTGGTGTTTTTACAAAATTATCATGCATAGCATGCTGAACACATTTGACCATAAAACAAAAACAAAAAACAAAATAGCTTGATGTAGTCTTTATATTCTAGGCAATGGAGGCTTCTCCATTGGCTTATTTTCCTTATCATCAAGCTTCTAAAATTGATATCGATTTAGGAGCATCGAAAGCTTCTCTTCTTATCTCCTAGGATCATGTACCATCCATGCAAATTCTATAATTTTTGATGGCATTAGTACATTCCATGGGCATGGTAGTTATGGGAACATCTTGTTAGCCTTCACATATCAAGCCACAAACTATCTCCTTTCTTTCTCAAATGCCCTGGCCACCTTTCTTAGTTCTTAGTAGTCATTCATTTGGCGTGCTAGGTTTGCTACTACATCCTTCTATCCTTGGTAGTTGGCTTTGACTATTTCAAGCTCAAAGTTTGTAACATGTAGTTTCTACTATGCATCCTTTTGATTTGCAAACTCTTTTTCATACATTACATAAACTATTGCTAGCTACTGCTCAAAATCATTTCCTAGCCATCCTATTATTAACATGACCAAATTAGCATACCAAAGGTTTGCTAATCCCATGTATTCTATGAGATTTTCTATCTATAGGTCCTTATTTTTTACTTTAGTTTAGTGGACATGGAGAAGGTTGTCCATAAGTAGTTGCTAGTCTAGTGTTTATGTTGTAATTGAATTGATTTTGGCCTTGGCCATTTTGATCTCTTTCTCATTGATCTGCTTATACATGCCCACCTAATCCCTAAAGTTTTTCTTGAGCTTTTCATGCTTTTTAGCCTCATTTTACCCCACTCTTATTTCAATTACTGACTTCTAGTGTATTACGCAAACTTCTTCTATTGATAGGATTCTATTTTCTTGGAGCAATTTATTCATATCTTGGTTGATTCTAAAACATTATTTTTATAGTTGATGAATACTTTCTTCAAGAACATTCTTTGACATCTATCAACCTTGTGTTATCAGCAACAATCTTTTTATTCTCTTCCTCCAAGGTACTGCTGGCTTTAGCATGTGCATATGTTTGTGCTTCAGTTACAAATGTGTTTTACATAGCCTTTTCTTTTTCCATTTAAACTTAAGTATTTCTTGCTCTCAGCTACCTAACCTATTCAATAGTGAAAGCTTCTTACTGGTCCAAGGCTACATTATGTACAAGGTCTCTTTTTTCTACTCTTAAAGCTGCTAATTCAACTCACAACCTTTGCACTTCATTCTTTTCATGTTCTACCCTTATTTCTATCATGACTAGTTTACCCTTTTTTGAGATAAGATCTAACTCCACTGTAGTGATATCACTAGGAATATGAAAGAGATTTTACATAACTTGGCTCTTTTGTAGTAGTTGATCAAGGACATCTTCATGCTCTACTAGGGTCATGGATGTTCCAGCTAATATTTGCACGTCTCTAGCTCTAGTAATATTTGCCAATGACACAACAAGAATATTAAAGGATTCTTTGATATGATCAATGATCACTTTTGTTTCTCCTACTACATCATGGTGTTACATGACCACTAGTATGATGCCTTCCCTAATTTCTAACATTACATGAAATGATGCAACATTCCCTAAGATTTGATGTGCCTAGTAATTTTCCCCTCTTTCTTATAAAGATACTTGCCCACTGACAAGTCCTATGGATGTTGTAGGCCCTACAGAGTTGTCCCTTACTTGGTATAGAGCAAAACCTTCCCTTAATTCCCAACCAATAGTTTCTACTATTTGTTGCAAGTGACTCATTGCAAGTCTATAGTCTTGTTGTGTAGCTGGAGCTTTCTATTTAGGCCTATCAACAGTAGGTGTTAACCCACTAGGTCCTGCCTGTTGTTGCTATCAAGTACTTGAAATGTTACCTATGGGTGTAGAACTTATTGCTCCCTTAGTGCCTACTAGCTTCTCTAGCTAATCCTTCTTTGGTGACACTAGTTTAAACATCTCCATGTAGGATGTATTTTGAGCTTTCCTTAGAACATCATTGGTATATCCTAAGATTCCCACTTGTTTGCAAAACTTTCTAATTAGGCAAGAAAATGATAATGCAATTTTCCCTACCTTCTTATCTTTCAACTTTCTTTGGCTCTCTAGGAAGAGCATATGTGCTATGTTAGCATTGAATTTTCCCATCATGATTGTACTTCTTCTTGAATGCATAACTGGAGATCTTGTTGAGTTTCTTGGTTGGGAATAGGTGGTAAGTCCCAATCTTGAAATAGATCTTCTCCTTAGTAATTAATTCATTATAATCCTTATCTTCTTTCCCATAAGCTCTTTGTAGCCATAGCTTCTTTGAGACTTGGGGGATATTTATGCTCCACTGGCTTTGACATTTGGGATGTTACATACCTTGGTAATATCTTCTACAGAATAGGGCATTGAAACTTCCTTAATCTTGATAGTTGCATATCTTGTTTGTTTTTCCAAAACTGATAAACTTCTTCCAAGTACCATGCATCATGTCTTGATAAAGTACACCGTAAGGGAGAGGCTTAGAGTTGTGTTTTTACAACTTCTGGCACAAACTCCATGAACTATTGAAAATTTACTTCCATAATGACTATGGACATGATAGATTTCTCTTGTATTGCTTAGAGATACTTAGTTAATAACATGAGGTGTTGTCCTTATTTATGAGCCAGTGGTATCTCTACCTTAGCTTATGCATATTGTTCTCTAGTAGAATTTTGTTGATGTATATTGAAGGATTAGGCCTCCTACTTTGCATGTTTTGTTAATGAACTTTTTTCTCCAGCTTGCCCTCTGCCTCAACCTTATGATCTTTTGTTTCCAAGCTATGAGGGTTCATCTACTATGGATCTTTTGGGAGTCATTTGTAATCATCAAAGATTCATCTAAGTGTATCCATGGATTTTAAATAGGTTTTTACAGTTCATTATCCTTTTCTGGATCCTTAATTTAATCCAATGTTTTAATCCTCATTATTACTTATGATTCTTATTATGATTGCAGAGTTAGAAAAATTCAAAAAAATACCCTTGTTTCCTTAATTTGATTAAAATATTATTATTTTCTCTTATACTGACCCTTAATATACTCTTTCAACATTAGAAAATTTTGGCCCAATTTCACCTATCTATGTGCAATTCTCTCTCCCACAACTAAGTTGAGCACTTCGGGATCATAAAGATTCAAAATCATGTAAATCATAGCATTAGTAAGGAAGTTATGAAGATTGGAAGTTTGGGCATTAGCTCTTAGAAAAATAGCATGAACTTCTCTTGCCTTGAAATGTGAGAATAAAAAAAATTCTAACTCCCTATGTGTATATATAAATTTTTATCACCATGACATCATAGATGTGAAATCGTAGGTCATGCAACATTGTAGATGTGATGTCATGGTAGAAAACTTCTAATTTTTCTACAATTTTTGGTGAAAAAGTTAAGTTAGTTGGATAGTTTGGAAGATGTATAAGTTATCTAAAGGATCTATGGTCATAGATAATGCTCAAATTTTGAAAATATGGTGGTCACTTTTCATAAAGAAGGAATCTTGGGCAAAGAAGATTAATGAGATGTATACAAGGTGGTAGTGAGAATTATCAAACATATGGTTAGATTATGAAACTTGTGGAAAGTAAACATGGTCATTAAAGTGTCGTAGAGGCACAAGATGATGTGGAATTGGTCATTAGGCATGAGGTACAAAAGTTATACAAGTGGATCCTCCTCAAAGCAGGCTTCAGCCCTTAATGCCCTTGTATAACCACACCTATAAGTGTCCTTAGGCACTCAAAAAGTTGAATGTTGAACATACCTATCTTGTAAAACACACAAGTTAGTATTTCTAGGATGGGAAAATAACACTATATTATACTAAACCATAGAATTATAATTAAATATACCAATGAGGTGGAATATGATTAGAAAGGATTGAAAACATTAGGACATGAGATGTCTTACTATAGGCATAATAAATTCTTGTATGTGAGGTATGGTTAAAGTAATCATTAGCCCTTCTATCTAAGATCCAAACTAAGTCCATACCACTTTCCAATGACATCGCATTGTATCATCCCAAAACTATCAACCATAAGACTACCACTGCTAAAAGAAGCATTACTGCTTAGCAATGTAGTTCAAGAAAGGAGTTTATAAATAGCAAAATTTATTTTTGAGATTTCTAAGAAGCCATCTACCTTTAGGAATAGGTAACATGTCTTTCTAGTGGGACCCCCAAAAATTTTATATAATGCATCTATTATATATTTACTGTGGCAACCTTACTAGAGGACTACCTTCAAGCATGGGTAACATGTCTTTCTAGTGACATGGTAAGGTAGCACTTATTATACTCATATTTCTATTTTTTTTAGAACTCAAGAAAACAATACACTCTTAATAGCAAGATAAGACTCATAGTAGCAGTCTTAGAGAATCCACAAATCCCCTTGATGTCATACCCTTTTCATTTTCACTTGGTTCTTTACTTTTCTATCCAAGCATAATGATCACAAGTTTATTTTAGTTTTATTGTGAAAAGAATATATTTATCATCATGATAAGAACCTCTTATTATTCGAAATGAGTGGATGAATGATCTGGTCTCACTGTATATAGAATTAGTCCTTCATGATTTGATAATATAGGATAACCTTCACATTATTAGGACTACATCTTACTTGATTCCTTTGTATTTTATTGAAAAAGTAACACAAATATGTACAAGAAAAATATGAAAATCATAGAAAATGATAAAAATGAAAAATTAAAGAGAATTTAAGAAAAATATTGAACAATATGGAATGATTAACAAATGAGAAAAGTTAAAAGAATAGGATAGATTCTAAGAATGTGAAAAAAGTAGTAAGAAAAGAAAAAGATTCAATTCGATGCCTAAGTGTCACATAGGACACCCCCATGACTATGATTAAATACAGTTAACCAAAAGATGAAATGGGTTGAAGATGGTTTGATAAATAGGGTAGAATCCATCGAGTAGTTAGGATGTTCATAGAATAGCCTGACTTGTTGAATATTGACCTGAATAAGTTTTTGTGGACTGATTGGGTTATAGATTTTCATGATGCCTAATGGGTATGTTACATGAATGATATAGAATCATTCTTATAAAGTTTGGAACTTAACCTTTTGTGGCACATGACTATATTGCTATCCTATATTGACACTTAGGCATACTTTACTATAGGATTGTAATAGAGGACTTTATTGCTCGACTATATTGACACTTATTGTATGCATGCGTTATGCCTTCATTTAAAGTATGTCTTATGTACCTCACTGCTCATTAAGGCTACAAGTCTATTTTCCTTTAAAAGGTTAAGACTCATGAGATGTTCCTTTTGTGTTAAGCTTAAGTCTAGGTCAAGTTTACTAGCAGTAGTTAACATTTGTAGCTCTAATGGATTGGTAATGTGGGAAGTTTTCCATAAACTATCTCATAGGGTGAGTATCCTATTGGAAGTTTTCATGTGGATCTATATACCCATAGAACATCATTTAACTTAGTACTCCAATCCTTTCTAAATTGACTAACTATTCTAGTTAATATCTTAGTGATTTCTCAATTAGACACTTCCGCTTGATCATTTTCTTGGGTATGGTATGGTGTAATTAATTTGTGGTTTACCCCAAGTTGTTGCATAAACTTTTTGAATGGAGCTCCTATGAAACGTGTTCCATTATTAGATATGAGCATGCATGGTACTCCAAATCTATTCACCATGTGTTGTTGAAAGAATTTAGTAGTTGTTTTGGCTATGCAATCTTTGGCTGCAACTGCTTCTACCCACTTCGTACAATAATCAATTATCATTATAATATATGCTTTTCCATTGGACATTGGTGTGATGCACCTTGTAAAATCAATATCTCATATGTCAAATGGCTCTAATAGCTAGATCTATTGCTATTACCCTTTATGTCTAGTTTATTCCTCTATGGCATTAGCATCTTTCACAAGACTGGATGAATTTATGTGCATTCTAGAATATGATAGGCTAGAAGTAACTTATCATCATCAGCTTTAGTGCTGTTCTACACCATATGTAGTGACCACCACATGGTCCTTCATGCACATCTTATGGAATTCTTTGTTGGTTCTCTTCTAGAGCATACCATCTAACTAATCCATCAACATAAATCTTGTAAAGATTACCATTGATTTCCATATATCACTTCACTGTATGGAGGAACTACTCTTTTTGTTTCCTATTCCACTCAACTAGAAGTTCTTGTGTGGTGAGATAAGTCATGTAGTAGGTAAACCATAACTTGTCTATTAAGTTAATAGCCATTGTTGTTCTTGTAAAAAAGTTTTCATTAGGAAACTAGTCTAATAATGATTATTCTTACTCCTGTGGTTTCCATCTTAGCCTTGACAAGTGATCTGCTATGACATTTTCTATTCCTTTCGTATCTATCATAGTGATGTCAAACTCTTGTAGTATTATGAGCCATCATATCACCCTTGGACTAACTGCTAGTTTATTCATCAAAACTTTTATGGCACTATGATCCATGTAGGCATAAATAAGATACCCAAGCACATAATGTTTGCATTTTTCAAGTGCATACACCACAACCATAAGCTCCTTTTCATAGTACTGTAGTTGAGTTATTCTTTGATGATGCTTTGACTTGTACAGTGTATATAGTATGGTCTTTCCTGGTCATCAAGCTAAGTAAGTATTGTGCCCAATGCATAATTGGAAGCATTTTTCATAATGTGGAAGGGCTTAGACCAATCTAGAGCTTGAAAGATTGGTGCTTCTATTAGCTTTTGCTTTAGTATCTCAAATACCTTATCACACTATTTTATCCATTGTAATGGTGCATCTTTCTTTGTTAATTCTACTAATGACTTTGTTATCTTTGAATTTTCCAATGAATCTTCTATGATATCCTATTTGGCTTAGAAATGATCTAACATCCTTAATAGTCTATGACCTCTAGGCAATATTTTGAAGGATTCTTATCTTATCTGGATCTATCTCTATTTCTTTTTATGATACCCTATGTCCCAAAATAATACCATCTTAGACCATTAAATGGTTCTTTTCCCAATTGAGCTTTAAATAAGTTTTAACACATCTTTTCAAAACTTGCTCTAGTTGGTCCAATGCTTGTTTGAAGTCTAGCCCATAAGTAGAAAAATCATCCATAAATACCTTTACTTCATTACCAATATATTTTTGGAAGATACTTAATACTAGTCTTTGGAAAGTAATGGGAGCATTAAACAAGCTAAAAGGCATCTACTTGTAGGCAAATATACCCCATGAACTAGTAAATGTAGTCTTCTCTTAATCTTCTAGTGCAATGTGGATTTGATTATACCCACTATACCTATCGAGAAAACTGTAGTACTAATGTTTTACTATGGTGTCAAGGACCTAGTTAACAAATGGTAGAGGAAAGTGATCTTTGAATGTTGTTGAATTCAGCAACCAAAAGTCAATGTAGATCTTCCACTTACCATCTTTTTTTAGAACAATAACCAAGGGATTGACCCATTCATTATCTACAATTGGATAGATGAATCCTACTTTTAATAATTTCTCCAATTCTTGTTCTACCACTTATGATTTAATTGGTTGGTTCCTTGTACATTTTGGACTTTGTCTCTTTATCAATAATTAACCACTGGATGCCTTCTTATTTGGTGAATGCCACATATAGGCATTACTACACACACATTTCTTCTACAGATTGATGGCATGTTGTATTAATTTCTTATTTAACAACCTAAATTTTTCACACTTAATTGCACCTGCTATCATTGTATGTGATACATGTAACTCAATGTCTTTGTATGATTCTAGCTTCATCTTCCTTGGAAATTTCCAAGAACAAATCTCTAATTCCTAGTTTAGCATCCACAATGTTAAGTCACATTCTTCCCATGATTATAGGAAATTCTCCCTTATTTTTTCCCATGTGTATTATTGTGAAGTTAGTAGGGTAGGACTACCCACTTATGGTGGTAAGGACATCATCCACC
This sequence comes from Gnetum montanum, assembly GCA_015680685.1. Classification (NCBI taxonomy): domain Eukaryota; kingdom Viridiplantae; phylum Streptophyta; class Gnetopsida; order Gnetales; family Gnetaceae; genus Gnetum; species Gnetum montanum. The sequence goes on along the minus strand of MNCI01010136.1, from coordinate 182,259 downwards.
TATCCAAGTCGAATAGTAATTGATTGGTCTACAAGCTCTAGTTAGATAATGCTTTTCTTTAGTAGAGAAAGATTCCAGGATTTGTACATATCTTGTGAAATCAGGTTTACTCTTGATCTTAAATCTAATAGAGATTTTCATATTTTATGTCCTACTATTTGGAGATATATTAAGGGACTTCCTAGATCTCTTTTCTTCTAGGGAAGTGCTCCTACCTTAATCCAATGTGTGACAGTTTGAGTAAGCATGATGATAATTAGATTTGGATCGGTAGAATGTGGAAGCTTGGTATTCCCTTGAGGAGTAGGTGTGGATGGGATTAAAGTGGGTGAGGTTTCCATCCTTTGAACCCTTTTTAGATTTGTTCAAAAACATGGACGTTTCCTACATCAAGGTTCATTCATTATCACCTCTTCCTGTATGTTTTCTAGATGCAATTCCCCTTGCATAACTAGTGGCAGTACTGGTGGTAGAGAATTGGAAGGTTGGGTTGATGAACCAACTATTGGTTGATGTATGTAATGATTGGGATCCATTCTTGGAGTAGTGGACCTGTAATACTTTGGTGGATAGTAGTAAGTAGTGAGAAGAAGCATGGATTGAAGCATTTCCTAGAGAGATTAAACATTGAACATAATATCCATAAGCATCTAGTTGCCCATATGGATATTATTGCTTAGTGGTGGCATTTCCCATGCTTGTGGTTGTTGCAACTACTACTACTATTGCTCTTGTGGCTAAGGATAGGCTCCACTTAGATAGTATGATGGTTGGAAGGGTTGTCTAAGATTACCTTGTGGATAAGATAACCATCTTAGCATTTGTTTCATGATGAATCTCAAATTAAGTGTATATGCCCTAGACTCTTGTAAGTGGACCATCATAAGACAATATCCCTTAGGATGTTCATATTAACACACTTTGTATCCTTCTTCATCTTCTGAACTGGAGTCTATAAATTCCTCAACTGTACCAACTTTTCCTTTTTGTTTGTAACTCTCTCATCCATTATCTTTTCTTTTCTTCTTTTCTTTGTTCTTATTGATCACCTATTCAGTCTTCTCCTCTACTATCTTAAGAGCTATAGTGAATTTCTCATCTATCAAATCCCACATCCTTTCTACCTTTGTTGCAATGTTATTGATCGATTTTTGGATAGGTAGAATCTTCTTTTGAATGACATCCTCTAAAGTTTCATCTTCTTATCAATCGTACATCCTAACATATCTTTTTCTTATTGCAGGATCTTGATTGTATTCCTTAGTTCATTCTCTTTTCTTCAATTCCCTTTCTTTTCTGGCCACTTTGTCTATCAATCTTTGAATTCAATGGATTATCATTTTTAATAGTCTTGTGTATAAACCCCAAGGGTTTCTCTTGTCTTATTTCTTAACCCATCAATTATATGACTTAGTTGTTCCCTTTGTGAAAATCCATGGTGTGGGCATCTATGTAGTAAAGAATAATATCTACCCATTGTTGTATCACAAGATTCATGTATCCCTTGCTTCCATCCTTGGATTTGTTTCCTTAGATTGGACACTCTTGAATAAGTTTGATACTTATGATTGAAGAGCTCCAGCATGGTACTCCATCTTTGGATTAATTCTAGTTCTATGAATCTATACTAGCACTCTCCTTCCTTAATGAGTATTCTAGGAAACAACTTTAACTTCTATCAATCACTCTTAATATTTTAAAGGGCACAAGCACCATGAAATGCTTGAAGATGGTGTTGTGGATCTACATTATATCCACCTTCAAATTTGGAAATATTATTCATGTCTAGTTACTTGATGCAACTATCCCTTATATGCCTAGTAAGGATATACACTGCTTCTTTGATGTTAATCATATTGTGAGTGGCCAGTAGGCATTCTTCATGATTGTTAGGTTCATAGGCTCACTTGTAGTTGTGACCTCTTTTGTGCTCATAGTGTCATTCTCTTTTTTTGAGCCTTATCTTGTCTCTTCTTTGTTCATAAGCACCTTTGATGAGTCACAGTTTAGTTGGCTGCATCAACGAGGCCTCGTCGATGCATCGTATCATGTGTCGATGAGGCCCCATCAACGCAATGTCAATTTTCAACTATAAATACGCACCTACTAGCTACATTTATGGCAGAAGAGATTGTAGTTGCAATGAAGCTCTTGCAATTTTTCCATTTGAAAGTTAGAATTTTCCTCCTGAGTGCCCACAATAGGAGTCATTGAGTGTACAGATCTTTATTCAAGCATTGTTGTACCTGAGCATGATAGTGTGTGCAGCAATAAAGACGAGCTTTCTAATAAACCTTGCAACATTCTAGATAAATTAAATATTTTATTTATGCATTTGATGTTTTCAATTATTTATTTAATGCTTTCAATTATTTATTAAATGCTTTAAGTAATTAAGTTAATGAAGCGATTAAGGTAGATTAAACACATAAGTATGCCCACTTTGAGCGCAACACGTATTCACTTGGTAATCCTAGCAACATTATTGCTTGGTATGCCTAGTAGCATAGCACTTGGCTACCTAGCAACAGATATGTGGGTTTAGGATGTGTATGGAAAGTGGGACTGGATGCTTATGTTAGGACTAGTTATATGCTAGTTACTTAGTTAATTTAAATTAGTTAATCCAATCACTTTTATCTTCCTTTGAACACCAAAATCATAAAACAAAAATAATAAAAATCAGGTGCCTTAGTTACACTTAACCATACCAGTGTACATCACAAGTATAATTGGGAAGACAATGATTGAGCTTAAGGAAAGATTCACTTCCTAGAGGACTAGTTCACCAGAAATGATAAAGTTCACAAAATTCAACTGGATTGTGTCTGAACGCTTTATGATTCATATGGTTGGACATAGGAATATCTTATCGCTCATCATTGGTTCCATTGCTAGGGATTTTTTTTGTTGAAACATGCCCTATTAAGTGAATACCATTAATATCATTGTAAGAACTTCAAATTCAATATCATTCTTGCTATACATAGAATTATAAAAGCATACTAATAATTTTATTTTGTTTTGCAAAATGTCTTCTTCTTCTCACAAGCATAAAGAAGTTAAACCACCATTACCATAGGAATGCAAAGTGGTATATACTCATTTAGATGAGTATGTACCAAACTTCACCTTCATCCTACATCAGGATGAATAGCTGTGATGGCGTGATATGGAGGACAACATTGTCTTGCCCCCTAATCGATTTGTGTCAAGGATGCTACTTAAAACTCTTAAAAAGTTGGGCATCTCAAATCTTCACGAAGAATACGTTGTGCATGGATATGACACTTGAAACTACTATTCCACTAAAACACAATGCAAGTGAGATTGACGTCAGGAGAAGCTCAATGAGGCTACAAAAGGGAAACATTACACTAATCCCTTGTTCCTACTAAATCAAGATGACAATGAGGATCTTCGTATTGAAGGTTTTCAACATGAAGATTCTCCATCCCCTGATACTAGTGATAAGGGTGTGAACCTGAACCTGTGATCCACTATTCATAAATTATGTTCAAGAAAAAGTGATACCCAAGGTAGGAACCCAGGCAAGCATCACAATAGTAAGGGATCTAAGGATGGTGATTATAATAGGCAAAAGAGTGGTGGTGGTGCCAGTCCATCTTTCTTTTCATCTTCTTCATCTGATTCCAAACATTCCTCTTCATCTAATGATTCTCATAGAAGCTGCCATCAAAATAATCATGATGAAGGTGATCAATGAGACAACAATGACCATGAAGGCCACCAAGATCGAAGGGGTCACCGAAATCATCATCAATGCAGTGATGATGATGAACCTTTATTAGAGACTCAAAGTATGCTCAACATTGTACAGGTAGTTAAAATACCAACTAGGCATATGAAAGATAGTCAAATCAAGTGCTTAAACATGAATAATATTCCAAAATTTGAGGGGGGATATAACTCTGACCCGCAAACACATCTACAAGCTTTCCATGATGTCTATGCCTTATAGAACATAGAGAATGAATAGCAGAAACTCAAGCTTTTCCTAAGGACACTCATTAAGAAAGCTAAATGCTAGTACCAATCTTTGAAGTTGGAATCTATTCATAGATGGAGTACCATGTTAGAGCTATTTAATGACAAATATCTGACGTACTCTAAAGTGTCTAATCTGAGAAGGAAAATCCAAGGCTAGAAATAAGAAACACATGAACCCTTGGATGCTACCATGGGCAGATACTATTCACTCTTGCATCAATGCCCTAGACATGGCTATTCTCAAGGGGAACAACTTTGCCACATTATCGATGGGCTTAGAGTAGAAACAAGAAGAACCCTTGGGGTGTATGCCCAAGGGAGATTGTTAGAACTAAGAGCTCATCAGATCCAAAGGCTAATTGAGCAGGTGACAAAAGAAGAAGGTGAGCTATGAAAAAGGGAAAGTGCAGAAGAGTACAATAGGGAACCTTCCATCAGAAAATGAGAGGTCCAATTTTGTGACAAGGAGGAGTCACCACTTAATGAAGTGGTGAATAGGAAAACCTTGTCCATCCAAAAATCTATTTCTGATATTTTGGCAAAGGTTGATAAATTATGAGACTTTTTGGATGAAAAATTTCAAACCACTATGAAGATTACTAGAGAATCCAAAGAACAAAATAGTGATCGGAATTACAAAAGGTGCAAAGAAGCTGAACGTGCCTACTAAAGAGGTAAGGGCAAAGCTACTACCATAGAAGAAGTTGTGGAAACTGACTCTGATGATGAAACTGATTGTGACATCTGTCAATATGAACATCTACAGGGATGTTACCTTGTGGTGTCACACTTACAAGAGTCTAGGGTGTATGCATTAAATCCTTGACTAGCATGTAGGTAGGCACTTAATAATTGTCTTATCCTCAAGGCAATCTAAGGTAGTTCCACCAACAATAGCAAGCTTACTACCTAAGTGGAGTTCCCCCACAACCTTATGAACAATATCAATAGTGGCACCAACCATAATCATGGGGAATGCCACTGCCAAGGCAGCAGTACCTTATAGGCAACTAGATCCATATGGGTGCTATGTTCAACAACCCATATCGCCAAGAGGCTTTACAAGTCATACCTTGTTTTAGCATCACTATTACTCTCCAGAGTATCACCGAACACGTTCACCATCTACTAGAGGGAAAAACCCATATCCATACCACTCTTCACATCTATTTGCACACACACCTCCACCTTCAACCCAGTTGCCTCCTGATGCATCCATGCAAGGTGAGATTTCTCCACAGCGATAACAATGAAATACTACGAGGGCTATACATTCACAATTGACTTTCTAGTGAAGTTGTTCAAATAATCAATCTAGAAAAAGACCTTTCTTCCAAACTAGTAGTCCTCTTCAACCCTCAAAATCTAGTCTAAGTGGTTGTCCTACATATCCAACACCCTCATCCTCTACATCAAATACCTTTGAGTGTCCTTCGACCAATTGCCACCTTGGTTTTGCACTACAATGCTAACTCATGTTGTTTCCGACTGGATCAAGGCTAGCAATCTTCCTACAAAAAGATTTGACCCAAGACATCCACTCATTTATTTACAAATTACTAGACATAGGTCATGCAAGGCTCTTCTTAACTTTGGTTCCAGAGTTAATCTCATCTTCCATGACATGTACAAGGCCTAGAACCTACCACCTCTCAAGAAGAGTAACATCCATTTAGAGTTGGCAAATCAATCAATTACTATCCCTCTGGGGTTAGTAGAGGGCATTGTAACCATAGTTTGTGGGTGGTCCTATCCTATTGATTTTCTAGTAATCAAGGTGAAAAACTGCAAAAGTGACTTCCCCATCATTATGGGAAGAGCTTGGTTAAGCATGGTCGATGCACATATGGGTATAAGGGATCTATCTTTAGAAATCTCCAAAGAAAATGAATTGGTTAAGATAGAGAAGCAGTGTATTCCATGCATCACATACAGTGATAATAGGTGCAATTGTGTCCAAAGGATTTGGTCCATCAAGAGTGCACACATTAAAGCATGTAATCAATGTGCACAAGAAATCAATATTCAAAGGTGTCTGTATGCAGCAGCGACAAAACAAGAGGACATCCAATGATTGATAACTGACTCAGATAGTAGCACATTATGCATGGAACCAACTAAGAGCCTAACATCTACTTATGTTGAAGGCATGAACAAACTTGAACAATTTCATTCCCAACTTACTGACGAAGATGATGATACCTATTGGGGAGAGTTGGAAATTCCTGATAACTTCAAGTAGGAGCCTTTGGAGCTAAAAACTTTATCGGCTGATATGGGATATGCATTTTTAAAAAATGGTAAACTAGTCATAATTAATGTCAAACTTGCTCTTAAATAAAAAGAAAAGCTATTGAAGGTGGTTAACAAGTGGCCAAAAACCTTTGCTTGGTCATATCTAGAGCTAATAGGAATCAATCCAAGGATATGCCAACATCGCATTTACACTGACCTAGCCATGAAGCTTAGAAGGTAACCACAGAGGCGATTGAACCCTAAATTGAAGTAGATCATCAAAGAGGAAATTGAACAACTCCTTAAGGCGGGGTTCATCTATTCAATTATGGATAGTAAGTGGGTTAGCCCACTCATAATTATGCCAAAGAAAGATGGCAAATGGCAGGTCTGCATCGAATTTAGGCTATTGAATATGGCAACATTTAAAGATCATTTTCCTTTGTCATTTATGGATCAAGTATTGGACACCATATTTGGGCATTGTTGTTATAGCTTCTTGGATGCTTATAATGGCTATAACCAAATCCAAATTACACCAAAATATCAAGCCAAGACAAAATTCATGAGTTCCTAGGGGGCTTTTGCATATCGCAAGATGCCATTCAGTCTATGCAATGCCCCTACAACATTTCAATGCTTAGTCCTTAGTATCTTCCAACAGCAGATTGGTAGTGGTGTTGAAGTCTTCATGGATGACTTTTCACCTATGGAGCTACATTGAGCAAGCCTTGGACTACCTTGAGCAAGTATTGAAGAGATGTGTAAAAACAAATCTATGGCTCAACTGGCAAAAGAGCCATCTCATGATCCAAGAAGCCATTGCAAGTCAAAGCATTGTGGAAGCACAATTAAATTACACCACCACAAAGAAAGAACTAATGGTAGTGGTGTACACTCTAGAAAATTTTAGGCACTATGTGCTTGGTTACAAACTATTTATGCATACAAACCATAGTGCAATCCATTTCCTCATGAACAAGCCAATGGTGAGCCCCCATATCATATGGTGGCTCCTGATCTTACAAGAATTCGATCTCACAATGGTAGACCAAAAAGGAACTGAGAATGTGGTTGTTGACCATCTCTCTTATTTAAGATGGGATAATAAAGAGGAGAAGAGCCTGCTCTTTGATCAGTTCGCAGACAAACTCCTCTTTACAGGAGCAATAAGTGAACAAACGTCCACAAAAATAACATCGTATACTGGCATCCTCACTTATCTTCTCACTCAAGAGATTTCACAAGATTTGGATTTTAAAAAGAACCAATAATTTCTTCATCAAGTCAAATACTTCATGAAAATCAATGAACACCTCTACAAGGTGTGTGTTGATGCCCTCATTCATTGGTGTGTCTCTAACGAAGACCAACTACGTGTTCTCCAGGATGCTTATGAAGGGCCTTATGCAGGCCACTATGCAAGGAGACACAAGACCATAAAACTCCTGATTGGCAAGACACTATTGGCCTATAATCTTCAAGGATGCCCATCTATTTATCAAATCTTGTGAATGTTGTCAATGAGACAGGGGGATGACCATTCACATGGAAGGTTCTTAACAATGGATTCAACCACTAGAACCTTTTGATATATGGGGTGTTGACTTCATGGGTTCCATAACACCCATGTCCAACAGAAAGGCAAATATTATAGTAGTAGTTGACTACTACACAAAGTGAGCAAAAGCAATAGTCGTTATTGATTGTACATCATCCATTGCTACTAGATTTATACAACAAAATATTATGAATAGGTTTGTGGTGCCATGTTCACTAATTTCTGATAATAAAACTCATTTCATGGGTGCCACATTTAGAAAATTGATGCAACGCTATCACCCCTAAGCCAACAGTCAAGCAAAGGTAACCAACCGAGAGATCACAAACATACTAACATGAACCATTAGCAAATATAGGAAGGATTGGAGCACCAAACTTAATGATGCTCTCTAAACTTATTGTTCAACTTGAAAACTTCCTATTGGCTATTCTCCCTATGAGTTAGTGTATGAAAAACTTCCAATGCTCTTGATTTAGTCCGAGCTCCACACACTATCAAAAGCTTGTGATCTAAATCTTGACCCGAGTCTAGAATAGAAAGAAAGATTGATCAACCTAAATGTGCTAAATGAAAATTGATTAGTAAAGATTGATCAACCTATCCTTGAATGAGGTAAATAAGGCATTCAATAAGCAATGCTATGATCTTAGAATCAGGAAAGTAAAACATCAACCAGGAGATAAGGTTCTCTATTGGAATCCCACATATATACCCCAAAAGGAAAAATTTTAGACATTATGGGAAGACCTTATATAATTGATCAAACCTTTCCCTCTGGGCCATATTGATCTACAAGCCTAAAAGCCCAAATAAAAAGTAGTTGGTCAACATCCAACAAGTAAAACCTTTTCTTGAACCAAGACAGGTTAGTGCAACTACCATCTCGATGAATGGACAACCACATTCCATTATTTGAATCTCCTCCTTCCAACTCAATCATGAGGGAGATGGTCATCCATGCTAACAACCCATATGGCTTCTCAATTTTTCTACTTTTTTATTTTCCATGTTTTTCTGATTTTTCAAGTTATTTATTTTACAAATCTTTTATTTCCATTTTTTTTTTAATTTTACAACATTGTTAGTACCTTTGAACCTTTCTTGATTATTTTACACTTTCTTATGTAATTTACTTTGTTTTGTTTTGATTCAAGTGTGATATTTCTTTATTTTTGCTAATAAAATTGTTTTATTGCCACAAGACACGATGTCGTTGTTACTGTTACCAATGATGGTTTGTGTTTAATGTTGTAATTGTTGATGTCTAGTTTTTATTTTTGAATTCTAATGTCTGATGACTTTAACATGGTTTATCTTTCATGGAATAGGCAGTGAGTCCATGTCATCCACCCATATAATGAACTTTATGGTTTTCCTTGTCCTGGAAATCTAAGGTCCCTTCCATTAAAGAAACTTTTAATCAATTAGTGACCTTGGTAGTTCTAAAATTAGAAAGGATTTAAAGGATTCCAAAGGATGTGAATTCAAGGGAACTCAATACTCTTTGTACTCTTTTACTTGCTTGAGTGCTTGAGTGTTTTTCACAGACTTCTTACCATTCCATACCAACTGCCAATAGGAAGTCAAATAAAGTCTTTACATGGTGTGGTTCCCATCCAAAAAATTCAAAAAAAATGATGGGAATTCAAAGCACACCCCTTAAACACGAATAAGTCCTTGCATGATGTGGTTCCCATTTCAAAAAAAATAATGGGAATTCAAAGCAGACCCTTGGACAAATAAATGGGCTACAAGCACCAGTTATGGGATTAGAAAGACATGCACCTATGCCTGAAGGTCCCCTCTAACTAAGTCTTTCTCTCACTTCTTACTTCTCTCTTTTCTTCTTTTTATGGAATGGTGGTTATCTTGTGGAAGCACTCTTATGTCTCAAGTGCATGGATTAGTCTTAGAGTGGTGATGTGAAGTCACTGAAAGTGGCTAGTTTTGGTCTAGACTAAGGATGGACCTTCCCATGTCATTTTAGATACAAATTCCACATGGCACTTCTTATGACCTCAATTCAGAACTCCATTCCACCTTCTCTATCATCCATATATGCTACCATAACCCACCTCACTGCCATGTTCTATGTTATGCTCTATGTCTTGGTCTGATGCATTTGGATTCTTAAGTAGATTCTTTTTGGTTGGTCCTTAACTTTTCATAATCATTAGATCAACTATGGGGCCCACAAACTCTTCAGTTGAGGTTATGCAAGGGTAAAAAGGGCATGAACCTACTATGGGGAGGACCCAATTGCATAGCTCTTGGCTTGGTTAGTTAAGGTTCCTTACCTTTGACATTGCCACAATCCTATCTTTCACATATTCCATTGGTTATTCTGCTCAGTGCTCCTTAACCTTTCATCTCATTCATCCTCTTAATAAATTTAACTCCATTTTTTCAAATTCATGTGCTTCAACAACCTCTTCTCATGTTTTCATACTATTCTTGGACTTTTGAGCTTTCATTTGACCACAATTTCATTCAAAAATTCCTTGTATTTTGCAAATTTGACCAAAGTCAATGTTGGTCACCAACTATGTCAATCAAGCCTCAACTACAAGCCTCTCCCACATGGCCAATAATTACATCCAATGGGGAATGGTACATGGGAGAGACATATCTTTTCTAGAGTAATCGAAGGTTGGGGTTCACTATCAAAATCAAGGACATTCAAGTGTCCTATGCAACAAAAGCTATTGCATTAGCACTGGGGTTGCCTCACACTGGAACATAGTTGGCTGAACTATCCATGAAAGGTGATCCTAAGGCCAAGAGGAAGTGGACCTAGCAATGCTACGGGGTTGACCATAAGGAGTATAGCCCACTCACATTAGTAGAGCACATCTATTTTAAAATTGTGGCCTATCATCTCAACCCAATAGTGAGGCTAAGCAAGGTGACTACCTTGTTTGCCTAAGCATGTGCCATTCTAAGAAAGAAATTTTCCATCAACCTTCCATAACATATCTACTTAGAGATTGAGAAACACTTCAAGGAAAATGAATGTGGAAGGAAAACCCTACCCTTTCCATGCCTCATTCGAAAACTCTGCAAAAGTGCAGGCATCATCTGCTACTCCAATGACATAATCAAGCATGCTCCCTTGGCCTCATGGTCCAAGATCATGAAAGATAAAATGCCAACAAAAACCCAAGAAGAGGAGTAACCACTACCACCACCCACTCAGGAAATAATGTTAGAGGCCCATGCAACCATTGAGCATCTACACAAAATCTAAGAATAACTCTTGAGTGAATAAGAGCAATGTGTAGGAATGAGTGGGGTAGATCCATCTATATACCAATCAGCGATGAGTCACCTTAGCGAGGTGGCTTGATCAGTTAGCTAGATGGAGAGGGGTGGACCAATCTTCTCTACCCAATGAATGTAACTACCTGCAAGGTTAGATTTCAATGCTTAGCAGGAGATGGTGTCTTTATTTCAACACAACTTATTCTCAAAAATATTTATGAATGGCACCACTTTCTCGATGCATTTGGAGGAAGGCAAAGAGGTAACTATCTTAGTGATGCAACACCAAGGGCAGGAAACAATGGCTGAAGTCGCTGCTGACCATGTTGCTGAAGCACTAAATGCACCTGCAGCATTTGTACCAAATGTATCTGCACTTAAAGATGTGCGGACATCTGTAGGAATGGTTGGCAAAAAGTTGAATGCATCCCAGCATGAAGAATTACTGGAATGACTGGTGGGAACTGAACAACCAACTCTAGATATCTTTGATTTTCAGGAAGACATCACTGCAACCTAGTAAGAGCTACTGAATGTAAGGGGCAAGTGCATTATTTTGGAGGGGCAACTCAAAACAGCCCAGGAAGGAAATCAATGCTTGGTCGTGGAGGTTGCAAAATTATGTGCCCAACTTGCAGATCCTATGATCCTCAGCTTAACAATAATAAGAGATGAAGCTTTCAAACAACTTTAGGAATGATTCCAAAAGGCTAAGGAGGAGGCAATTACAGCCATCTTTAACTAGTCCATAGCTAAAGCAAAAACATACTTAATCTAGAAGGACTTGGCACAAATGCACCAAGAGAATGAGATCCTAATTGCATAGAATAATTGCTTGTATAATATTGATGCTTAGAAGGACCAAATGTAAAAATTTATTCATCAACAGCAAGAGCAGCTTACTAGGGTAAGCATTGAATTGAAGAAATTAGCTATAGAAAATTAAAATATATCAATGGAGGAAGTGTAGGCCTTGCATCAAAAGTTTGCCATCAAGATTGCTGCTTGGAAGAATGAGATCCTCAAGTTCAAAAAAGTGAAGAATCACTACAAAGACCAAGTTGGCTTGCAAAAGGAACTCAATGAAAGACATATTCAAATGGCGAAAGTGAAAATGAATAAAGCCCTCCAGCAAATCCAACAGGGAAGAGAACTCTGGCAACCCATCATTGATGGGATCAACACCTACAACAAAGCAGAGATCTGCTTAAAGGAGTTGCAAATTGAAGAAATGACAAAATATATGGAGTTGATCAATCTCTGTTATAGAAACCTGGCAATGCTGACTACTGGACAACTGCAGTTAGAGTTAGAAAAGAAAGTCGCTGGCTTGTATCTGTTATATGAGACTAAGTTCAAGCACTACAAAGATGCCAAGCAGAAGCTTGAGATCGCAAATGCTGAACTCGAAGTTCTTAGAGCATAGTTCACAGAACAATGATCAACTATTGAAAACCTAGCCAAATGGATGAATGACTACTAGGAGCTGAAGGACATAGTTAAAGCGTTTAACATTGAATGTAAATAGTTTGATAACTGATTCGTCAACACTGAGTTGTTTCTAGCGATCCCGTGTCCCTGAAATGTGCTCGTTCAAACCCACATTGGCAAAGCTACATGGATGGTGCATGATCCCAAAAGTAAGAAGGAGGGAATGAAAGAACCGCTAGATGCTTTTCACCTCCCACCTAAAGTTGCAACAATAGTAGGACAACCACAACGACCTCAACCACTGCCCGTGCATGAAGCTGGTAAAGGTTCTTTAAAGCCTCAAGAGCCACCACTGCCTAGGACCATCTAATCTTCTGCATCCAACATCATGTCATTAAGGAATGTGTTGTCCAATTTTGAAGAGTTGTGTCCTGGTATTCAATTTTGTATCCTAAACATTGTCATTTTTTCTAATGTGTTTATCTGTACACTCGAGCACTTCATTTTTGTCAAGTTATTTAGTTTATTTTATTTACAAAAAGTCAGTCAATAATCCCATACCTTAATTTTGTAAAAGAACTCGAGGACAAGTTTTCATTCAGTCGTGGGGGTATGATGAGTTGTACTTTGGTCGGCTATGTTGACTAGACCTCATCAACCGGGCCTTGTCAATGCATTATATCATGCATCGACAAGGCCTCATCAACACAATGTCAGTTTTCAGCTATAAATATGCTAGTACCAGTAGCATTTATGGCATAAGAGATTGTAGTTGCAGCAAAGCTCTTGTAGTTTTTCCATTTGAAAGTTAGAATTTTCCTCCTGAGTGCCCGCAACAAGAGTCATTGAGTGTATAGATCTTTATTTGAGCATTGTTGTACCTAAGCACGACAATGTATGTGGCAATAAAGATGAGCTTTCTAATAAATGTTGTAGTATTAGCTATGTTGCAACATTGATGGTGCTGAACGTTTAGAAGGCAAAATTATGTTGCCCTGCAAATCTCTCCACCTTAACTATTCATCCTAATGGAAGATAAATGTGAAGTCAAGATAATATGCATTTGTATGAGCATATGAAATCCTCGTTTGCATAGGCGCACTCTAGTCTTCTTCATCACATCTTTGTCATGACTCTTTTGTGTCTCTTTGGTAGGTGATAACTTTTCTTTAAGTGTTGAAGCCATGTTATATGTTTGACCTTTTTTAGTGTGTGTACATCCATTATTAAGATTGATTTAAAATGTAAAGGATAAACATTGTGATTTTTGATACAACGAACTTTATAAGATCAACTAATAAGCAAACATTAACACATCCCCAACAACGACACTAATGATAACCAGTAGGATATCCCAACACTCTACCATACAAGTCATGAGTGCATGTGCATGATCAAATCGTAATCTATGGATGGACAATGTAAGTATGTTAGGAGTTGATAGTAGGTTCATAATCATTATCTTCACACTCCGAGTTAGTGAAGTGCAAGTGTATGGTTTAACTCTTAGTGAGACATATGATTTGTTAATGTTGTTGGCTCAATCTACTCCTAATTACTTCCATAGTAAAAGTGAGGATAACTCTAAGTCTAAGTAATAATAGAAATGTAAATCAACTCTATCCTATGGTGATGAGCATCTGTTCCTGGTTTGTCATACATGACTTGGGCTCATGTAACTGTTACTAGGATTACCAAGTGAGTTCACAACTGAGCAAATCAAGTGAAATCTCTACTAGATTACCAAACGATTACACTTATACATTCGAAACTAGTTGTACTTATTTCGCCTTACTAATGAACATAGAAAGTAAAGTGCTTTGGAAATATAAAGGACTAATCTAAAGTAAACTTGGGAATTAAACTAAGTGAAATAAAAGAACTAAGTGGATGCTACAATGGTGGAAAATAATTACAATCTTTATTTCTACTCATGAACCATGCTCAAGTACAGTTCACTCAAATAAATATGTCATACAATTGCTTAACACCGAACTACAGACATTCACTCTATCGCTAAGTGTAAGCTAAGAAAACAAATTATGAGAGTTTCACTAAGGGGTGGAATAAAATTATATCATTGATGCGACCAAGTATCAACATTTATAAGGTTGCACAATTCCTGATACATAGTAACGATGTCGTAGGTAGGGCTGCAATATTGTAGATATGATATCGTGGTTGGCAAAATTTGATTTTATCATTAGTGAAGGAAGATTTCAAGATTTGTACATATCTTAAAAAACCATATTACTCCTAACCTAGAATCTAATAGAGCCTTGCAAGGGTTATGTCCTACTATCTGTAGATACACTAAGGGGCTTCCAAGATCTATTTTTTTCTTGGGAAGTGCTTCTACTTTAATCCAATGTATGATTGTTTAAGTAAGCATGACAATGGTCAAGTTCTAATCCACAAAATATGAAGGTGTAGTGTTCCCTTGAGGATTATGTGTGGGTGGAGAGGATGCAGGTGAAGTTTTCATCCTTTGAACCTTTTCAAGACTTGTCCTAAAAAAATGACATTTCTAGGCCCTTGGTTCACTTGTGATCACATCATCTTATGTATTAAATACTATGGTGGTACTTTTTTGTTGTGGTTGTGTTGGTAGTTCTCCTTGCATAACGAATGATCACACTAGTGGTCAGGAGTTAGAAGTTTAGAATGATGAACTAGATATTGGTTGTGATACATAAGAATCTAGATCCATTCATAAAGTAGTGGGTCTATGATATTCTAGTGGATAGTAGTAACAAGAAGTGTGGACTAAAGTGTTCACCAAAGATATTGAATGTTGAACATATATCCATAAGAATTTGGTTGCTTATATGGATACTGTTGTCTTGGTGGTGGCATCCCCAAAGCTTGTGGTTGTTGCCAGTATTGGTAGTATTGTTCCTGCAATTGAGGATAGGCTCCACTTGGATAATATGATGATTCATAAGGTTTTTAGAAGTTACCTTATAGGTAACATAATTTTCTTGACATCTGTCTCTTGACAAATCTTAGATTAAGTGTGTATGCCCTAGACTCTTGCAAATGGACCATAATAGGACAACATCCCTTAGGATGTTCATATTGGTACACTTTGCATCATTCATCGTCTTTAGAACTAGAGTCTATTAATTCTTCAACTGCAGTAACTTTTCCTTTACTTTTGTAGTTCTATTATCCATTGTCTCTTCTTTTCTTCTTTTCTTTGTTTTTCTATAGGGCATGTTCAATCTTCTTCTCTACTATATTTAGTGTGGTAGCAAATTTTTCATCTATGGAGTCCCACATTTTCTCTACCTTAGTTGCAATGTCATTAACTAATTTTTTGGATTTGTAGAGTCTTTCATTGGATTGTATCCTCTAAAATTTCTTCTTCTAATCTTTTGCATATTCTCACATCCTTTTTCTCATTGCAAGATCTTGATTGTATTCTTTAACTGATTCTCTTTTGTTAATTATCCTTCCTCTTTTGCCATCTAGTCTATCAGTCTTTAGATATGATGAGTCATCATTTTGGATAACCTTCCTTGGGCATATACTCCAAGGGTTTCTTTTGTTTTGTTTCTTAGTTTATTAATAATGTATCATAGTTATTCCTTTTGAGAAAAATTGTGGCCTAGACACCTATGTAGTAAGGAAAAATATCTACCCATTGCCATATCAAGGGATTTATGTGTTCCTTACTTTCATCCTTGAATCTATTTTTTTCAAATTAGACACTCTCAAAGTCTGATATTTTTCATTGAAGAGCTCTAGCATGGTACTCCATCTTCAAATAAATTCTAATTCTAAAAATTTGTACCAATCTTCTGCTTTCTTTATGAGTACTATGGGGAACAACTTTAATTTCTGCCAATCATTCTCTATGTTCTGAAGGGCATAGGCATCATGGAAGGCTTGAAGATGGTGTTGTGGATCTGCATGGTATTCACCTTTTAATTTCAAGATATTGTTCATATCTAGTCACTTGATGTGACTATCCCTCACATGCTTGGTAGCAATATACATTGCTTCCCTAATATTAATCATGCTACGAGTGGCCAGTAGGGTATCTTCATAATCTTCAAGTCCCTGAGCTTTATTATAGTGGTGACCCCTTTGATGCTCATAATTCTCTCTCTCTTCAAGCTTGATTCTTTCTCTTATTTACTCATAATCATCTTGTTCATCATCAAGATGTCTTCTTTGATGCTCCTGTCTCTCAAGATCCCTTCATCTTTCCTTATCATGATCTCCTTCTCATCATTCTCTCTTATCATACTCTCAAGAGGAGTGTGAGGAGGAAGAGAAAGAAGTTGGAGAACGGTGCTAGCAAGTTTTCCTTCTATAAATCCTTGATTAATCCCTTTTTGATTCAATGGAGGTTCTAGGTCTTGAGTTTCTTCTAAGTGTGGAGTTTTTCTTATCTTCTTTGGAAATTTTTGCAAGAGCTAAAAGCAATTTTATCTTAACAAGATCTTCGATACAAATGATTGGTGTTTGAGATTGAGATCCATGGGCTTGATAAAATTTTTCTATGTGGAATATGACATTATCTCTTTCCTCTAGGATAATCATTTGTGATACTTTCTTTCCTTTATCAAGCTTATGTCTTGTCTCCATAATAGCATCCCTTATTACTCAGTGATGAGCTGTGATATTGCATGGGCTACGATATCGCGTCAGTGATATCGCGTACGCGATATCGCAGCCTATTGCCAGTTCTATAAATAAGAGGTGGCTTTCCCTTGTTTCCTCATCTAGATCTAGACCCTTAGCTAAACTCTGGTAGTTTTATCATTCCAAAGATAGAATAATTTCTATGTGCCCGCAGTAGGAGTCTCAAAGTGAACGGATCTTTATTCGAGCAAATTGTACCTGAGGACACATTTGTGTGCAGCAATAAATACGAACTTTCTGATAAACCTTGCAGTACATGGACTAAGCTAAATAGGACTTAATTACTGTTGAATGTTTAAATGCTTTCTTAGACAATTAATCTCTCTCAACCCTTGACTCTCCTAGTTAAGTGCATTCAGTACAACTGCTTCGAGCACGTGTGTAATGCTTGGTAACCTAGTAACGAGTAGCGTTTGGTAATCCCAGTAGCATTGCACTGGTTCAGGGCATGTGCGGCAAGTGGGAACGAATACTGGTGCTAGGACTATTACAACTTACTTAGTGAATAGTTAGTCACTTAGTCTCTTCACCCTTCGCTCTGATCATAATGCATTAAAAAGATAAAAGACATAAAAAACATATACCTCAGACTTACTTAACCATACAACTGTGACAATACAAGTAATTCTGGGAAGGCAATGATTAATTAACCTTAACTGTTCCATTAGGATGCATAAGCACTTAGTCCTTGGAGTTCAACTGGATCGCGCGTGAGACGCTCGTATTCATATGGTTAAGTGTAGGGGTACTTCGCCACTCATCATTGGCGCCATTGCTAGGGACTGAGTTGTTTGTGCGCTACGTAGAACATAGGAAATCATTCACATCATTGGGAGCTAAAACAAACTCTTAGGGTTAATCAAGAGAAAAATAACATAACAATAAATAGCATACTAAAAAAGACTAAAATGTCTTCTTCTTCGAGCAAAAGCACTTCACCGCCTAGGAACAACACTAGAGACAGTTGGCGGCACAACACATACCCAAAACCCACTAGTTCCTCAACAATTTAGTGTGGTATATATTCATCATGATGAATATATACCTGACTTTACCTTTGTCTTCCATCAAGACGAACAACTGCGTTGGAGAGACTTGGAGGGCAACATAGTGTTGCCTCCAAATAGAGTAGCCCCCAACATGCTCCTTCATGCCCTTGCACAAATAGGCATGTTACAATTATACGCTGAGTATGTTGCATGCGATTACAACACAAGGGACTACCATCCCATAAAAGCACAATGTCAACGGGGCTTGCGGCAGGAGAGTTACCACACATCTTTGAAGGGTAAAGGACCCCATAATGCTTTGTCTGTTATAAGTGAAATTAAGGGTGGTGAACCTATTTCAATAAGTTCTCCACAAAATGATGTTCCCCCTCCTGACGATAGTGAGGAGGTGGTGTATCAGAACCTTCACTCCACGATTCACAACCCTAATTTTGATCCCCACAAACATCAAGTGTTCAATGAGGGAACACAAACACAAGATAAGGGCGGGCATTTTGATCGTCATCACGATCGGGGTCGAGACCACCAAAGAGAAGGTAGGAAACATCATCATGGTGATGGTTCTCCTTCTTCTTCACCTTCATCGTCACATTCACCCTCTCCTTCAACATCAAGACGCAGTCATAAGGAACCTAACCATGAGGATAAGGGTAAGCAAAATGAGAGACCTCAACGAGAGAGTCAAGAGCGAGGACGAGGACACTCTAGAGAATCAAGGCATGGAAGAAGGGAAAGTAGGGAACTGCGTAGACATCATAAATGCTATGAGAGAAATGACCATGAAGAACCCCTACTTGCAACTCGAAGCATGTTAGACATTATAGAGGCTGTTAGAATACCTACAAGGCACCAAAAATATAGCAGGATCAAGAGACTAGACATGAATAATATCCCACGATTTGAGGGAGGATACAACGTTGATCCTCAGAACCACTTACAGGAATTTCACAATGCCTGTGCCTTGTAAAACATTGAGAACAAGTGGCAAAAATTAAATTTGTTCCCAAGGACACTCATAAAAGAAGAGGAACGCTAGTACTGATCCTTAGAATTGGAATCCATTCGAAGGTGTAGTACGATGCTAGAACTGTTTAATGATAAATATCAAATGTACTCCTAAGTGTTCAACCTGCAAAAGCAAATCCAAGGATGGAAGTAGGATAATCATGAACCCTTAGATGCTACCATGGGCCGATATTATGCATTACTACATCGTTGCCCAGGCCATGGTTATGCACAACGAGATCAACTATGTCATCTCGTAGATGGGCTTAGGCATCAAAGCAAGAGAACCCTTTGAACATATGCCCAAGGGAGATTATTAGAGCTTAGGTTCCATGAGGTTCATAAATTTTTGGAGCAAGTACTTAAGGAAGAAGGAGAGCTACGTAAGAGAGAAAGTGCAAAAGAGTACAACCATGATCCTTCCCTCCAAAAAAGGGGAGTAAGATTCTGTGAGGAGGACGATGAGCCACCACTTGAAGAGTTGGTGAATAGGAAAACCTTGCCACTCCAAAAACTAACAACATAAGTGTCGGCTAAGGTAGATCAAATGTGGGACTCCTTAGATGGTAGATTTGAAATCGTTTTAAAAATTGTAGAGGAGTCTAAGGAGCAAAGTAGTGATTATGATAAAAAGAAGAAGAGGGATTTAGACCATGCACGTAACAAAGGTAAGGGTAAAATGGCTATCACTGAAGAGGTTGTAGATTCTGATACAGACAATGACGGTGGATGTGACATATGCCAGTATGACCATCCTAAGGGATGTTGCCCAATAATCTCACATCTGCAGGAGTCTGGGGTGTACGCACTTAACCCACGACTTAACAAATAGCAAGCAACCCGACGGTTACCTTATCCCCAAGGTAACCCATAGCAGTTCCACCAACCCTTAACGTATTATCCAAGTGGAACTCCACCACAACCTATTGAGCAGCACCAGCAGTGGTAATACCCACAATCATGGGGGATGCCACCGCCAAGGCAACAATACCCTTACATGCAACTAGATCCATACAGCTACTACATGTAGCAGCCAATCTCTCCAAGTGACTCTGTCGATCACGCTACCCCATAGCATCACTACCAAGCTCAGGAATACTATAGGACTCCTTCTCCTAGGAGAGACACACCACATCCATACCATCC
Organism: Gnetum montanum; assembly: GCA_015680685.1. Taxonomy (NCBI): domain Eukaryota; kingdom Viridiplantae; phylum Streptophyta; class Gnetopsida; order Gnetales; family Gnetaceae; genus Gnetum; species Gnetum montanum. The sequence goes on along the minus strand of MNCI01010136.1, from coordinate 161,943 downwards.
TCTGAACCCAGCCACGACTCTTACACCGATAGCTCCACTACCACCCACTCCAGCTATGCAAGGGAAACTCCCCACTCAACCATAACAACGCAATGCTACGAGAGCTATAAACCTTCAACTTGCTACTGGTTCTGACAACCGTACAAGGAGAAGACCTTTCTTCAGAACCAACATTCCAAACAAGCTCTCACAACCACAAGCGGTTGAGCCTCCAAACGTTCCTCCATCAAATAAGGCTTCAGAGCTCCCTTCACACCAACAACAAAGCTTAATGCACACAGTTATGTTAACACATACCGTCACTAACTGGATCAAGGAAGGCCACCTTCCCAAGAAATTCTTTGATCCTGGAAGTCCCTTAATCTACTTCCAAGTAACTGGAAATGAACCACGTAAAGCTCTTCTTGACTCAAGTTCTAAAGTCAACTTAATATCACAAGAAATGTATAAATCTTGGAACCTACCTCCACTAAAGAAGAGCAATATTCGCTTAGAGCTAGCTGACCAGTCCATCACTATTCCCTTGGGACTGGTGGAGGACATCGTTACCATTGTGTGTGGTTGGTCATACCCAGTTGATTTCCTAGTGATCCAAGTAAATAATGACAAAGGGGACTTCCCAATAATAATGGGAAGGGCATGGCTAAGCACCATAAATGCATGCATAGAATCCGTGATCTTTCCCTAGAAATATCTAAGGAAAATACTTATGGAAAGATTGAGAAGAAGAAGGTTCCATGCATCACATAAAGTGATACAGAGGGTGATGGCGTACAGGAATGTTTAGCATTTCCTGCATGCAACCGGTGTGTCCAAGAAGTTAACATACAAAAGTGCCTGTATGTAGCAACCACACAACAAGAGAACACCCAATGGTTGACAGCTAATTAAGAGAGAAACCCACCAATATGCATGGAACTAACTGGGGGACCAACTTGCACCCACGTAGAAAGCATAGATGCACTAGAGCAAGAGTGTCACCAACTTCCAACCCTTAATCTGAAACCACCAATCGAGGGAAGTTGGAAACTCTTAGAAAATTCAAATGGGTACTTCGATAGGAGAATACTAGTCTGTGTGCAACTGACCAAACCTTATCATGAACCTAGAACGGTCTATGCACATAGCACATCTGAGAGAGAACGACCTTGCTCATTATTTTGGATCTTCCCCTTCCAACTCAGTCATGGGGGAGATGGCCACCTATGCTAATCAATTGAGGCCCTCAGTTTCTTTTTAAGTTTTTTTTTTTACACATTTTTGTTTTACAAATTTCTTTAGCTTTTCTTATTTTTTTTTTACAACATCATTTATACTCTTTCAGTTCTTTGTGTGTTTGTTTATTTTGTTTGATTTGTCACCTCATAAGTGCTCTAGATGGTGGTATGAACTGTATTCTATTGATCGCTAATGTTTGGTTTTTACCTTTAAGTTATGATGTTGATACTAAGGTATGGTTCTTTTGATATAACAGGCAATGAGTCCATGTCATCCATACATCCATAAATTTCTATGGTCTCTCTTGGCTTGGAACTATACAGTCCCCTTTCTCAATAATAAGAACTATCAACAAATTGGTGACTGAGTATTTCTCAAACTAAGAAAAGACTCAAGGACTGAAAAGGGTGTGACTTCAAGGGAACTTGATGCATTTGTGCTGGCCATTCTCTTGGGTGCTTGGATGTTTTCTTCTTGAGTCTCCTGTACCATTCTGACGTTGCTCCTTTATCAGAAAGCTGAGCTAATAAAAATAAGAAGTCTTTGCATGGTGTGGTTCTCACGCAAAAAAAAAATAGTGAGAATTCAAAGCACACCCCTTAGATGAAATAATCATTTGGGCTACAAGCACTAGTTATGGAACTAAATAAAAATGTTCCCTCTAACTAAGGCCCTTCTCGCTTCCTACTTTCTCCTTGTTCGTTTCATTGGAATGGTGGTGACTCTTTTGGGTAGACATTCTTATTACTTCAAGTGGATGGATGGGCCAAATGTATTAATGCAAAGTCACTAGATGTGGATTTTTTGAGGTTGGATTTGGAATGGGATCTACTAAGTTACATTAACCATTAACACACAAGGGGCTGTACACCACCTTATTCTTGAGACTCCATTTCATTCTCTTCTTTCCATTGTTCTTTTTCCATTGTTCACCTCATTGTCGGTTGTATCAATAGTCCATACTTTGGTTGATGCATTTTTTTCTTCTGGTAAACTCTTGTGGTTAAGACTTTAACTCTTGTCTCCAAATGACATTCCTAAAGCCTATGGACTCTTTGAATGTGGGATTGTTAGGGCATTAAGAACATGAGCCTGCTTTGGGGAGGACCCACTGGCATTCCTATTTGGTGCATCCATTAAATTCTTTCCCCTAAACATTTTTTGCAATCAACATTTATTTTGTTCATCTCCATTTTTGACATCCATTTTATGGGTGTTTCGATTGTTTCTTTTTTTCCATCTTTTATATTCCTTATCTTTTTCCATTCCATCACTACCGGAGATTCACTCTCAGTCATGGGGGTCCTGGTCCAATTTTTTCGATTTTCTCCTAACCCCTACACCTTAGGTAGTCACCAGTATTATATCTCTAGATCCGCATTAGCCATATCACAACTCAGCCAATGGACCTTACACTCAGGCAAGGTATTAACTACATTGTGATTCATTTACCCTTGCTAATATCAGACTGTGTTGTGTGTGCAGATGGTAATCATACAACAACGGATTGGATCTAGAGGAAACACTTGGAATGGACTAGTGCTGAAGTAGTTATGCAAGGAACAAGATTGATGATGCGCTTATGGATGGACAATGAAAAGTGTAATCTTGGCATCAGCAGCAACAGACTTCTTCTTTTTTCTCTCTCTTCTCTCTTCTCTCTCAGCTGCCAAATAACGCTGGATGTCAAATGTGTACAGTGTTCACTCTTATTGTTATGAATACTAATTTTGTCATGTATTGTAATGATGATCTGTTCACATGTCACCCCATCTACCATTAGTGTCATTCAAGTCAATAATCCCATACCTTCCCAATATTTTGTAAGGAACTCGAGGACGAGTTTTCATTCAATCATGGGGGTATGATGAGTTGTGATATCGCATGGGTCGTGATATCGCGTCGGCCCCTGCGATATCGCGTACGTGATATCGCAGCCTATCGCCAGTTCTATAAATAAGAGGCAGCTTTCCCTTGTTTCCTCATCTAGATCTAGACCCTTAGCTAAACTCTGGTAGTTTTACCATTCTAGAGATAGAATAATTTCCATGTGCCCGCAATAGGAGTCTCAAAGTGAACAGATCTTTATTTGAGCAAATTGTACCTGAGCACACATTTGTGTACGGTAATAAAGACGAACTTTCTAATAAACCTTGCAGTACATGAACTAAGCTAAATAGGACTTAATTACTGTTGAATGTTTAAATGCTTTCTTAGACAATTAATCTCTCTCAACCCTTGACTCTCCTAGTTAAGTGCATTTAGTACGACCGCTTCGAGCACGTCTGTAACGCTTGGTAACCCAGTAACGAGTAGCGTTTGGTAATCCCAGTAGCATTGCACAAGTTCAAGGTGTGTGCGGCAAGTGGGAAAGAATACTGGTGCTAGGACAATTAGAACTTAATTAGCGAATAGTTAGTCACTTAGTCTCTTCACCCTTCCCTCTTAGCATAACGCATTAAAAAGATAAAAGACATAACAATCATATACCTCAGACTTACTTAACCATCCAACCGTGATAATACAAGTAAGTCTGGAAAGGCAACAATTGATTAACCTTAAGTGTTCCATTAGGGCGCGTAAGCACTTAGTCTTTGGAGTTTGACCGGATCGTGCGTGAGACGCTCGTATTCATATGGTTGAGTGTAGGGGTACCTCGCCACTCATCACTCAAGCTTCCATTGGTTGGTATGGCTTGGTCATATACTTTGTGATGTGGTACCCTTCGTATATGTGATCAAGGTTTGACCTTACAAAGCTTTCTTGTAGCATTGGCAATGCAAAATATTTTGGAGGCAAAATAATGTTACCCTATAAATTCCTCCACCTTAGTTATTCATCTTGATGAAACACAAATGTGAAATCAAGATAATATGAATCAATGTAAGTGTAGGAGATTCTAGTTTGTATGAGCACACTCTAGTCTTCTTCGTTATAGTTTTGGTCATGACTCTTGTTGAATCCATTAGCAGGTGGTGATTTCTACTTAAGTGTAGAAGCCATGTTATGTTTTTTACATTTTTAATTATGTGTGTATGTGTGTGTTAAAAGAATTGATTCAAGTGTGAAAGATAGAATTTATAATTCTTAATACAACAAACTCTTATAAAATCTGCTACTAAGAAAACATTGATGCATCCTTGGAAACGATGCCAATGATGAGTAATTGGGTATTCCAACACTCCACCATACAAGTTACAAGCATTCACATGCGACTAGATTATAATCCATGGATGGACAATGTAAGTATGCTAGTGGTTGATGGTTGGTTCATGATCGTTATCTTTTCACATTGAGTTAGTGAAGTGCAAGTAGTATGGTTTAACTCTTAGTGAGGTATATGATATCATGATGTTGTGGGTTCAAATTAATCCTAAGTGTTTTCATAATGAAAATGAAAATAAAGTCTAAATATAAGTGATAACAAAAATGCAGATCTATCCTAGCCTATGGAAAGAAGCATCAATTCCTGGCTTGTCGTACATGCCCTGGCCTCTAGTAACTATCACTGGGATTACCGAGTGAATTTACTGTTGAGTGAATCAAGTGAAGTCATTGCTAGGTTACAAAACGATTATACTTAACGCTCAAAACCAATTGTACTTATTTCACCTTACTAATGAATATTGAAAAAGTAAAGTCCTTTAAAAATGTAAAGAACTTAATCAACGTAAACATATTAGTAAATAAAAGTAAACTAAGCGAGATGCTGCAATGGCAAGAAATAATCTTGATCTTTATTGTCCATCATGAATTATGTCTAGGTACAATCCACTTGAATAAATACTTTGTACTACTGTTAGTTAACATACTGCATGCATTCACTTCTAACTCTAACTCTAAGTGTAACTCACAAAAAGAAACTTCAAGAATTTTGCTAAGGGTTGAATGAAATGTTATCCCTTTAATGTGATAATAGATTGGTATTTATAGTGGAGAACAGGACCCAGTAAGTCGTGTCTACGATGATGTAAGCAAAGCTACAATATCGCATCAGTGACATAAACTATTTTTATTAGCACATAACTTTGCTTCCAAAAGTCTAATTTAGGTGAAATTAGTGTAATTAGGATCATGTTGAGAAGTACTTTCTAATTTTGGATTTGGTTTTCTCTTTGGGTATATATCATCTTGGAGGTTACAATGGTGGTCATTTTTACTAAATTATATGTAGTTTATGAAATATGATTGTAGTGCAAAATTTTGTTTTGTTAAGTTTTGGTATTATTTTCATGAAATGAATGTGACTATTAGATGTGAATATATGTGATCATGTCATGTTTTTTTTTTTTTTTTGGATGTGTAGTACTTATGGCATGTGTTGGCTTAAGCTAGCCTAGAATTGTACATGTTTTTGCAACAATGCTTGTAATAGTCATTCAGTGGTGATAGCCTAAGGATGTGGACCTGTTAGTGATGAGGTACCTTGAAGGTAGTTATGGATTGACCCCCACTGTAATGCATCAATGAGGCTCTTGTCTTAGGCCTCATCCTAAGAGTGGGAGAGCATAGGTATGTTCATCCCTATTGTTGGTATGTGGCATAGGTGTGCTTGTCCTTATAACCAGTTCTCCAAAAGACTAGTGCTTGTGGGTCATAAGTTGATGGACCCTAGCACTACTAGGGTAAATAAAAGACTAATAAAATACCTATAGGCAAGTGATTAATTATGAGTACTCATGACAATATTTCACATGCTATATTGAGTGTAGATATGCTAATGACCATATGGATTGTGTATATAATGGTATTAGTTTATGAGTCGTAATGTTAATAATATATCTTATGATTAATTTATGATTGTGTGGTTCATGTGTTATTTCATATGATGAAGTGGGTATGATAACATGGGCATCATAGTGAAGATGCCTGTGGAGTGGTGTAATAGATATATGATTGATTATGTGTGATAGTGATTATATTTGTAATTGTATGATAGCCATGCATTCTCTTTAGCAATGATTATGCTAGTGTTATGTGTGATATGGTATGTACATGTGTTGCTTGAGCATGCACAATATTAACAGTTGATGTAGGTTGCCTTGTACCCCATTCCTCTTCTCCATTGCAGCATTTGTTAATTATCTAGCAGGGAAAGTATGAAGGCTTTCAACTCAGCTTTATAATGACTTTGTTTGGTTACAGGTGGAAGCCATAGGGATGCAGATGAGCACTAAGAGAGAGAGCATAGAAGGGGAAAAACTATGAGGACTAGTTGATGTATATTTTCATGTACAGTAGTGTGGACTATTCATATTTGTATGACTGGTATAGGGGGTTTGCACCTTGATAGACCTGAATAGGATCCAATTCACAACTTCTAAGCAAATCTAGCTTAGAAAATAAGAATAACACAATAAAATAGAGAAAATCTCCATTATATTAAGAGAATTCTAAAAATACATAGAAAATACATCAAAGATGAGGAGCCAACCTCAACTCACAACTCTCCCAAGGATCTTAGAGGCCACACTTGTCCTCTCTTAATCCTCAATTGCTCACAATGGAGCCCAAGCTTAAGACAAGACACTTATAAGAGATTCTCCTAACCTGTCTCAAGTGCTCTCCCTTGCCTTTCACTCAACTTCCTTGCATAAGCTCTCCTCCCTCAACTCTCACAAGCTTTTGCTCCTACTCATGGTCAAGGTTATACTCCCTCTTCCCTCAACAATGGTGAATTGCATTAATATTTATAAGCAACCAGAAGGTAAAAACCCTAGAAATCTTTCCTCAACTCAACTTGAAGTTCTTTAGATGTTTCCCAAGTCTTCTCACCTTCTCCCTGGTCATTTCCATCTTTCTTTGGATGTTTCCATCTTTTCTTGGTTGTTTCCCGAATTGCAATGAGCATTTTTGGAAGTTTCCTCATGCATCTAGGTTGTCTTTAGCTTTGCTAGGACATTTACTATGAAAGCCCGACTTTCAAGAGAGACGTCTACTATTTTTGGTACACGTCTCTAGGAAGACATCTATCTTTCTGGGAAGACATCTCTTCTAAAGGTGCTAAAAATAAAAGTGCTTCTTTTGATATCGGGAGCCTCTAGATGCCTCTTAACAAGTCCACATAGTCCCTAAAACCTTCTAAACTCATCAAAATGAATCAAAAACATTCTAAAACATGCTTAAACATCCTAGAATCATCCTCAACAAAATCAACACAAAAAGACACATAACATGTAGGGTAGAACAAGTGGATTAGAAGAGGTGTCCTTACACTAGCTCTCCCACCTTTTAAAATGTCATACTTCATGACCTTTCACAAGATGGAAGGGAAACATGGCCCCATGACTCAAGGCCATTACAATAATCATGACTCAATGCATTACAAACATGAGAATAAATATCATTGGAGGTTTTGGTTTTGACCTTCCCTTGCTCATGAGGGCTTGTCCTCATGCCCCACCATGCTTCCTTCATCTGATAATCTCCTCAAAATGCTTTCCTTACATCCCAATGATGACCCAAACTTATAATAAATAAAGAAAAAGAAAAAGAAAAAGGATTAGGTTTTCTTAATCCAACATCCATTCTTTGCTTTTTTTACACTTCTTTACCTTCTTCTTCTTGGTGTTTGGAAGACTACCATTTAGCTTCCTTTCATCATTACCATGTAGATTACCTTCATGCTAAAATTCCATTTTATAACCAAGACAATCAAATCCATCAACACACTTCAAACATTTATCATTGCTATAATCAATAACAAGCATCTACAAATTCTAGAAAATTGTATTATTATTAATGTCTTCACTTACATCAATAATGACCTTATCACAATGACTATTCCAATTGCTATCATCATTAAGCAAATTACCATTATTAGTCTTCCTCTCACTAACAATGGCATCAAAAGACACAACATGATTCTCAATCCCATCACAATCACCACAATGATCATGCTACTTATCATTACCATTGAACAAACCACTACCAAGCTGAAGTAAAAGACTAGCATCCATCACACTAGCCCCAACATGAGAGACATTACTACCATCAACAAGGTCAAGCTTACTATTACTTACCTTTCCATAACTTCTTCCATTCATCTTTGGTTCAACTTGATCTTCAATATGTGATTGTCCAATCTCATTAAAACTTGAAAGTTCAAGATCCCAAATAGGAGTTCTCAATTCCAATGGCTTCTTCCCTTTAAAGGAATCATCAACAAGCTCTTCATCCCACTTTGGAGGTACCAACTCAAAAGGTAAACTTTCCTCCATAGTGTTAACATCAGATGCATCAAAAACATCATCAAAGCAATCATTCTTCCACATACCTTGGCTAGAAGACTCACCTCTCTCCAATGAGATAGTCTCAACTTGACTTAGAATCTTCTTTCCCTTACCACAAGGTATAGAAAAATTGCAAAAATAATGAGTATCATACCTTATAGTGCTACCCTTGATCCTCCTTGAAGAAGTCCCTTGATGTTTGCCACTCTCTTAGCTTTGATCCTTTACCTTCCATGACTCATGAGGTAGGACCTCTCCTTGATTAGCAACATATACCATCTTGGACTTTGAAGATATCTTAGTCCCTTTTATGAAGCTCTTGGTTCCCTTCCTTGAAACCCTTGAGCATTGAGTTCTCCTTCGCTCAATAAGAGATACTTGAGAACTCCTTTTCTCATTGATCTCTACTTCATCAGATCATTCATCTTCCTTTCCTCCTAAATGGCTAGAAGATATTTTATTAATTCTCCTTAAAATATTTCCCATGTTAGTCTTGAATTTCTCCATATCACTTTCTAAAGTTTCTACAAATTTTTGGTGCTTGTGAACCTTTACTTTGGGAAGAACTTATTGCATTTCAATCACAAAAGCTTTAAAGGAGTCCTTAAACTCTTGAAGCTATTGTCTAAGCTATTAATATGTCTCCTTCTTTGAAGCCATACCTAAAGAAACAAGAATGATATTCAAAAGAAAATATATAAATATCCACAAAAATGTTCCTTTCATTCAAAGAAAATACCAAGCTTCAACATAACAGTGTGGAAACCTCTAAACCTTCACTCTAACACCAATCTGGTGCAGGTGGTTTTCACCTTGATAGATCCCAATAGGACCCAATCCATAACTTCCAAGCAGATCTAGCTTAGAAAATAAGAATAACACAATAAAATAAAGAAAATCTTCCTTATATTAAGAGAATTATAAAAATACATAGAAAATACATTAAAGATGAGGAGCCAACCTCAACTCACAACTCTCCCAAGGATCTTTGAGGTCACACTTGTCCTCTCTTAATCCTTAATTACTTACAGTGGAGCCCAAGTTCAAGACATGACACTTATAAGAGATTCTCCTAACCTATCTGAAGTGCTCTCCCTTGCCTTTCACTCAACTTCCTTGCACAAGCTCTCCTTCCTCAACTGTCACAAGCTTTCTCTCTTGTTCATGGTTAAGGTTATGCTCTCTTTTTCCTCAACAATGGTGAATTACATTAATATTTATAAGCAACCAGAAGGTAAAACCCCTAGAAACCTGATGAGAGCAGTTACTCTAGTGGTTACTCTAGTAGTTATTCTAATTATTAAAGTGGTTACTCTAGCAGTTACTCTAGTAATTACTCTAATTATTAGAATGGTTACTTTAGCAGTTACTATAGCAGTTACTCTAATTATTAGAGTGGTTACTCTAACAGTTACTCTAGTAGTTATTCTAATTATTAGAGTGGTTACTTTAGCAGTTACTTTAGCAATTATTCTAATTATTAGAGCGGTTACTCTAATTATTAGAGTAGTTGCTCCCAAGCTTATAAATACAGTGCCTAGGCGCATAATTGGAAAGAAGTCTTTTAGCAGTCAAGTAGTGAAACTCTTGTAGTCTGTTCAAAAGTTAGAGTATTTTCCAAGTGCCTGCAGCAAGAGGTCTAAGTGTGGATAGATCTTTATTCGAGCATTGTGTACCTGAGCACACCTTGCGTACAACAATAAAGACGAGCTCTTTGATTCATCCTTATAGCATTCGAGATTTGTTTTCTTATGCACTTCTTTTATTTTACTTTCTTATGCATTTATTTTATTTTATTTTATGCACTTTACATTTTTGTTATTAGCACAGTAATTCCTTTTGATCAATTAAGTAAATCATTAAATTACACAAGCACGACCACTTCGAGCATGCGTGTAATGCTTGGTAACCCAGTAACGATTAGCGTTTGGTAATCCTAGCAGTGTTGCACTAGTTCATAATGTGTATGGAAAGTGGGAATGGATACTAGTGTTAGGATTAGTTAGAACTTAGTTAATGAGTAGGTAAGTGAAATTAGTCACTTAGTTACCTCTCTCCTTCCCTACTAGCGCAGGACATAAAAACATAAAAGTTATAAAAATCATATGCCTCAAGTTTACTTAACCATACAATAGAACTTAGGAAATCATTCACATCGTTGGAACAAACCCTTAGGGTTGATTGAGAAAATAATAAACAAGAATACATTGCACACTGAACAGACAAGTATGCCTCCTTCTTCATACGAAAGCACCTCACAGCCTAGGTCTAAAACAGGAAATAATTGACGACGTAATACACATGACGTTGATCTGCTAGTCCCTCAACAAGTTTGAGTGGTATATATTCATCTTGATGAGTATATACCAGACTTTACCTTTATCCTCCATCAAGATGAACAACTATGTTGGCGAGACTTAGAGGGTAACATAGTGTTACCTATTAATCGTTTAGTTCCAAGCATGCTTCTTTGCGCTCTTACATGAATTGGCATGCTGCACTTACACGCAGAATACGTTGTGCAAGACCATGACTCGAGAGAATAACGTCCCACAGAGGCACAACATCAAAGGGACTTGCAATAGGAGAGACATCATAAGTCTTTGAAGGGTAAGTGGTCCTAGGATGCCCCCCACATGTCTTAAGCGAAAATGAGGGTGGTGAACCTACCTTAGGCAGTTGCCCACACAACGATTTTCCTCCCCTTGACTTTGGCCAAGGGGTTGTGTATTAGAACCTTCATTCCACCATTCATAACCTAGGTTCTGATACCCACGGGCACAAAGGGTCCAAAAAAGTCACACGAACTCATGATAAAGGTGGACATTGTGATCACAATCACAATCAGGGCTAAGACCATAGAAGAGAAGGTAGCAGACATTGTCATGGTGATGGTTCTCCTTCTTCTTCACCTTCATCATCTTCTTCACCCTCTCCTTCAATATCTGGAGGTCATAAAGAAAAAGACCATGGGGATAAAGGTAGGAAAAGTGGAAGTCATAGACAAAATAGCCAGGAAAGGGGATGAGGGCACTCTAGAGAGTCATGACATAGAAGAAGGGAGAGTAGGGAACAACGTAGGCATCATACNTCATGACATAGAAGAAGGGAGAGTAGGGAACAACATAGGCATCATACATGCCATGGACGAGATGATCATGATGAACCCCTCCTCGCTACTCGAAGTATGTTGGACATAACTGAGGCTATTAGCATTTCAACAAGGCATCAAAAAGATAGTAGGATCAAGAGATTAGATATGAACAACATCCCACAATTTGAAGGGGGATACAATGTTGATCCTTAGAATCATTTACAAGCATTCCATGATGCGTGTGCCTTACAGAACATAGAGAATGAATGGAAAAAACTTAAGTTGTTCCCACAAACATTAGTTAAAGAAGCAGAAAGCTGGTACTAGTCTTTAGAACTAGAATCCATTTGTAGGTGGAGTACTATGTTAGAACTATTTAATGACAAGTACTAAACGTACTCCCAAGTGTCTAACTTGCAAAAGTAAATCCAAGGCTAGAAACAAGGAGGACATGAACCCTTGGATGCTGCCATGGGCTAACACTATGCACTGTTACATCGTTGTCTTGGCCATGGTTATTTGCAAAGGGATCAACTGCCCCATTTCATGGATGGGCTTAGGCATGAAACGAGAAGAACCCTTGGGACCTATGCCCAAGGGAGACGATCCAAGCTTAGGTCCCATCAAATTCAAAGGCTATTAGAGCAAGTTGCTAAGGAAGAAGGTGAGCTACAGAAGAGAGAAAGTGTGAAAGAGTATAACTGAGATTCTTCCCTCTGGAAGACGGAAGTAAGATTTTGTGAGGATGAAGAAGAGTCACCACTCGAAGAGATGGTGAATAGGAAAAATTTCCCTATCCAAAAGATGACATCAGAAGTTTTGGCAAAGATAGATCAAATGTTGGATTCCCTAGACAATAGATTTCAAATTGTTCTTAAAATAGCAGAGGAGTCTAGAGAATAAGGTAGTGAGAAAAGAAAACAGAAAGAGGCTGAACATGCACGTAGCAAGGGTAAGGGCAAAGTTACCATCATTAAAGAGGTTGTGGATTCAGAAATAAACAATGATAGTGGATGTGAGATATGTCAATATGACCATCCTAAGGGATGTTGCCCTATAATCTCACATCTGTAGGAGTCTAGGGTGTATGCACTCAACCCATGATTAAACAAAAGGCAAACACCCCAAAGGTTACCTTATCCTCAAGGTCACCCAAGGCAGTTCCACCAACCCTTAACACATTATCCCAATGAAACTCCACCACAATTGATTGAGCAATATCAACGATGATAGCACCCACAATCATGGGGAATGCCACCACTAAGGCAATAGTATCCTTACCGACAACCTAACCCATATAGATATTACGTGCAGTAGCTAATCTCCCCACGTGACTCTACTGGTCATGTTAGTCCTCAACCTCACTACTAAGCCCGTGAGTATTATGGGACTCCTTCTTCTAGAGGTGATATTCCATAAGCATATCATCCTTTTCATCCGGCCACATCTCTTCCACCAATAGCTCCACTACCACCTGCTCCCATGACGCAAGGTGAAATCCCTACCCAGTCGTAGCAACGTAATTCCATGAGAGCTGTTAACTCTCAACTTGCTGTTTGTTCCAACAACCACATGAAGAAAAGACCTTTCTTTAGAACCAACAGTTCAACCAAGCCCTTACAATCACAAGCAGTTGATTCCTTAGACGCCTCAGTATCAATCAAAACTTCGGAGCCCCCTTCAACCCAATCACCGCACTCAACACATACAGTCATGTTAACACATGCTGTCACCGATTGGATCAAAGTTGGCCACCTTTTCAAGAAATTCTCTAATCCTAGGAGTCCTATGATATACTTACAAATCGCTGGAAATGTGTTGTGAAAGGCTCTTTTGGATTTAGGTTCCGATGTCAACTTGATTTCTCAAGAAATGTACAAGGCCTAGAACCTACCTCCATTGAAAAAGAGCAACATCCGTCTAAAGTTGGCTGACTAGTCCATCACTATCCCATTGGGACTAGTGGAAGACATTGTTACCACTATTTATGGGTGGTCGTACCCAGCTGACTTCCTAGTGATTCAGGTAAACAATGGTAAGGGGGACTTCCCAATCATAATGGGAAGAGCATGGCTAAGCACCATTGACGCATGCCTAGGAATCCACGATCTTTCCTTGGAAATATCAAAGGAAAATACATTTAGAAAGATCAAGAAGAAGAAAGTTTCATGCATCACATATAGTGACACAAGGTGTAATTGCGGGCAGAGGTCATGGTTTGTGCAAAGTTTAGCATTGCCTGCATGCAATCAGTGTGCACGAGTGATTAACATACAAAGATGTCTGTATGTAGCAGCCACACAAAAGGAAGACACCTAGTGGTTGACAACTGATCAAGAAAGAAGTTCACTCATATGCATGGAACCAACTGAGGGTTTGATTTGTGCTTCCATCAATAGCATAGACTCATTAGAGCAAGTCCACCACCAAGTTCCAAGTCTTAACCTTGAAAATATCAACTAGGGGAAGTTGGAAATGCCTAAGAAATTTAAATAGGAGCCTCTCGAGTTGAAACCATTGCCCATCGGTATGGAATACACATTCCTTAAAAATGAAAAATTGGTAATTATCAACGTTAAGCTTGCTCTTCAATAGAAAGAAGAACTGCTAAAGGTAATAAATAAATGGTCAGAAGCCTTCACTTGGTCATATCTCAAATTAATTGGAATAGATCCTAGGATATGCCAACATAGAATTTACACTAACCCCTCCATGAAGCCTTGAAGACAACCACAAAGGCGATTGAACCCTAAGTTGAAGCAAGTAGTTAAGGAAGAAATCAAACAGCTTCTCAAGGTTGGGTTCATATACCCCATTGCTGATAGTGAATGGGTTAGCCCCTTAATTATTATGCCTAAAAAGGAAGGCAAATGGAGGGTGTGCATAAATTTCAAGCTACTAAATATGGCAACATTCAAAGATCACTTTCCGTTGACATTTGTTGACCAAGTCTTAGACACCATCGCAGGGCATCGCTATTATAGTTTTCTGAATGGATATAGCAGATATAACCAAATACAAATAGCCCTAGAAGACTAAGCCAAGACTATGTTCACTAGTCCTTAGGGAATGTTTGCATACAAACAGATGTTGTTTGGCTTGTGCAATGCCCCCACAATGTTT
>MNCI01010136.1:29712-146546 GCA_015680685.1 Gnetum montanum | reverse complement strand
TGGTGTAGTGAATAATCAATCACCCATGGAGACAAATTGGTACAGTAGCATTCTTACGTATCTCCTCACCCAACAAACACCACAAAAATTAAACCTTAAGAAGAAACAACAATTTCTTCATCAAGCCAAGTACTTTATGGAGATCAATGGGCAACTTTACAAAGTGTGTCCCGATGGCTTGGTTCGATGGTGTGTTCCCGATATAGATCAACTGTGAGTTCTCCAAGATGCTCATGAGGGTCCTTGTGGGGCTTATTACATTGGGAGATGAACGACCATTAAGATCTTTCTTGTAGGATATTATTGGCCTACATTGTTTCAGGATGCCCATCGTTTCATCCAATCTTGTGAGTACTATCAACGTGATGGGGGAATGACTGCTAGAATGGAGGGTCCACAATAATGGATCCAACCGTTAGAACCCTTCAACATTTGGGGAATTGATTTTATGGGGCCGATTACACCAATGTCCAATGGAAAAGCTTATATTATTGTTATCATTGATCACCTAACAAAATGGGCTGAAGCAGCTATTGTTAAAGATTGTACATCATCTACAGCTGCATGATTTGTTCAACAACAAATCATAAACATGTTTGGTGTGTCGCGTGCACTTATTTCAAATAATGGTACACACTTCACAGGTGCAACTTTTCGAAAATTAATGCAATGCTTAGGAGTTGAGCATAAATTGACTACACCATACCACCCCCAAGCGAACGGTCAAGCAGAAGTCACCAACAGGGAGATTACAAAGATATTGACAAGAACCATTAGCAAGTTTAGGTGAGACTGGAGCACTAAACTAAACAATGCTCTTTGGGCATACTACTCCACATGGAAACTCCTTATAGGCTACTCATTCAAACTAAGGTTCGTACACTATCCACGACATGTGACCTCAACCTTGACCTTGATCTAGCATAGAAATCATGGTTAGTAACCCTTAACTTGCTGGATGAAAATCAATTAGCTACCCTATCATCTAATGAATTGCACAAGGCCTTCAATAAACAATGTCATGACCTAAGAATTAGGAAAGTTAAATATCAGCTAGGAGATAAGGTTCTCTACTGGAATCCCACACATGTGCCACAATGTACTAAATTTCAAACATTGTGGGAAGGACCTTATATTATTTATGCAACTTTTCCTTCAGGGACCATGACAATATACAAACCTAAGAACCCAGATAAGAAACTTTTGGTCAACATGCAACAAACCAAACCTTTCCAGGAGCTTAGGATAGCCAGTACACATGCTAGCTCTCTTAATGGACAACCCTGCTCACTATTTCGGATCTCCTCCTTCCAACTTAGTCGTGGGGGAAATAGCCACCTATGGTAACCATTCTAGGCCTTCAGTTCTTTTTGAATTTTTGTTTTACATATTCTTTCAACTTTTCTTATTTTTGTTTTACACCATTGTTCATGTTTTTACTATTTCTTTGTTTGCTTGATTTACTTTTATTCATCATCTAATAAGTGCTCATGATGGTGGATTGAATTATATCACATTGATTGCTAATGTTTGGTTTTTACCTTTGAATTATGATGCTAATATTAAGGTATGGTTCTTTTGGTAAAATAGGCAATGAGTCCACACTGTCCACTCATCCATACAACTCTATGGTCTCCTTTGGCTTGGAACTATACAGTCCCCTTTCTCTACGTAAACTTGTTAATGAATTGGTGGCTGGGTATTTTTCAAACCAAGGAAAGACTCAAAGGATGAAAAGGGTATGACTTCAAGGGGATTCGATGCATTGGTGCTAGCCATTCTCTTGGGTGCTTAGATGCTTTTTCTTGGGTTTTCCGCCATTCTAACATTGTTCAAATATCAGGAAGCTAAGTGAATAAAAATAAGTCTTTGCATGGTGTGGTCCTCACACATAAACATAAAAAAGAGAGAGAAAAGAGAAATAGGTGAGAATTCAAAGCACACCCCTTAAACATAATAAAGCAATTTGGGCTACAAGCATTGGTTATGGAATTGAAAAGACATGTTATCCATGCCTGAAGGTTCCCTCTAACTATGGCCCTTTCTCGCTTTCTGCTTCTCCATCTCTTCCTTGGAATGGTGATGACACTTTGTGGAAGCATTCTTGTTACTTCAAGTGGATGGATTGGTCAAGTGTGCTGATGCAAGGTCACTGGATGTGGTTTGTTTGAGTTTGGATTTGGGATGAGTTATACTAAGTTATTTTAACCATGAAATACACAAGGGGCTTTACACAACCTTGTTCTTGGGATTCCATTCCATTCTCTCCTCTCCATCTTTCTTCCAATTTTCCACCTCATTGCCAATTTTATCATTAGTCCGTTCTGGGTTGATGCATTGTTTTTCTTTAGTGAATTCTTGTGGGTAAGTTTTTAACTCTTGCTTCCAAATGACATTCCTAAAGCCTACGGACTCTTTGGTTTGTGGGTTTGTCAAGGCATAAAGGGCATGAGTTTGCTTTGGGGAGGACCCACTGGCATTTCTTTTTGTTGCAATTGTTAACTTCTTTCCTTTAAACATTTCCTGAAATTAATCATTTCTTGTTTCATCCCCATCCATGACATCCATTTTATTGGCGTTGTTGTTGTTATTTTCCCATCTTTCTTGTTCCTTATATTTTTCCATCTTATAGCTACTGGAGGTTTACTCTTAGTCATGGGGGCCCTAGCATAAAATTTTCAATTTTTTTCATTTTACTATTTGCCTAACCCCTACACCTTGGGTAGTTGCCAGTGATAAATCTCTGAACTAGTTTCTGCCATAACCACAACTTAGCCAATGAGCCTCATATCAAGGCAAGGTATCAACTGCATTGTGGTTTATCTATCCTTGCTCATTTTTGATTGTGTTGTGTGTGCAGATGGCGATCATACAAACAATGGATTAGGCTTGGAGAAAGCACTCAGGATGGATCGGAACTAGAGCATTTACGAAAGGAGCAAGTTTAGTGGCATGGCTATGGATAAACAATGGAAGGCGTAATCTCGGCATTGGCAGCAACATGCTCCATCTTCTTTCTCTTTCTCTTTCTCTTCAAGCTGTCAAATAAAGGCTTGGATGTTATTTATGTACAAGTGTTCACCACAATGGTCATGAACACTAATGTTGTAATATGCTTATTGATCCGTTCACTTGGCACGTTGAGTTTGTCATACCATTCCATCGTCAGTTGTCAATTAGTTAATAATCTCGTACCTTCCCAATATTTTGTAAGGAACTCGAGGACAACTTTTCATTCAGTTGTGGGGGTATGATGAGAGCGGTTACTCTAGCAGTTACTCTAATTATTAGAGTGGTTACTCTAGCAGTTATTCTAATTATTAGAGTGGTTACTTTAGCAGTTATGCTAATTATTAGAGTGGTTACTCTAGCAGTTATTCTAATTATTAGAGTGGTTACTCTAGTGGTTACTTTAGCAATTATGCTAATTATTAGAGTGGTTACTCTAGCGGTTACTCTAGCAGTTATTCTAATTATTAGATAAGTTGCTTCAAAGTCTATAAATACAGTGCCCAGGTGCACAATTGGGAAGAAGTCTTTTAGCAGTCAAGCAGCGAAACTCTTGTAGTCTGTTTGAAAGTTAGAGTATTTTCCAAGTGCCCACAGCAGGAGGTCTAAGTGTGGATGGATCTTTATTCGAGCATTGTGTACCTGAGCACACCTTGTGTATGGCAATAAAGACAAGCTCTTTGATTCATCCTTGCAGCACTTGAGATTTGTTTTCTTACGCATTTCTTTTATTTTATTTTCTTATGCATTTATTTTATTTTATTTTATGCACTTTACATTTTTGTTATTAGCACAACAATTCATTTTGATCAATTAAGCAAATCGTTAAATTACACAAGCACGACCACTTCGAGCATGCGTGTACACTTGGTAACCTAGTAACGATTAACGTTTGGTAATCCCAGCAGTGTTGCATTCGTTCAGGATGTGTACGACAAGTGGGAATGGATGCTGGTGTTAGGATTAGTTAGAACTTAGTTAATGAGTAGTTAAGTTAAATTAGTCACTTAGTTACCTCTCTCCTTCCCTACTAGCACAAGACATAAAAACATAAAAGCTATAAAAATCACATGCCTCAAGCTTACTTAACCATACAATCATGACATACAGGTAAGTTTGGGAAGACAACGATCAACCAACCCATCTTTGTTCCACAAGGGCGCATAAGCATTTAGTCCTTGGAATTTGATGGGATCGTGTGTGAAACACTCGTATTTGTATGGTTAAGCGTAGGGGTACCTTGTCGCTCATCAAACTTTAAACTAAATAAAAGTTTAAATAAGAAAATAAGTAGATCTTTAAATTATTTTATCTTCTTATCATAAAATAGGTTAATAAAAATATATTTAATATGGATTTTTATTATAATAAAGTTTTATGGTATATTATATTTACGTTAATAAACTTTGTAATTTTTTCAATGTAATAAAAATTTCTAGTTTCTAGTTTCTATAAACTTATATTTTGTATTTTAGGTTTTAATAATATATAATTTTAAATTGTTTAAATATTAATAACAATTTTAACCATAAGTAAACATATTCTGACGTTTTTATAAAGTTGAGGAGCATCTAAGGAAGGAAGAACATAAGAACTTCTTTAGTATATCTTTAATGCTATGATGCCAGCACATGCATATTCGATAGTTGTCATCTATCATGCTTATGTGTTTAGGTAGGAATGGGACTTAGGAACACATATTAAATAATATAAAAAACAAAGTTGGTCACAACCAAGGTGGGTAGAATAGTAGTATGCATTTGAAATGATAAAATAGAGGTTACAAGTTTAAATTTTTGACATTCCAAGTTAAGGTATTTTAGATTTTGAATTTTAACTTGTGTAGAAACATATAGAATTTTTTCTTAATATTTTTCACAATACATGCATGCATGCTCACATGAAATATGCATAAGCATAGACATGCCCATGCCAATAATGATGTGCTCCTAGTAGAAGCATTAAAGACTAAAGATGTGCTAAGAAAGTTCAAAGATGCACTAAAGTAGAAACATTAAAGACTAAAGCGCTACCAAGGAAGTTTAAAGATGCACTAAAGAAGTTTGTACGCTGTTCCATCTAATTAATACCAAACGCAATAAAGAAGGTTTTATGTTGTTGTATCTAACTAAAGCCTGCTAGAATTTTGAAATTCCAACCCTGAACATGATTGAGAATTATGCCTACTAGAATTTTGAAATTCCAACCGAGCATGATTGAGAGCGAAACCGGAAAAATTTCTATGTAAACATAACCATGGGATACGAAGCAAGAATGAACGAGTCCAGCCAAGAGACAAACATTGAATGGGCTGAAAACGATGCATCAATCATGTATAATGGATTGAAGATTTTAAAGTTTTTTGACAGGGCTGGTGGCGACGATAAATGCTCCAGCAAATGAGCGGGTTGAACAGGAGGATATCTTGTACATTTTATTATTGATAATTATCCATACCATACGATGGATTTATTACGCATGATCAATAAATTTCAATGCTCTGCAATTATGCTTAA
Source organism: Gnetum montanum (assembly GCA_015680685.1). Lineage (NCBI taxonomy): Eukaryota > Viridiplantae > Streptophyta > Gnetopsida > Gnetales > Gnetaceae > Gnetum > Gnetum montanum. The sequence goes on along the minus strand of MNCI01010136.1, from coordinate 141,021 downwards.
TACTTAGATGTGAAGCAAGGAAAATCCAGACAAAGCCATGGCGCCAAAAACGAACCATTTCAAATTTTAGAGTTTTCAATAATAACAATGCATCCTTCATTCATTCATTCATTTCATGTCGCGTACGGCGCGATCATGCTCTTCAATCAAGAATAGCAAAAGGACATTCCGGAAAATGCCACCGAGCAACACCTTTTCTTAAAAAACATCCAAATAACAATCATCGTTCTACTTCTCCTGCAAAACGCAACCTTCCAAAACGCGTCTGCGGATCCTATGCAAAGGCAAATGCATGGACAAAGTCGCTGTCAGTCACGTAACGTTACAATTCAAATACTGCTGAGTCAGCAGCACCTCTGTCCTACCACGTAACCCGGTTCGCGTTCGTTGTTGCCTTCCAATCACAGAGTTCAGACGATGCCACGTAGGACGATGTGCCCGTTGTGGGCCCGGCGGACGTCATTTCGTGTCAAAACAGCGAAACCCCATCTTGAGTGAACAGCCGAGCAGAGAATCGGTGCGTGAGTAGTATTTTTCAGGCGCCCATCTCATCGCCGCTCGTCTCGCCTCTGCAGTCTCACGCCACCGCTTTCTGCAACTACGTTGGTGGTGGCTTGTGTCAGTCGCCTAACTTTGTATCTTACGATTTCTCCCCCTGCAATGCAAATATGTCGTTTATCGTTTCTGCTTCGGTGTTTTTTTCGGAATACTGTACTCTGCTTTCCTGCTGCTGAGCCTGCCCACCATTTTTCACACTGCCGCACAAGTTGAAGAACAACCGCAGCAGCGTTCTGTTTTTACTGCCCAGCTTTCTGCTACTCTAGGGTTTCTGTCAAACGGCTGTGTTTGGATTCTGATTGGGAGAGAGTTAAAAATGACGCTGTAGACGCGTCTCCCGCCCGAATTTTTGTTTTTCTGCTGCTGCGATCCACGTGCAAGGTAATTTAGTTATTGTTCATTCGTTTGGCTCTTGTGTGTCTTGCTGCTGCTGCTGCTGCTCCAGAGAGCTCCGCCGTGGTCTACTGCGGGCTTCGAATTCGAAACGCGTCTGCCACCGCCAGCGTGGATTCTGCCTCTGCACGAAACCCTAATACGGTGCACCGACAGCGCCTTTCAATGCGTTTTGGTGTTTTGTTGTTCATGGATGTCTGCATTGGGACACATTTGTTAGTTCCGGATGTGGATGTGAAGGTGCAGAAGAGGTTTTCATTACGGTTGCAGAGGTGAGGGGGAGGGGGTTTTGCAGGTGGTGCGAGGAGAAGAATGTTGGAGGTGGGAAGGCCGCATTCTCATGCGACGGGGGAGCTGCATTTGCGTAAAGAGCTCATAGCTCTGAAGCGGGCCAGGTGCCTGCGTGATCCTTCCACTTGTTCATCATGGAAGCCTCCAAAATCCCCTGTTTCTACCATTGCTGCTTCTGCTGCTGCCGCTCATGGCGCAGCAGCCGATGCCGGGCAGTCGGCTTATGAATTTGCAGCTCCAGGCGACGGGAAGCTTCTCTGCAACTGGAGAAACCAGGCGAATGGCGGCACGCACCAGACGGAAAGAACATACGACGAGGCGCAGAACATAGCGGCCGCCGCGAGCAAGCCGAGAAGGAACAAGGTGTTCAAGAAGAGCACCGCGCGAAACGGCAGAAACGCCCCTGGCGTGAGGTGCCTTAATAGGAACCAGGAAATCGAAGCTTCGATCCGCGCGCTTTCGCTCGTGCAGGAACAGAGATCTGCGGAGGACGCCGCCGCTGCGGCATTTGATGGAGGTTTCAGGAACAGCAAACGGGAACCGAGTCTGGACTGCAATTCGCGCTCGGGATCGCCGCTTCTGGTTAAGGACGGATTCAGAGCCAAGACAAGTAAACGAGGCCACTGTCTGAATCTCAGCAAAGCTGCTGCTGCTGCTCGGCACAGAGAAGAATCCTTGACGCCTGTATCGTCGTGCTCGTACAACAGAAACGGAGATCAGAGCCACAGCGTGATTGGATCCTGGGACGGGGAGGCTTTCTCCGACGATGAAGATATGGACGACGGCCTCGATCTGCGTCGCCATGGCTGCGGCATTCCCTGTTACTGGTCCAGAACTCCCAAGCACCGCGGAAGCGGCACTGGCGGAAGCTTTTCTCCGAGCCTGTCGGATTCGGTAAGGAGAAAGGTTAGCAACATGGTTTCTAAAAACCAGTCCCGCCACAGTCGCAAAGACGCAGCGCATCTGCTGATTTCAGCTTCCCGCCATGGCCACGAAGGGCTCCCATTGTTGACTGACGGTGGAGAAGATCGTTCTCTTTCTGAGGACGGTTCCTCCTCCGAAGAAGGAACTCTTAGCGATGGCAGATCCAGCAAATTGGCGCAACTTGACATGGAGGCCGCCTGTAAGCTCGACATGGATACGGGGATGAAATCCAGGCACATTAGCCAGGAACGACTGGAACTCGCACTTGCTCCTCCTGCCAGTAGCAGCGAGCTTGCAGTCTACGATGGCAGACACCGGAGCCTTAGCCAGAAGTACAGGCCCAAATCCTTTGACGAATTGGTCGGCCAAAATATGGTTGTGCAAACCCTAGCTAGCGCGATTTTGAGAGGCAAAATCGCACCGGTGTACCTTTTCCAGGGGCCTCGAGGAACAGGCAAGACCTCCACTGCTAGAATTTTCGCAGCAGCTGTGAACTGCCTTTCTCCGGAGAACCTGAGGCCCTGTGGATTCTGCAGGGAATGCAAAGACTTGATGTCTGGAAGGAGCGTGGATGTCAGAGAATTCGATGCCACCAGCAGCAATGGCGTGGAGAAGGCCAGGGCCCTTCTCAAGACCGTGACTCTGGCTCCATCTTTGTCGCGCTTCAAAGTCTTCATTATTGATGAATGCCATGTGTTGGCATCGGAGACATGGACAGCCCTTTTGAAGATCTTGGAAGAGCCTCCCAGACACGTTGTGTTCATCCTCATAACCACCGACTCGGACAAAATTCCTCGCACTGCCGTTTCCAGGTGCCAGAAGTATCTTTTTACTAAGATCAAAGATACGGAAATAGTTTCCAGGTTGCAGAAACTTGCAATTCAAGAAGGCTTGGATGTCGATTCGGATGCACTGGAAATGATTGCAGCAAAGTCGGATGGATCTCTCAGGGATGCAGAAACAATGCTTGATCAGCTTAGCTTATTGGGGCAGAGGATTACACTATCCATGGTGCATGAACTTGTATGTGCAGTCTTGTCTTATCTCTGTCTTCCTTCTTTTACTTCTTACCAATATACAGTTGATCAGTTTTGCCGGTTAAATTAATACCTTTTTGATAAAGATCGATGATTAGTAAATCATGACAACAAATTAGTGTTTATTGTTTCCTCACTATTTTCAAAGTCGCCTCCTCTAATTCCCTTGGAAAGTACCTGGTTGAAAAGTTACCGAGTGATCATAAGATTCTGAAAGTTTACAGTGACTTAGGTACAATAATGTGATTCACGAGCATTGAATCCATTAGCTAGAATTTCCGGGCAAAAAAATTTGAATCATTTAAGCTACACATTATCCTTGACCATATTTAATCTATAAAAAATTTTAACTTCAAGAATAATGAAATTTTTTTTAACACTTTCTATTACAGAGCAGGGACCATCACTTGGAGTGATGGTAAGATGTTTATTTTTCAAGTCATAAAACCTGGGTTTGAGCCTGGGTGCAACCACTTGAAAGAGGTTAGGCTTCTGCTCATCCACCACCAACTCAGGATCCCACCTTGGTGGGATGAGCATTGAGCCTCTGGGTGATGATCCTATTTCTGTTACAAACCATGTCAATGTATCATATATAAATGTATGTGCCTATGGAGTGTTAATTTTGCATTATTTACCTGCTGGGAGTGATTGAAATCTTCATTTTCCTTAACTTTGTGCTGTTTGTTGCAAGTGTAAACTGTAAATGTGAGAAGCAGCAGCCTTCTTCAATATTGTAATATTAAAACTTTGACACAATTCATGGTATACTAAGAGGTCACTTTGATGTTACATTGCATAGTTATTTAATAATAATCATCATCTTAGCCTTATCCCAACTACCAATGAGAGGTGGCTCTATTAGTTGTCTTGTTGTCTGAGAAGGATTTGTGTCCAAGAATTTGATAGTTTGAGTTACACATGAAGCATTTTAATGTTCCACATAAGTTCTACCAAGGTATTGTGTTGGCTATATGTCTTGGGGTTATATATAGTCAAATAGTTTCATGTTCTGACACACTCTCTTTTGGGGGGTGTTGGAACCCAAAATAAAACACACTCTTTTCTCTTGCCTTATCCTAACTACATGGGGTCAACTATATAAAATCTTTTTTGCCATTCACTTTTGTTTAGAGTTAAATAAGCATTAACAATGAAATCTTGGATATCATTTCTTATGATTGCCTATGTTTAGGTCTATGTCTTTGTTGTTTCCCTGCAAATTTAATAGAGTAACCTTTTCTAACATGTGTATTATTTGGTCTTCTTAGCACATGACCAAACTATCCAAGACAGTTTTTTAAATCTTCTTGTCTAGGGTCCAAACATCCCTTATCTTCTTATTAAATTGTGAGAGTAGAAATTTTGTTTCTCATGTGAAGAAGGAATTTATACATATAACAATTTCTATTCAAATGTTGTATATTCTATTATCTTACCATCTTTCAATCCTGAAGAAAACCAAGCATGAATATATTTTATTTAATCTTTCCTAATTGATGAGTGGTGAGGTACCCCTACACTCAACCATACGAATATGAGTGTAACACGCGTGATCTGGTCGAACTCCGCAGACTAAGTGCCTACACGCCTCATGGAACACTTAAGGTTAATTATTCGTTGTCTTCCTAGACTTACTTGTATTTGTCATGGTGTATGGTTAAGTAAGTTTGAGGTATATGATTTTTATAGCTTTTTCTATTTTATCTCCTATGCTAGTGAGGTGAAGGGTTGAAGAGACTAATTACTAACTTTAACTAACTAACTAAGTCAGAATTAACCTAGCGTCAGCATCCATTCTCACTTACCGTTCACACCTTGAACCAATGCAACTGTGGTTACCAAACGCTAGTCGTTGTTGGGATCACCACACGTAACGCACGTGCTCGAAGTGGTCGTGCTGAGGCACTTAACTAGGAGAGAAGGGTTGAGAGAGATTTAATTTCTAATGAAGCATGTAAATGATAAACAATAAATAACAATAAATAAAAGTCCTAATTAGCCTATTCCATGCAATGCAAGGTTTATCCAAGAAGTTCATCTTTATTTCCGTACACAAACTTGTTTTCAGGTACAATGTTTGCTCGAATAAAGATCCGTTCACTTTGGAGCTCCTACTGCGGGCACATGGAAAATATTCTATCTCTGGAGAGGTAAAACTGCCAGAGTTTCGCTAAGGGTCTAGATCTAGATGAGAAACAAAGGGAGAGCCGCCCCTTATTTATAGACTTGGTGGCGGACCGCGATATCGCAGGGGATGATGCGATATCGCGAGGGATGCGATATTGCGTCCCATCACTAATGACATTCCATATCCACCTTAGCATTTGGGTCTCTGTGAAAAGCATGCATTGAGCTCAATGTTTTTTGATAGGTTAACATTTTGCACCATAAGCGATTGTAGGTCTTATTGTAGTTTTGTAGAATTTTCCTGTTGACCAAATATGGATTCTTCTATCACAAAGCACATCATTAGTTTCTTGTCATTCCATCTATCTTGTTTCAAGTTTGTTTGACACATCATTGTTAATCTGACCATCTATTTGAACATGTAATCCCAAGCATTTGAATTGCTTACTTTGAGTAACTTCTTGGTTTTGAATTCTAATCTTCATAGCTTCGTTACTTGCTATTCCACTAAAATGCAGTCCATGTATTTTGTTTTACTTCTACCAATCATTAACCCCTTTGATTCTAGGGTACTTCTCCAAGTTTCCATTTTCATAGCCAAGGCTTCCTTACATTTAACCACTAAGGCTTCATAGCAACATTAAATGTGAGGGGTGCTCAAGTGCTGTGCACATGTCATAGTTTATGTGTAACAACTGCTGAAAGTCAGTTGAGTCTTGTTGGAGTGTCATGATTACCTGAAGCTCAGATACATTATCAAATATTTGATTTGCTCTAGGGCAGCTATTGTAGTTCAAGCTTAGTTATCATGTTAAGTCATCATGCAACACCTCCTAGGGGGTTGAAGAAACATGGAGACATGTTTTGGACTCCTGGAAAGGTTTGTGGGCTCTCAATTTCATGGAGGACTATGATATACTATTTCAACAATCTATGTGTTGTGGTTATTCCTACTTTCAAGTTGGTGCCATCGACATCATTTTTAGGAAATTCTTTGGAGGAAGACCCTTAAAATAGACCCTCTATGGCTCCAAAATTTCATTATTTAAAAACAAAATCCTTTTATTGTTTGACTTGATGCATGCTATATGATCAGTATTAGGCACTTTTTGTTTTGAGTCTTGATTAGCTTGTGAATTAAATTTTCATCCTCATTGGTTCCAACTTCTCATAGAAGGTGTTAAATGTGCTAAGTTTATCTTTTTCTCATTGTCTTCTTTGTTATCTAGCAACATTCAAGATAAGAAGTGTTCCAATGAGTGGCAATGGAGTAGAAGATGGAATGACTTTGAAAGATACATATTGGAACATTTCTTATCTTAAATTATTCATCACACGTCCTCAATCTATCACCAAGTTACCTTTTGAATGTACTTATTCCTTTTTGAAGCCTTGAGGATAGCCTTACCTATCTTCTCAAATCAATTTTCTTTTGACTCCAACTATCACTTGTATTTGAGTTCAAATTCTAAGTTTCTTTTGTGGTAGTCTATCCTTAAATTATATTGTTTTTTCTTCCTTAAGATCCCATAATTTTATATAAGGCAATTGTCCTTTCCTATAGTTTTTATTGGTACAACTCATATTAGCCGAATCCATCACCATAAGTCCATGTTGGGTTGTAAGTTTTTCTCTTGAAATGATGTTGCACTCCCCACAAGTTCTCCAATCTCTTTTTCTCACCATAATGTAGTCTATTGAGTTGAGTTGCTTTTGCTTTTGAAGGTCACTAAGTTTTTAATACTTTTCTTGAAATAGGAATTAGCTATTGCAAGATCATAGGCCTAAGAAAACTTCAATATGGCCTTTTCATTCTCATGTTTCTCTTTGACATTGTGCCCTCCATGAACCATCCTATAACTTGTTCTTGTTACTCCCATATGCCCATTGAAATCTTGTCCGATAAGAATATCTTTATGCTTCAGTATTTGTTGCACAAGCCCATACAAACAATCCTAGAAAGTCCTCTTAACATGATCATCCAAACCACTTTTGATTAAGGAAGAGCATTTCACCTCTTGTAGTAGCTTTTACTACTTTATCGTTCATCTATTAATCAACTGCTATCCCTACTCTATTTCTAAAGTTATCTTTCCCTCCATGATACAAGAGCTTAAATCCTTTACTAATGGCCTTTTCTTTCTCTCCCTTCCACTTAGTTTCTTGCATGCAAGCAAGCTATGTTAATTCTTATTATCTTCATCAAATCCAAAATTTTTGTTGGTCTTCCTTGTTAATGAGCCTATGTTTTATGTAGCTTGTTAGAATATGCTCCTAAGTTAAGATTCTTAACTTAATCCAACAACAATTACAAGATCCCAATATTTCATGAAAAGATACAACTCCCTATGAAGTATAAGAAAGCACAAGTCCTCACCTTGTAAAATATAAAAACATGGAACAAGAAGAATAAGAACAAGGAGTATGGAATACAAGAAAAGAGGAAGAAGGAAGAGATGGCAGATGTAGAAGAAGGAGCAAGTGTCTAAAATCAAGTAAGATAAGGAAGCGGCATTGGAACAATAGCTGTGATCAATGTCTGTGAATCTATGAATAGTAGTGATTTGTAAAATACGAAGGAGGAATGCCCTATGCCACAAATGTGAATAGGAGCATTAGAAACTTATCAGTTACGAAGAATTGATAAGCAAATGTTGTAGTAGACATGTGCGATCCTTATAGCATAGGATCTAGTTTCTTAAAGAAGAATTGAAGATCCCAGTTGTGCCATATGTAGCCTAGTTCAGTTTTTTAAAGAACAAGAGAAGGCCATCCAGAAGGTTACAATGGAAAAGAAGAGTAAGGCTTAAGCCTAGTGAAGGTCAAATAGGAGTGCCTTAGCGATGTAAGAAAGAGCTGTTCAAGAAGACTTGATGAAGTACATTGAACAATGTGAAGCTAGGTTTATTAAGAACTTAGTAAAGCATAGAAGTATGAGATTGTGAGAAGTCATGTACAAGAGTTCGTAATACAATATAAGTTATGAACAACAATTGTAAGTGTGCTATAACCTTACCATATAGAAGCAGATACCATCCAAAAGAAGATGCACTGCTAGAGGAAGAAGAAGACCATTGAAACACAAGAAGTTCTTATGAACTTATTATAGTTGAACTTGGAGATATAGCAAGCCCACATACCAGAACCAGAAACAGTACTTGTTGTAGACTATCTCTAATAGCTTATGATTAGTATTAAGTTATGGAATGAAGACAATGTAACTTTGTTCATCATAAGAGGATTTGTAAATAGTTAACTTAGTAAGACTTATGATACTTACAACTGCAGAGAATTACAAAAAGTAGACATCATTAAAAAGAGAGTTATGATATTATGATTTTACAACTCATTAGACCCAGGAAGATTTGTGGAGTTGCCTCAAAGGCATAAAAGCAAACTCCAACATAACCATCCTAAACCGTTTATGTCTTTCTTGGGTGTTATGTTGGATTGGCTTTTTTAAGCACACCTATCCACATTAGTGTGGACACCTTGCCTATTTGTCGTATCAACTGGGTGCAATTATTGTTTGTCATGTCTGAGAACATTTTAGCAAGCCCTTGCTCATTTCTCATAGCAACCAATCTCTTCTGTAGCTGAGTGTTGCATTTGAGGAACAACCAAGCATAAGGAATGTGTGGAAAAGAGCTCATGCATAAGAAATGGCAAGTGTTCTACAGCTGGCTTTCAACCTAATGCCAACCATCATCCATTCTCACCTTTCTCAGCTGGACTTGGGACCAGCCATGGCATAGTGACCAATTATGGCAGAGTCATTGTTATTTAATGATGAAATGGATAATATGCTAAGGTATCAGAGGCTTCATCAAACACTTCTATCAGTACATTTTGTTTTCTGATTATAATAGTTTTTCCTGAAGCTAATATATTTCGGTGAGATAGTTATTTTCAAGGAATTGACATGTATTTGCTTAAATATCTAGTCCTTGATTAAAAACTTAGAGATTCTAGGAACGAGGGTTTCTTTTTTCAGAAATTTTAGTACGGTGCCTTTTCTATTCTGTATTTTCTTTAGCAACGTATAAGTGTGTTTGCTAAGAGAAGCTTTAAAGAGGGTTCAAATATATTTTTATTACCTATTTACACTTTGTGATAATGTTAAAAGATTCTTTGCAGATGGGAGTTGTTTCAGATGAGGATTTACTTGATCTTCTGGAATTAGCTTTATCAGCTGATACTGCCCGGACTGTTAAAAGAACCAGGGAATTACTGGATTCTGGAATTGAACCGATGGCCCTTATGGCACAATTAGCAACACGTATCATGGATATTCTTGCTGGCAGTTTCAAGCTTTCAGATGTCAGGTGCACAGGGATCTACTTTAACAGCCATGCGTGTAAGTTGGTCTTATTTGAATGATGCTTCTTAAGCTTTGGAGTGGTGTTGGATTATGTGGAGAGCATCTGACTAATGCATTTTTTCAATAGATGCAATAATTTTTGGGTATCTGTTGGTGCTTGCTGACAAGTAAACTCTTTCGTCTTAAATTTTGGGGTTTGCCCCAAGTGGCAAATTATAGCTAATAGTTTAATTGGGCTTTGTGAAATAGCACCAAGGAAACTTGATAATTTTATTGATGAAGTGTTTGCTACACATACGATGTATATTTCTTCTGTCTAATAGATTCCAAGGGTCTCTGGATGTAATACAAAGCATTTCAGTTTCAAATTTCTTTGAATTAAATCCGGAACCATTTAAAGATGCGCTACTTACTAAGTTTGATAATGGTTTGTATGATAAGTTCTTTTAGTATGTAACATGGAAAATCTTCCAGTTTATTAGGCTAAACATTGGTTGTGAAAAATATTTGATGTTATTAATGAATGATGGTTCATGTTTTATTCAAAGCTTATCCATTTCTTTATGATGAAAATTTTATTGTTTTTTATTATACTATACCCAGCCTGCATTTTGTTTTTTCACAAGACCTTTGTAATCCTACTATATTCACTGTTATTTGCAAATGATTTCTTAAGTATCAGAGAGAGAGAACATAGTGCTACAGGTGATATAGAGTGCCTAACGGTTAACTTAAAAATTTAAAAATTAATTCTCTAAATTTAAAAAGAAGAGAAAATGAAAATTAAAGAGCTAATTTTTTGAATTATAATATCTAGTTTAATCAATCACTATACAAAACTCTTGCAATATTTTTAAAATAGATGACTCAAAAATAAGGTTAAGCTTTCGCTTATCTACAGATCCTCCTGGGATCACTCTTGGCTGGATGAGCAAGCAACCCTAGTCTAAAAAGTTATAGTTATTTTGATGAGCAAGCAACCCTAGTCTAAAAAGTTGTAGTTATTTTGATGTGGATTACGAACTTATAGTTGTCTATGTATGGAATGATTTAAAAAAATAAAAATAAAAATGAGGAATACATACTAGAGCAAGCAAGCCTAGCATAGAAGGTTATAGTTATTTTGATGTGGAGTATGAACTTATAGTTGTCTGTGTACGGAACGATCATGTGAAGGCAAGCAGTTCGATAATCAATCCCATTTTAATTGTTTTATTTTTCACTATAACGATTTGCCATCTTAGTTGAACTGTTCGCATATATAATTATTAATTATATTCTGTATTCCACTGATGCAGTAACGGAAGAGCAGTTAGAGAGACTTCGACGGGCCTTGAAAATTCTTTCTGAAGCTGAAAAGCAGTTAAGGGTTTCAAACGAACAGACAACATGGTTGACTGCAGCCCTTTTGCAATTTGGGGGAGGAAAGTCTATACCATTTTCCACCTCGTCGGCAACCAGTTTAACTCAAAGTCCTGTAATTTTGAAGGAAAAGAACGAGAGTTCATTCATATGCACAGATTCATCAGCCAGGGAGATATCCAGGAGGCAACAGCATTGTGGATTTTCTGTTGAGAAATCACATTCAATGATTGTATCATCATGTACAGGAGAAAATTATGATAATAATAATGATTTTAAGAAAAGATTCAAAAGGCAACAGAACAAAGAAATGCAGAAGCAAGCATTAAGCAATCTAACTGTGTCAAAACTTTGTAATAATGAAGCAATTGGAAATAATGGACATGCTGATTTGGTGCAGAAAGAATCCAATTGTTTGAGCTCGGCCAAGTTGAATGATATCTGGAGGAGATTTCTAGAGGAATGCAAACCAAATAGTATAAGACAACTGCTGTATAGACAAGCAAAACTGTCATCTGTATCCATAAAAGAAGGTGTGCGTTTCACTTCCACTCTGTACATGCTATTATTCTGATATCTGTAAGGTCTGTTGTCGAAGTTCAGAACTAGTTTGTGTTTAGAATCATGAAACTTATAAGAATCATCCTTTCATGTATCATAATGTCTAATTTTATACTGTTATCTAGTGTATTGAAGAATTTGATGTCTCTATTTGCAGGGTTTGCACTTGTTCAAGTTGAGTTTTGTCATATAGATCAAAAAACAAAAGCTGAAAAACACCTGCAAAGTATTGCAAATGCATTTCATGTTGCTTTAGGCTGTGATATAGAGGTTAGGATTAGTGTTGCTTCCTTTCCAACTGGAGAGAACATTTGTTCCAGAAAAAGTTCTTCCGAGTTGTTGAAAGATGCCCTCAAACAGAGGGAAACCATGGGCAGCACAACAGCAGTGGTTGAATCTGATAGATGCTCTTTGAAGCATGATCACAAAGAAGGATTGACGGAGTCAGTCAAGGGGACTTATTATGCCACAAATGGCAATCTTCAAGGTAGTTCTTATGTTTCACATAATGGTATTCAGGATTACCGTAAATTGGATGATACTGTTGCAGATGAACAGAGACTGGAAAGTGCATGGTTGCAGGCAGCAGAAAAATGTGCTCCAGGGTTGAAAGATATTTTGAAGCCTGAAAAGAACCAAGTGCTTCCCCGTGATGCTGTTGCTATACACAATGGGTTTGCAGGTTCACGTGGTGTTGGCAATGTACCGTTGGCAGTGGCATTGCAGCATAATGAGCAACCATCCAAAGATGAGATCCAAGTTTTCATGAATGAAAACGGCATTGACAATTGCAATCACAGGCCAGTTAAAGGTGATAAACTTGGTATTCAATCTGGATCACTTGAGGAAGGTTATTTTATTACAGCTCTTGAGGAGGAGACCCTGTAAGTTTTCAGCCATTTGCACCTGGATTCATACTTTTGGTTCCTTTAAAATGTATTTTTGACAAAAAATATTAAAGTTTAAATGAACTTTTTGTTATTCAAGTAGGTATCTGTTTTTTAAGATTGAACTCTGCTAGTTACAAGTGATATATTGCTTTCTATTAGGTTGTGTACATCTGGGTGAACTTCTTGGTGACAATGACTTCCAAGATGGTTCTTGTTGTTTGCAGTTTCAGAGTTCTGTACATCATTGAGTCAAATTGTAAGAGAAATGTATAACTTTAAACGAAGTTCATACAGAAATTAAGAATGTCTCAATACTTAGCATTTATTAAGACTTAATAGGCTCTAGAATGGAAAAGGCTTGAAAATTAGTATAAGCGAGACAGAATATATGAAATGTAATTTTAGTGGAAGTGTAAATAGTGATGAAGTATAAGTAACTATTCAAGGCCAAAAAGTCCCTTGTTGCTAACAGTTCTACTATCTAGAATCAATGTAGCAATCAGATGGTGAAATTGATAAGGATCTAAGTAATAGGATTGAGATAGGGTAGCAATCAGATGGTGAAATTGATAAGGATCTAAGTAATAGGATTGAGATAGGGTGGTCACAATAGAGATAGGATAGTAGTGTTTTATGCGATAAAAAATCTAAATAAAACTAAAATAATTATTTTTATAACCGATCAAGCCTGCTATTTTATATGGGTGTTGAATTTTCGGTTGTAAAAAGTGGCATAAACAACAATTAGTGTGGTAGAAATGAGAATGTTTAGATGAATAATGTATGTTACAATAAAAGACAAATTGCATAATATAGATATTAGAGAAAAACTTGGTTCTCTCTGCAATTCCATGTTCAATTCCTTCCTTGCTGGAATGGTTCTCTCTTCAACAGAAAAAGAGACTTTGCACATTCCATTGTGCTACTTCTTCTGTCATCATATGATTTATCTGTGTCACCAGTAATGCTATTGTAAGACATTTTGGGACCACCAACACTGCGTCTTGCTCAGCCATCACAAGACATTTTGGCAGAATACCTTGTATGGTCACCGGACCATTTGCTTTGCACAATGGCTGAAGAACTTTTGTATCCAGTTAAATCACCCTATGCGCTTTGCCACAGGATTTTTGTTACAGGCTGTATCACTTGCACTGCTTTACCATAGGAGTTTTGTAACCTGGCCAAACTGAACCATCAGCACTAACTCAGTGATAGCTGCTTTGCCACAGGAATCTTACCATAGGAATTTTGCATTCTAGTCAAGCCACCTGCTTTGGTACAGGCATTTTACATTCAGAAAGACTTCCAATGCAGTTCGTTTGAGAATTTTTGACCCATAATTAGCTATGCTGGAAGACAGGGTTTTCTCACCCGAGCTGTACCACTTTGTGCAAAAACAATAGAAGCAACCAAACTGGAAAAACATGAATATTCAATCTCAAGTAGCAGAATATAATCCTGAATCATCATGGTCTTCCTACCAATAATCTCACTGAAGCTTTTGTTGTGCATAGAATAAGCCCGCACTCCAATACCACTTACTACATGATCAGAGATAACCATGAATGCAACAGAAGTGAAAGAAGCTTAGGTTAAAAGTAACCACACATTGCTGTTTGATAAAAGAAAGCAACTCCCAAGCCATTTCTAAAATAAGGGAAAATGATCAGAATCAGGCAATGCAGTTCCATTATTACAATGATTACATGTGGTTACCTGTGGATGAAACAAACTATCTACAGATTCATTTGAATCTAGTTATGGTTTTTCATGTGTTCTCACAATCTTTTGGATGTCTTTTAAAATTTTTAAAGTTAATAATACGAACAGTGAGACGGTCCCTAATCAAAGTCATCATTGCCAATTCTAATTTTAACGTTTGATATGTTGGCCAGCAAAACTGTTTATGTTGATAACAGCTGTAGATAAGTTCAGTTGCAGTTTCATGACAGGAAATATGTTCTTTTTCTTTCTTTATTTTTTTAAAAGACATGAATTATCGGGTAAGTCGGTGGCTCAACAGTAGCTCACTTGCTTCTTATGTTGGTGGTTGTAGGTTTGATTTCCACCATGCCCGTTGTACAAAAATAAAAACAGTCAAAACTCAGAAGAAGAAAAAAATGCATATTGCATTTCATTCAAGGGTAGAATATCACAGTTTTCGCTCACTATATAATTTCCTGAATTACAGTTCATAATCATCACAACAGTGTCTTAGTCTTTGCATCCATGAATAATTCAATAAATAACTAGACTGCTCTGGATGGGTGTCGGGCAAATAAAAATTCTGGATAAACACCCACTCTAGATATTGTTCAGTAAATGTATGGAAAATTTTATGTTTCTCTTGCTGCAGGTTTGATTAAATGATGCAGCCACGTATCTTCTCTACATTTCCTGCCATTTATTTTCTTTATAACTTTGAAACTCTTATTAATGACAGTGGCTCTCTTCGCTACTCTTCTGGCTCTATGATCCACATTTTAATAATGGCTTATTGCTGTTACCATGTCCTCAACTTTTGTCAAATGCTTCATGTTTGACCTGTAAAATGTTTTAATATTTATCTTAGGTAGGTGGATTTTGTTGCATTCTGAAAATGTTCAAAACCTTCAACTATATTTCCTTTGAGCTGATTTTTTTGCATCTGCATTAGTTTGTTATAGAGTCTACCATATTGTTATGCCAAGTAACTTCCTTTTTCTTTAATGTGTTTTCAAAATATATAATAGGTCGTGTGGATCTGACTCAAAATCAGGCGGTGTTCTTTGTTGCAAAGTGTTCAAAACTAGCCAGGACAAGGTCTTTGTTTGGAATCACTTCGATGCTTCTAAGTCTTGCTTTGAAATGTTGAAATGTTTGCAAAATTTTGCATATTGTACCCCATATATCTGTATAGAATGATAATATAATTTTATCAGTTGACTGTTATTAATTGAATATGTTTGACAACAAACAACTTAACTTACATGCTTATGCTTATGATGTATTTTCGGTATCTTAGGCAAGACAACAAAGGGAGCGTAGAAGAAAAGCTGGTCTACTTCTGTGGGTTGTGCCTTGTGCCAAGTCGAAAAGGTAGTGCAAGACATACGTGAGGAAATTGGAAGCATTGCTCTACTTTCAGAGCTTCTGGAAAAACATATGGAGATCTCCAGTGGATACGGTATTAGAACACAAGAGGTTCTACCCACACGAGACATCTATATATCCTGCAGGTAAAGGCAGGTCTTGGTCGTAAGAACATAGCTGCTTCGATGATAATGTGGTAGAGGTTCTGCCGTCTTGAACATTATTGTAGCTGCTTCGATGATAAGGTAGAATTGTTTCTGCCATCGTAACATTATTGCAGCTGAATTGGTTGTTTAACTATGGTATGACGCTGCAATGGCATCGTGAATTGACCTGGATTATTAATATGCAGGTTAGTAAGTTCTCTCATATGCACAATAGCAGCAGATACTGATAGATTCTTGTAGATTGGAACTTAGAAACTTAGATGCCCTTAGTTATATAGCCTGGCTATATTTTGTTTAGGTACATGGAGCATTGGAGCAGTTGCTTCAAGGTTCATCTACTACTAGACCTCAGGGATATAGTTTTGCTAACGTTATAAGGTTATTTAGTTATAAGCAAATTACAATGTTTATAGTCTGTTTCATCCTTTTTATTCAAATAAAGTTGCGTCACTAAAAACCAATTGGAAAAGTGAAAGCAAATTATATTGATGCTGTTTGCAAAACGAAGAAATCTTTTTAGACAAAAACATTTCAAATATGATCTAAAATGTTCAAATGCATGGCTAAAGTGAAAACACAGCTATTAAATTTCTCAATATTTGTAAGCTATCTATTCAATATAAGTTACAATACCAAGTGCTAGCATTATTATCTGAGCAAATATCTATTAAAGTGAAAACCAGAAACCAGAAACCGAATATAAAGGAGTTATTGTTAAAGGACATTTTTAGATAAGAGCAAAAAGAACTTAGGAAGAAAGAACTCTTGCTTATTAGAAAAACAATGGACATGAAAGAAGTTAAAAATTGACGGTAGATATGTACACGAGTTAACTATGACATAATGTGCTTGGAAGGAATTTAAAATATATTTATTTAATAACAATGACAATGTAAAATTTCGGCCTTTTGAATTCCTTCACATCATTAAATTCCATGTTCCTTGTTATGACATTTACGGATATTTCTAGTTTGACTACAAATCTGAATGTGTCAAAGTTTGATATTCTTGTCGATGCAACATTGCTTTTACTATTTCAAAATGATATTTTAATTTGTTATGAATAATACTTTTTAAATTGGTTTTATTTGATATATACCTTGATATTCCAGTATTTTCAAAAAATGTTAAACATCATCTAGAATATCTTACTAGGAAGTTATCAAACAAGTTTTCCTTGGTAAGAATAAATAAATAAGAGTATTCTGAAAGCAGAAATTACTTTGAAAGAAATCAAAGAAGCAATTTTTAGTTTAGCAAATAGTAAAACTTTACATTTGATAGTCTTCTAGTTGAATTTTTTAACAACCATTAGAACATTGTTAAAAATGGTTTCTTTCATGAGAAGTTATTAAACAATTTTCTAATGGTAATAATATAGATAAAGGTATTATTTGACATCTTCTTTAACTATGAAGATATTTAACATATTGGTAATTAAAGACCCATTTCTCTTTTCAAGAATAATAGTAAAATTCTAATAAAGCTAAATGCCTAACTCATTGGTTTTATAAGATTATAAATTAGACATGTTTTTTTAAAGGTAGATGTATGCTAAATAATGCAATTGCAACATGAGAAGAAATGCAAATGGGCAAACTTGTAATAAGAAAAAAGAATAGCAATTACACTAATATATAATCTACACTAGAATCCTACACATCTACGTGTGATTATACAACCAAGTTTGCATGTAGGTCTTTTTAAAGATGGTTTCATCAAAGATGCAACCCTAGTGGATTAACATGCCATCTTTGTTCCTTTTTCTTCAAGGTAACATTGCTTTTATGAAGTTAGATTGCTTATGATAAGATTGAGTGAGATTTCTTTATTGTATGTCTTGGTAAATTGGGACTTGGTTATTACTTTGTTCATTCTTGTTCATGTTCTACTAATTAATGGTAATGATAAAGTTGTTACAAAGTTTGGATTGAGCTCATTTTATTTTCAATCATCAATTTGTTAAGGTTGTTCTTGGCTTTATATCTTTTCATTAATATTTTAAGGACTATGAGTGTTTTCATTAATAATTTAATCTAATTAATGATAAAATTAAATTTAAAACTATTTTAAGGATGATGAGTGTTTGTCCCCAGCTTGCATTTCATGTCTTCAACTCATGTACCCATTGTTATAATTACTAAGTGGTATGTTACTAGGTAAACCAAGTAATAATGTTGTTGAGATTAGTAAATGAACATGTGTTTACATTCAAAATTGGTTGCACTCATTTTGCTAATTGATCAATGTGTATGAAAATGTAAATATTAAATAAGTACATCAAAAGTAAATTGCATTAAAAGTAAATATATTTTAAGTCAAAATGTTACAATGAATATGAATGAATCTTTGATTTTAATGTTGTTCATAGAATGTGTTTAGGAACAATGCCACTTGAATAATGTCATGTAACTAACTCAAATCTACATTGTGGTCACTTATTAACTATTTTCTAAAATTACAAAATAAAACTACGAGTTTGGCTATACTATTGACCAAATGGTGTCAAATATGTTGATGGGGATACATTAACTTATTTATATGTGTTGACAGGGATTTGTCAATGAGGATGCATAGATGCATTTTCTTCGATGCATCAACTATGTAGGAGATACAATGTAGCATCTATGATGTAGCAGCCAATTGAGAGACATCAATAGGGATGTGACAACGTAGATGTGACATAGCATCTACGATATCTTAGTCCATTGATACACTTGATAAAGTGATGCTTCATGGTATCCCTATGAATTAGCTACTCAACATATTAGGTTTCATCATATCTCCACAACTAACTAAAAACTCGTCCTTGAGTTATATATAAATAAACAAAGTTTCTTTACAAAAATTATGGGGTAACCAAGACTAGATTGGCAACCATTACAAAACTTGAGTGTCATATTACAAAACTTTATTGAGTGAATGTATTACAAAATGATAAAAAGATTGGAAAGACATTAAAGTTTAAAAAATTGTAGAGGTCTTTAAAAATTCATCGAAGATAAATATTCTTTTTGCCACTAGTGGTGGTAGATTTTCCAACCTTGATTGTTATGTTGGTGCTTTGCTTTTTATGCCAGACATTTTTTTCTTCTTTTTTTAAAGGATGGATTAAAATTTCTTATCCTTGTTCCATAGGTCTAACAATCATATGATGTTTAAGCTTTTATTTTTATATATGCTATTTATCCATAGGCATATCCCCCTCTATCCTCCTCTTGGCCTATTTTCCTTTCCTTGCAAAAGACCTTAAACCTTAGGCATTCTGTTTGGCATCATCGAAAATCACTAAAGGATCAACATTAATTTTGATAATGTTTCCTTAATGATTAACCCTTTTTTGAATCCTTAGTTAGCTCAAAATTTGAAGAAAATTTAGAATTTAAGCTTAATGTGATTTCACAATAATGTTTTCCAAGGTTCTAATGTAACTAAAATCATCAAGTTGTTCAAGTCATTTTGATTATTTACACCATTAGTTACCATAATGTTTGAAAATAGGTGTTAGAAAAATTTGAAAAATTACATCCTTAGCCCCCATGATAAATTACAAGGTTTTGAACAATTGAAATCAAAGGTCTAGTTTGCAAAATATTGCAAATGCATCAGAATATTGGAAAATATGTTGTTCCAAAAATGACTAAGAAATTTTGAATTTAGAGGATATTCAATATAAAAGCTTTAAAGATAATCAAAATTGATGAGAAGTAGTCACAAAATCATGGATCAATTTAGAAAAGTTGTCCATGATATTCTTAAAGATTTGAGGTTTTGGTTCAGAGCCATGATCAACAAAAGTTGTGCAAGTGGGTCCTTCCCAAAGCAGGATCCTACCATAACGCCCATGCATAACCACTTCTATAGATGTCTGTGGGTATCTTAAAAGTTAAATATAGATCATGTCTTTATTCCAAACAACACACAACCACCTTGGTTAGGATCCTGCACTATACTATATGAAATCATTAGGTTCATAATTGCATGCGGGACGATAATGGATTGTAAAGACTAGGACATGAGATACCTTACCATGTCTGCAATAGGTTCTTATGTCAATTGTGGTTAAAATGACCATCATACCTATATGTCTAGGTTTCAACCAAGTCCATACCATTAACAGTGGCCTCACATTGATGTGTTCCTCTTTGTCTACCATCATGAGTCCACAACAATCATAGAGAATGAGCATCACTCCAAAAAGAGAAGAAGAAAAAAAAAAGGAAGTAGTTTTAGAGATTATTGAAGAAGAAATTTGTGCCTTAGTTAGAGGTGTACCTTTAGGCATTGGTGACATGTATTTCTAGCCCCATAACTAGTGCTTATATCCTAAGAGATCTTTAGAGACATGTGCTTTAAATTCTTGTTGTTTTTTTTTTTTAATTTTGTTTTAAAATTTTTTTTCTTTATTTTTTTCTTTATTTTTTTCTTTATTTTTTTTCTTTATTTTTTTCTTTATTTTTTTCTTTATTTTTTTCTTCTTCTTTTGGGAAACCCCACCTTACAAGGACATACTGCCTTTATGATTGATAGTAGAAGTGATGATACATTACTTGAGAAGATATAGGTCTCAAGAAGAAAGTTAAGAATAGATCCAAACAAATCCCCTTGAGGTCACAACTTTTTCCATTCCCATTTGATCTTTTCACCTTTCTTCAAGGCACAATGATCATTAGTTAATTTTAATTGCACATAAGAAGAAATATATTACTTTCATCATAAAAAACTCTTATTTATAGAATTGAAGGGATGGATGATGTGGTCTTACTACTTCACACAATTATATATCCACTCATCTTGATAGCATAGGATAATGACCTAACACATGGCATTGACTTTTGTATCATGATTTACAACATTATTAAAAAAAATGTAGTAAGCATCCATAAAACATAAAGTAAATGAATCAAGAAAAGAGAAAATTATAAAGAAAAGAAAAAAAAAATAACATGTAATGGAAAACATATTTATGAATTGGAAAATTTTGAAGAAATAGTAAAATAAGAAAAAATTGTAAAACAAAAAGTGAAAATGCACTTATTAGTTCTTAATTTAAAATGGGGCATCGCCCCCTTGACTAAACTCATGGGTGAACATTTGGAAAATGGACCACACATTCCCTTGGTTATAGACCATAAGTTTTCCATTTGTCATCTATAGTAATTTAAGTTTTCACTTGTTAGCATATTTAATATTGATGATAATAAGCTTTTGATCATTTGGAGACATAATTAGTTTTTGCTAGAAGGTGTTTTTCTTTTAGAGGATTCAAATATGTTTTCTTTTTAATTTTTTATTTTAGTTCTTGGGTCTCCTTGTTTAACATCTTCTTTTGGTGTATAGCTAGAGTGTAAGATGTCATTTTTAAAGTTCTTTATTTGGTTCATTTTCTTAAGACTAGAACTAATAAGTGGTGTGGTTGTTTTCATGCATCTTTTGAATAGTTTGGTATTTTCATTTTCTAGCCACTAAGTATCTTTTGGTTTAGTGGCTATTGCGTAAACATAATTTTGCACACATACTTGTTCCTCAAGTTTAGTGTAGATTGGTATAGGGATCCTATTAACATTTTGAATTTTCAGCCAACAATTGTACCCTTTATTATTATGAGTAATGCATGAAATTTTCTATCTTTCCATAATGATAGATTCATCTTTTATGTCTTATATTGGAGTGTGATGAGTGACGAGGTACCCCTACGCTCAACCATACAAATATGAGCGTGTACGTGCGATCTGGTCGAACTCCGTAGATGGGCTAGTTGTGGCACCAAGATAGTTATACATGGATCGCAGTTTGCTGTCTTTTCACTTGGACTAGTATGGTCTAGTCTAGAGTGAGGTGTATGATGTAATCCCTACTACTATGCTAATCCTAAGGACACTGAGAGATAACTCAATTAAGTTAATGGGAAATAGGAAATAAGACCTAAGCTAGCCTAAGTGTGACAAGATTGGGCATTGGCCTTTGGGGTGACTGTACAGGCAAACATCACATTGATACTTATGATTTGCGGTTGAGCCCCTATCCTCATTTCCTTCAACCCTTCTTTTCGATTGTCGAATGGTGTTCTGTCCTATTTCTAGGTTTGGTATCCTCTATTTGTTTTGGTCATCAAAGTTATCTTGCGTGGGTCTCCTTCTAATAATGTCTGCATATTTTCCACATTTTTCATGTACCCACACTGTCATCTTGTTGATCTTTACCTCGATTTCATCTAGTGATTTTAGTATTGGAAAAGGTGGGGACAATTTCACCCCCTCGAGGTGAGCTGATTTCTCCTCTTCATAATTATGGACCTTCGTTACTTTAAGAGTTTGGTCCTGTTGAGAATTTTTAACATTCTCCCATTTGGCTATTTCTCCTTCTTCTTTTGCTACCCACTTAATAAGCTCTTGGAATTGATGAGTTCATAGTTCATATAGTTGTCTTGGGGCATACATCCCTAGGGTCTCCCTTGTTTCATTACGAAGCCCATCCATGATGTGGTACATTAGCCTTTCCTTGGAGAACCCATGGCCTGGGCATTTGTTTAAGAAAGAGTAAAATCTTTCTAAGGCCATGTCCAAGGGTTCATGTTGCCCTTGTTTCCACTCTTGGATTTGTCTCCTCAAGGTTGACACTCTTGCACGTGTTTGATATCTTTCATTGAAAAGGTTTATCATTGTAGGCCAACGACGAATTGAATTTGGTTTTAAAGACCTATAGCACACTTTTGCTTCACCAACAAATGTCATAGGGAAGAGCTTAAGCCTTTACCATCCATTCTCAATGTTGTTCCATACACAAACATCATAGAAGACTTGTAAATGATGTTGTGGATCTAAATCATAGCCTCCTGAGAACTTAGGAAGGTTGTTTAAATCAAGCCTAGGAAGATGGCTTTCCTTGTGATGCCTCTAGGATATCTGAATGGCCTTTATTATATGCATTAGGCTCTTAGTGGCTAGTAGGGGTTCATCATCACTAAATAGATTGTGAGTTCGTGAGTTGGGACAATGTTGTCTATGTTCATGTTGGCGTTTTTGATTTTTCCAATGGGTTCAATTTTTATTTCTATGCCAACCCCTTAAGGAATAGTCATTCGTGTCATAACCTGATGTTGAAAGAGCAGAGGAAGAGATGGAACCGGAAGACTCATCATGACTTCTGTAAGTCTTCCAATCATCCCCTAATGTACTCTTGCGACCCATTGAGAAGGTCCTAGGCCTTATGGGCCTCCTCATTCTAGGGGATGTCCCATCTTCACTAGAGGTGTTTGAGCTGGATGACAAAAGTCCTTGAGTATCGTTGAGATGTCTATGAACATATGAAACTCCTGCATAAGATTAAGTACTCCAAACTTCTTCTTCATCATAAATTTTGTTGGTTCTCCAATGAATTTCCTTGCTAGATGTTGCGTTATCACTGTCTTGTGAGAGAGACATTGTTATGAATTGTGTGTGACTTAATTGAATTTAATTTCTTTGTTTGAGAGATCTATTGTTAATACCCTGTTACAATGATCTTATATGATATAACTAATCTAGACAGCTAGCACCATCCCCAACAATGATGCCAATGATAAGTGGCGAGGTACCCCTATGCTCGATCATACGAATATGAGCGTGCACGTGCGATTCGGTTGAACTTTGTGGATGGACTAGTTGTGGCACCTAGACAGTTATACATTGATCATAGTTCGTTGTCTTTCCACTTGGATTAGTATTTGCTTTGTCATGTATGGTCTAGTCTAGAGTGAGGTGTATGATGTAATCCCTACTACTATGCTACTCCTAAGGATAATGAGAGATAACTCAATTAAGCTAATGGGCAATAGGAAATAAAACCTAAGCTAGCCTAAGTGCGATGAGCATTTGTCCCTAATCATCCATACGCATTTAGGACTTTGTGTACTACTTCTGGGATTACCAAGTGCACATTCCTCGAAGCACTACTTGATGCGCTACTGGGTTACCATGTAGTTACACTTAAATGTTCATGGTTAAGGCGTACTTATTTTGTGTTAACAACAGGAATAGTAAATGATGATAAAAGAAATATTAACTAAGAAAACAACAATAAATAATCAACAATTAAAATAGTTAAAAGCTAAGTGAATGCTACAATGATGGAATAATCTCGATGTTTATTATCGCTCGTGTGCGTGTGCAAGTATGTCATACTCAAACAAAGGCTCCATAAAATTACAAGCATCACACTGTAGGCATGCACTTGGAAAGAACACTAAAACTGCCTATAAGAACTGAAAACTAAAAGCTGACTAAAAGACTAACTAAAAGACTCACTAAAAGACTCCTTCACTATGCGCTTGAGTGCTATATTTATAGGCTAACACAGGAATCATGATATCGTGTATACGATATCGTATCTAGGCTGCGATATTGCGTACCCGATATCGTGTACCTAATATTGGGGCTTGGCAACTGCGATTCATCAAAGTGCTAATTGTTATTGGATTTTGCATAGGATTAGGAGACTTTGTTTTTGTGAGGAATGAGGTTGCACCATATTGGCCTTACACTAGTTTTGATGAGCTAGTAGGTATACTATTTTTATTCATGTGTGGGAACTATCTTGGAAAAAGGACATTTTCAAGACTTATACTTACATCTACTAACATTATAATTCACTTTTATGTTCACGGAGTAGGTAACATTCTTCTATTGAGGTTGTGGTGCCACTCCTTCCTTTATTATTAGTGTTGACATATGTTAGAGGGGAGCATGAGAGTATTAAGGATGTGATAGATGATGAGAGACATGGGATGGTGATCCCACAAGAGATGTTATGGGTTGATGGTATTCAAGAGGGTAGGAGTAGTAATTTGAGGCATGGAAAGTAGAACCATTTGGAGAAATAGATTGTTGAACATGATATCCATAAGGATTTGGCTAGCAATAGGGATATTGCTAGTTTAGTTATAACATCTCCCACGAATGTGGGTTTTGCCATTATTGTTGATAGTAGTCTTGAGGTTGAGGAGGAGTCATACTTGGATAGTACTATTGATTGAAGGACTATTTATAATTTCTTGGTGGATAAGGTACTCTCCTAGGCATTTGCTTTTTTACAAACTTGGAATTCAAAGAAAAAGTCCCAGATACTTGTAGATGTAACATTATCGGGCAATAGCCCTTTGGATGTTCATATTAACAAATGTTACATCCATCTTCCTTTGCAACCTCTTCTACTGCAACTAATTTTTCTTTTTGTTGATAAGTGTCCTTACTTATTTTCTTATGCTTCTTCCTCTTTTTGTTTGGACCACTTGATCCTATTTTCTTTACCTTGTCCTCTATAATTTTCAAGTTGGTTTTAGCTTTTTCATCCATCAACTCCCACATCTTATCTATCTTACTTCAATCTTAGCGATAGACTTTTGTATTGGCAAGGTTTTGTGTGAAATCAACTCATCAAGAGCTACATCTTTTTCTTGTCCATAAATATGAATCTCGTTCATATGAAGAGTTGGATTCTAGTAAGATTTTTCTATGCTCTCTCTTTTACACAACTCTCCTTCTTCTTTTACCATATGTTCAATCAACCTTTGAATATGATGGACTCTTAGTTTTGATAATCGTCCTTGGGCATAGATCCCTAAGGTCTCTTTTGTTTTGTTATGAAACCCATCTATGATATGAAGAAGTTTCTCTTTTTGATAAGATCCATGGCTTAGACATCTATGTAATAAAGAATAGTATCTGCCCAAGGTTGCATCTGAGAATTCATGGTTTTCTTGCTTCCATCCTTGGTTTTGTTTTCTTAGATTGGACATTTTTAAATAGGTTTGGTATTTTTCGTTGAAGAGTTCAAGCATTACAAACCACCGGTGAATTCAATTTGGTTCCAATGATCTACACCAACTTTCAGGCTTTTCTATTAGCATCCTAGGAAAGAGCTTAAGCTTTTGCTACTTACTTTTGATATTTTGCAAGGCGCAGATATCATGGGAGACTTGTAAATGATTTTGTGGGTCAAAACTATAGCATCCCTCAAATTAAGAAATGTTATTTATATCAAGTCATTTGATGCAACTTTCCCTTTAAAGCCTATGAGGTATTCTAATTGCATTTCTAATCTATATTAAACTTCTAGTAGCTAGTAAGGGTTGACCATCATTAGACATGTCATGGTTATAATCTTTATTTTTATTTGTTTGATGGTGATGGTCTTGTCTATTCTTCCTTTGGTATGTTGTATCTTTTTGTTGACACCTATTTCTATATCTATTGTGACCCCTTAGTGGAGTTCTATCTTCATACCTACATTCATATTTATTAGAACTAGACATTGAAGATAGAAAGGAAGATGGTGAATTGGGAGAATCACCATGGCTCCTATATCTTCCTCCATTATTGCTTGGTTCATCTCTTTTAGGTTTGTAGGAGGTCCTAGGCCTTGAGATCCTCCTTGTTCTAGGAATTGTTCCATCTCCTCTAGGGTTATTTGCAACAATTGAACATAGTCTTTAAATGTAGTAAAGGTCTAAATGAGCATATGAGACCCTTACTTCTAATGGTTCACTCCAATTCTCTTTAGTATAGATCCTATCATTTATTTCACTAGTGTTCTCATCATATGATGGATTATTAGCCCTATGTGAAAGAGACATGTTTTTAGTTAATAATGTATGACTTAAAATATTCATATTTGGAAAGATAAATTGTTAATGCTATAGCAATGATCATTTATAATATAACTAATCTAGATCATTAACATCATTGGTATCCCTTATGTCTAACCATATGAATCATAAGTCTTCACATGTAATCTGGTCGAATTTTGTAGATGGAACTAGTGTGGTATCTATATTTTTAAGCATTGATTGCAAGTTACTGTCTTCTCACTTAAACTAGTGGTAGCTTTATCACATATGATTTAGTCCAAAGTGAGGCATAATATTATTGATGTTGTTGGGGCCTTAAACTAACTAAATAATAACATAGTGATGAGCGGCGAGGTACCCCTACGCTCAACCATACGAATACAAGCGTTTCACGCAAGATCCGGTCAAATTCCAAAGACTAAGTGCCTATGCGCCTTTGTGGAACAAGGATGGGTTGGTTGATCGTTATTTTCTAAAACTTACTTATATGTCACGATTGTATGGTTAAGTAAGTTTGAGGCATATGATTTTTATAGCTTTTATGTTTTTATGTCCTGCTACTAATAAGGGAGGAGAGAGAGAGATAACTAAGTGACTAATTTAACTTAACTAGGCTTTAAACTAATCCTAACACCAGTATCCATTTTCACTTGCCATACACATCCTGAACCAGTGCAACACTACTAGGATTACCAAACACTAATCGTTACTGGGTTACCAAGTGTTACACGCATGCTCGAATTGATCGTACTATGTGTGCTAATAACAGAAATGTAAAGTGCATAAAATAAAATAAAATAATAAAATAAAATAAATGTAGAAGAAAATAAAATAAAGGAAATAAGTAAGAAAAAATATCTCAAGTGCTGCAAGGATGAATCTAAGAGCTTGTCTTTATTGCCATACATAAGGTGTGCTTAGGTACACATTGCTTGAATAAAGCTCCATCCACACTTAGACCTCCTGCTGCGGGCACTTGGAAAATACTCTAACTTGACTCCTAAAAGACTTCCCTTTAAAGACTTCCTCCAAGACTTCCCTTGAAAGACTTCCTTCTAAGACTTCTTCTTCTAAATTGTGCGCCTGGGCACTGTATTTATAGCCTTGGGAGCAACTACTCTAATAAATAGAAAAACTGCCACTCTAATTTTAGAGAAAATGCCACTCTAATTATTAGAATAAACCGCTAGAGTTACCGCTCTCATCATACCCCCATGACTGAATGAAAACTCATCCTCGAGTTCCTTACAAAATATTGGGAAGGTATGGGATTACTGACTAATTGACAACTGACAGTGGAATGGGATGACAAACTTAACATGCCCAGTGAATAGATCAATAAGCATATTACAACATTAGCATTCATGACCATTGTGGTGAACAATCGTACATAAATGACATCCAACCCTTTATTTGGTAGCTTGTAGATAAAGAGAGAGAAAGAAAATGAAGTATGTTGCCACCAATGCTAAGATTGTGCCTTCCATTATTTATCCATAGCCACGCCACCAGACTTGCTCCTTTCATAAATTCTCTAGTTCTGGTCCATCCTGAGTGCTTCCTCCAAGCCCAGTCCATTATTTGTATGATTGCCATCTGCACACACAACACAATCACAAATGAGCAAGGATAGATGAACCATAATGTAGTTGACAAACCCACAAGCCAAAGAGTTCGTAGGCTCTAGGAATGTCATTTGGAAGCAAGAGTTAAAAACTTGCCCACAAGTATTCACCAAAGAAAAACAATGCATCAACCTAGAATGGACTAATGATAAAATCAACAATGAGGTGGAAAATGGGAAGAAAGATGGAGAGGAGAGAATGGAATGGAATCCAAGGAACAAGGTTGTGTAAATCCCCTTGTGTATTTTATGGTTAATGTGACCGAGTAGAACTCATCCCAAATCCAGACTCAAAAAAACCACATCCAATGATCTCGCATCAACACACTTGACCAATCCATCCAGTTGAAGCAACAAGAATGCTTCCACAAAGAGTCACCACTATTCCGAGGAGAGTGAGATGGAGAATTAGGAAGCGAGAAAGGGCCTTAGTTAGAGGAAACCTTCAGGCATGGGTAACGTGTCTTTCTAGTTCTATAACTAGTGCTTGTAGCCCATATTGCTTTATTATGTCTAAGGGGTGTGCTTTGAATTCTCACTCTTTTTTTTCTTTTGCGTGAGAACCACACCATGCAAAGAGTTATTTTTATTTACTCAACTTCCTAATTTTTGAACAATGTTAGAATGGTGGAAAACCCAAGAAAAAGCATCCAAGCACCTAAGAGAATGGCCAGGAAAAATGCATCGAATCCCCTTGAAGTCACACCATTTTCATCCTTTGAGTCTTTCCTTGGTTTGAAAAATACCCAGCTACCAATTCATTAAAAAATACTTAGAAAAAGAGGGACTGTACAGTTCCAAGCCAAAGGAGACCATAGAGTTGTATGGATGAGTGGACGACATGGACTCATTGCCTATTTTACCAAAAGAACCATACCTTAATATCAGCATAATAATTCAAAGGTAAAAACCAAACATTAGCAATCAATATGATATAATTCAATCCACCATCATGAGCACTTATTAGATGAAAAAAAAAGAGTAAATCAAGCAAACAAAGAAATAGTAAAAACATGAATTATGGTGTAAAGAAAAAATAAGAAAATTTGAAAGAATGTGTAAAAAAAAAATGTGTAAAAGAAAAATTCAAAAAGAATTGAGGGCCTAGAACGGTTAGCATAGGTGGCCATCTCCCCCATGACTAAGTTGGAAAGAGGAGATCTAGAATAGTGAGCAAGGTTGTCCAGCAAGAGAGGTAGCATGTGTACTAGCTGTCCGAAGCTCATGGAAGGGTTTGGTTTGTTGTACGTTGACCACCAGTTTCTTGTTTGGGTTCTCAGGTTTGTATATTGTCATGGCCCCTAAAGGAAAAGTTGAATAAATAATATAAGGTCCTTTCCACAGTGTTTGAAATTTAGTACTTTGTGGCACATGTGTGGGATTCCAGTAGAGAACCTTATCTCTCAGTTGATATTTAACTTTCATAATCCTTAAATCATGACATTGTTTATTGAATGCCTCGTGCAACTCGTTAGATGACAGGGTAGCTAGTCAGTTTTCATCTAGCAAGTTAAGGGTTACTAACTGTTGTTTTTGTGCTAGATCAAGGTTAAGGTTGAGGTCACATGCCATGGATAGTGTATGGAGGTAGCCAATATGTCCAAGGAATCACCGAATATCTTTGATAGTTTTTAGTTGATGGATAATTTCTTAGATAACTTTGACTTTCTTGGGGTCTACCTCTATCCCTATGTGTGAGATTTTGTGTCCTAGTACTACGCCCTCTTGGACCATCAAATGGCTTTTCTACCAGTTGAGCCTCAAACTGATTTCTACACATCTTTTTAACACTTGCTCTAATAGGTTCAAGGCTTGATCAAATTTTGCTCCATAAGTGGAGAAGTCATCCATAAAGACCTCCATACCATTTCCTATTTGTTGTTGGAAGAATGCTTAGAACTAATCATTGAAATGTTGCAAGGGCATTGCACAAGCCAAACGACATCTGTTTGTATGCAAATGTTCCCTAAGGACTAGTGAACGTAGTCTTGGCTTGGTTTTTTGGGGGTATTTATATTTGATTATATCCACTATATCCATCCAGAAAATTGTAGTAGCGATGCCCTGCAATGGTGTCTAAGACTTGGTCAACAAATGGCAACGGAAAGTGATCTTTGAATGTTGCCATATTCAGTAGCCTGAAATCTATGCATAACCTCCATTTGCCTCCCTTTTTAGGCACAATAACTAAGGGGCTAACCCATTCGCTATCAGCAATGGGGTATATGAACCTAGCCTTGAGAAGCTATTCAATTTCGTCCTTGACTACTTGCTTCAGCTTTGGGTTCAAACGCATCTGTCGTTGTCTTTAAGGCTTCATGGAGGGGTCGGTGTAAATCCTATGTTGGCATATCCTAGGATTTATTTTGGTTAATTTGGGATATGACCAAGCGAAGGCTTTTGACCATCTATTGATTACCTTTAGTAGTTCTTCTTTTTATTGAGGAGCAAGCTTAGCGTTGATAATCACTAGTTTTCCGTTTTTAAGGAACGTGTATTCCATACCGATGGGCAATGGTTTCAGCTCAAGGGGCTCTTGCTTAAATTTCTCAGGGATTTTCAAATTCCCCTAGTTTACATTTTCAAGGTTAGGAATTTGAAGTTGGCTGTGGACTTGCTCTAATGCGTCTATGCTATTGATGTAAGTGCAAGTCAAACCCTCAGTTGGTTCCATGCATATGAGTGAACTACTTTCTTGATCAACTATCAGCCATTGGGTGCCTTCCTGTTGTGTGGTTGCTAAAAATAGGCATCTTTGTATGTTGATTACTTGTGCACACTAATTGCATGCAGGCAATGTTAAACTTTGTAGAAACCATGACCTCTGCATGCAATTACACCCTATGTCACTGTATGCGATGCACAAAACTTTCTTCTTCTCGATCTTTCTGAATGTATTTTCCTTTGATATTTCTAGGGAAAGATTGCAGATTCCTAGGTGTGCATAGATGGTGCTTAGCCACGCTCTTTCCATTATGATTGGGAAGTCCCCCTACCATTGTTTACCTAAATCACTAAGAATTCAACTAGGTACAACCACCCACAAATAGTGGTAACAATGTCTTCCACCAGTCCCAATGGGACAGCAATGGATTGGTCAACCAACTCTAGATGGATGTTCCTCTTTTTTAATGGAGGCAGGTTCTAGGCCTTGTACATTTGTTGAAAAATCAAGTTGACATTGGAACCTGAATCCAAAAGAGCCTTGCACGACGCATATCTAGCGATTGGTAAGTATATCATATGACTCCTAGGATTAGAGAATTTCCTGGGAAGGTGGCTAGCTTTGATCCAATCGGTGACGACATGTGTTAGCATGACCGTATGTGTTGAGTGTGGTGGTTGAGTTGAAGGAGGCTCTGAAGTTTTGATTGATATTGAGGCATCTAAGGAATTAGCTACTTGTGATTGCGAGGGCTTGGTTGGACTGTTGGTTCTAAAGAAAGGTATTTTCTTCATGTGGTTGTTGGAACCAATAGTAGGTTGAGAGTTAATAGCCCTTGTGGAATTACATTATTGTAGCTGGGTAGGGATTTCACCTTGCATCGTGGGAGCAGGTGGTAGTGGAGCTATTGGTGGAAGAGATGCAGCCAGATGAGAAGGATGATATGCTTGCAGAATATCATCCCTAGAAGAGGGAGTCACATAATACTCGTGAGCTTGGTAGTGAGGTTGAGGAGTGACATGACTAGTAGAGTCACATGGGGAGATTGGTTGCTACACATAATATTCATATGGGTCATGTTGCTGATAAGGATACTATTGCCTTGGTGGTGGCATTCCCCATGATTGTGGGTGTTGCAACTATTGATATTGCCTAATCAGTTGTGGTGGAGTTCCACTGGGATAATATGTTAAGGGTTGGTGGAACTACCTTGGGTTACCTTGAGGATAAGGTAACCTTTGGAGTGTTTGCCTTTTGTTTAATCATGGGTTTAGTGCATACACCCCAAACTCTTGTAGATGTGAGATTATAGGGCAACATCGCTCAGGATGGTCATATTGACATATCTCACATCCACTATCATTGTCTGTTTTCGAATCCACAACCTTTTCAATGATGGAAACTTGNTCCCCTCTTCCGAAGGAAAGGATCTTGGTTATACTCTTCTGCACTTTCTCTCTTCTGTAGCTCACCTTCTTCCTTAGCAACTTGCTCCAATAGCCTTCGAATTTGATGGGACCTAAGCTCAGATAGTCTCCCTTGGGCATAAGTCCCAAGGGTTCTTCTTGTTTCATGGCGAAGCCCATCCATGAGATGGCGTAGTTGATCTCTTTGCGAATAACCATGGCCAGGGCAATGATGTAATAGTGCATAATATCGGCCCATGGTAGCATCCCAGGGTTCATGTCATCCTTGTTTCCAACCTTGAATTTGCCTTTGCAAGTTAGACACTCGGGAGTACGTTTGGTACTTGTCATTAAATAGTTCTAACATAGTACTCCACCTATGAATGGATTCTGGTTCTAAAGATCGGTACTAGCTTTCCACTTCTTTAACTAGTGTCCGTGGAAAAAAATTAAGTTTTTGCCATTCATTCTCTATATTTTGTAAGGCACATGCATCATGGAATGCTTATAAGTGATTTTGAGGATCGGCGTTGTCTGTGGGAACAACTTAAGTTTTTGCCATTCGTTCTCTATGTTCAGTAAGGCACATGCATCATGGAATGCTTGTAAATGATTCTAAGGATCAACGTTGTATCCCCCTTTAAATCGTGGGATGTTGTTCATATCTAATCTCTTGATCCTACTATCTTTCTGGTGCCTTGTTGGAATTCTACCAACCTCAGTTATGTCCAACATACTTCGAGTAGTGAGTAGGGGTTCATCATGATCATCTCATCCATGGCGTCTATGATGCCTACGTTGTTCCCTACTCTCCCTTCTTCTATGTCGTGACTCTCTAGAGTGCCCTTGTCCCCTTTCCTGGCTATTTTGTCTATGACTTCTACTTTGCCTACCTTTATTCCCATGGTCTTTTTCTTTATGACTACATCTAGATATTGAAAGGGAGGGTGAAGGAGATGATGAAGGTGAAGAAGAAGGAGAACCATCACCATGATGGTGTTTGCTACCTTCTCTTCTATGGTCTTGGGCTTGATTGCGATTGCGATTAGAATGTCCATCTTTATCATGAGTTCGTGTCCCTTTTTTGGATCCTTTGTGCCCATGGGTATCAGAACTTGGGTTATGAATAGTGGAATGAAGGTCCTGATACACAACCCCTTGGCCAAAGTCAAGGGGAGGAACATCGTTGTGTGGGCGATTGCCTGAGGTAGGTTCACCACCCTCATTTTTGCTTAAGACATGTGGGGCATCTTGGGACCACTTACCCTTCAAATACTTATGATGTCTCTCCTGTTGCAAGTCCCTTTGGCAGTGTGCCTCTGTGGGATGGTATTCTCTTGAGTTATGGTCTTGCACAATGTATTCTGCATGTAAGTGCGGCATGCCAATTTGTGTTAGAGCACGAAGAAGCATGCTTGGGACTAAACGATTGGGAGGTAACACTATGTTACCTTCTAAGTCTTGCCAATGTAGTTATTCATCTTGATGGAGGATAAAGGTGAAGTCTGGTATATACTCATCAAGATGAATATATACCACTTAAACTTGTTGAGGGACTGGCGGATCAACATCATGTGTATTACGTCGCCGATTGTTTCCTATTTCAGACCTAGGCGGTGAGGCACTTTTGTACAAAGAAGGAGACATATTTTTCTATTCAGTGTGCAATGTACTCTTGTTTATTATTTCCTCAACCAACCTTGAGGGTTTGTTCGAATGATGTGAATGATTTCTTATGTTCTAGTTAGCTCACAAACAACTAAGTCCACGGCAACAGTGCCAATGATGAGTGGTGAGGTACCCCTACACTCAACCATACGAATACAAGCATTTCATGCACGATTCGGTTAAATTCCAAGGACTAAGTGCCTATGTGCCTTTGTGGAACAAGGACAGGTTGGTTGATTATTGTCTTCCCAAACTTACTTGTATGTCATGATTGTATGATTAAGTAAGTTTGAGGCATATGATTTTTATAGATTTTATGTTTTTATGTCCTACTACTAATAAGGGAGGAGAGAGAGAGATAACTAAGTGACTAATTTAACTTAACTAGGCTTTAAACTAATCCTAACACCAGTATCCATTCTCACTTGCTGTACACATCCTGAACCAGCACAAAACTATTGGGATTAACAAATGCTAATCATTACTGGGTTACCAAGTGTTACACGCATGCTCGAAGTGATTATACTGTGTGTGCTAATAACAGAAATGTAAAGTGCATAAAATAAAATAAAATAATAAAATAAAATAAATGTAGAAGAAAATAAAAGAAAGGAAATAAGTAAGAAAACAAAGCTCAAGTGCTGCAAGGATGAATCTAAGAGCCTGTCTTTATTGCCGTACACAAGGTGTGCTCAGGTACACAATGCTCAAATAAAGATCCATCCAGACTTAGACCTCCTGCTACGGGCGCTTGGAAAATACTCTAACTTGACTCCTAAAAGACTTCCCTTGAAAGACTTCTTTCTAAGACTTCCTCCAAGACTTCCCTTGAAAGACTTCCTTCCAAGACTTCTTCCTCTAAATTGTGAGTGCATAAACTACGTACATAGGCTTGGGAGCAACTACTCTAATAATTAGAGAAACTACCACTCTAATTTTAGAGAAACTACCACTCTAATTTTAGAGAAATTTCCACTCTAATTATTAGAATAAACCACTAGAGTAACCACTCTCATCACATAGAAATTAATTATTTAATCTAAGTAATTATAAAATTAAATCTAAAACTATCTTAAGGACAATGAGTGTTTGTTCCTAGCTTGTCATACACATCCTGAACTCATGTACTCATTGCTAGGATTTCCAAGTGTTATGCTACTAGGCAAAGAAAGAAATAACACTACTAAGATTAACATGTGAATATGTGATTACGCTCATAACTGATCATGCATGGAAATGTAAATATTAACTAAGTACATCAAGAGTAAATTGCATTAAAATTAAATCTAGTCTAAGTCAAGGTGTTGCAATGAATATGAATCAATCATAATCTTATTGTTGTTTATGTAATATGTCCAAATACAGTGGCACTCGAATAAGATGCTATACAGTTAACTTAAATCCACACTGTGGGTACTCACTGAGTATTTCCTAAGATTATAGAATAAAACTATAGGAGTTCAGCTACACTATTGACCAAGTGGTGCTAAATACACGGTGGGTACTTGCATATTTATAGGAAAATATAGACACTGCGTTAAAGGGGATACATTAACTCATTTAGATGCATCGATGAGAATGCATTGATGCATCTCTGTTGATGATGTAACAAATGTAATATAGCATCTACAATGGAGCAACCAACTGAGATGCATCAACGGGGATGCTACAATGTAGATGTGACATAGTATCTATGATATTGCATCTACAATATCTCATACACCTAACAAAATGATGCTTTATCATATCCACATGGCTTAGCTAATTGACATATTAGGTTTCATTAATTGGGTTTCTACAGAATCTCTTGTGATAAAATTGATCAAAATATATGTTTATTTCTATGGTTTGAAAATCAAAACCATGAAGATTTTGCCAAAATGTTTGTGATACTTATGATATGAGTATGAAAAGGGCTTAGCATTAATAATTATTATATGATATTTCTCTTTCAACAAAATGGATTATAAAACACATTACTATTAATGATGCTTGGATCCTCCTTGTTAGAAATAGACTATATTCAAAGCAAAGCAAAAAATTATAATAGTTGGTTTTTTAGTATTTATTTTTACTTTTTTTTTCTCAAATCATCTTTATTCTTAGTTCTCTAGTGCTAAAAAAAATTTGGAAGATGTTGCATGCTTAGAAAGTACTAAAGCTATAATTGTATCATAATTTCAAAATATATGCCTGAATATAGTCCATGATGATTTACTTTTAATGAAGGAGACTAAGGTACTCATTCATCTAAATTGTGCACTATTTAAAGTGAATTAAAAATGTTACAATTATTGTTTTGTTTATGAATTCACAATGGATTACGTAGGAGGAGGATTCTAGCCTTTGATTTGAATATGATGGGAAAATAACTTTTGATCAAACTACCAGAGTTTCCCTACTTTAAGCCTAGGATGGAAAATAAGGGGAGTGCTGCCTCTTATTTATAGATTTGGCGACGGACCGTGATATCGCGTACGCGATATCGCAGGGGATGACACGATATTGCATACGCGATATCGTGGTGCATGAGATATCGCATCTCATCATACCCCCATGACTGAATGAAAACTCATCCTTGAGTTCCTTACAATA
The DNA here is from genome assembly GCA_015680685.1 of Gnetum montanum. Classification (NCBI taxonomy): domain Eukaryota; kingdom Viridiplantae; phylum Streptophyta; class Gnetopsida; order Gnetales; family Gnetaceae; genus Gnetum; species Gnetum montanum. Next base: position 104,748 of record MNCI01010136.1, on the reverse strand, counting down.
ATATTGGGAAGGTATAGAATTATTGAGGAGAATAGAACTAATGGGATGACATGTGAACAGATCATTATTACACGACTTGACAAAACTGGTGTTCATGACAACAAGGGTGAACACCTTATTATAATGACATTAGGCCTTAGTTGGCAACTAAGAGGGAGAGAGAGAGAGAAAGAAGTGTTGCTGTTGCCAATGCCAAGATTGTGCCTTTGTCGTCCATCCATACGTGCGCCATCGATCTTGCTCCTTGCATAGCTGCTTTAGTGCTTCTCTATTCCAAGTGTTTGCTCCAGATCCAATTTGTTGTTTGTGTGATCGCCATCTACACACATAACATAGTCTTATATTAGCAAGGGTAAATGAATCATCATGTAATTAATACCTTGCTTTGGTGTAGGTCCATTGGCTAGGTTGTGGTATGGCTTATATGGATCTGGGAATATATTAATGATGACTATCGAAGGTGTAGGGGTTAGGAAGAAAATCAAAAATTTTGGGGCTAGGAGAAAATTGAAAAAAAGCGGGCCCGTACCCCCATGATTAATCGCAAACCTTCGGTAGCGTTAGAATGGAGAAAGGAAAGGAGTAAGAAAGATAGATAAAAAGGGACAACTGAAAACATCAGTGAAATGGATGTCAATATGGAAATGAACAAAATAAAATTAATTGCAAAAATGTTAGGGAAAATAATTTAACTAATGCTCCAAATAGGAATGTCAGTGGGTCCTTTCCAAAGCAGGCTGATGCCCTGAATGCCCTGACAAACCGACATTCAAAGAGTCCATAGGCTCCGGGAATGTCAGTTGGAACAAGAGTGAAAGTATTAACCACAAGAATTTACCAAAAAGAAAATAATGCATCAACCAAAATATATACACTAATGATACAACCGGCAATGAGGTGAATAATGGAGAGAAGGGGATGGAATAGAATCTCAAGAACAAGGTGGTGTATAGCCTCTTGTGTATTGCATGATTAATGTGACTTGGCGAGTCTCATTCCAACTTTGGCCTCAAACCAACCACATCCAGTGACTTCACATCAATGCATTTGGCTAAACCATCCACTTGGGTAACAAGAATGCAGCCTCCAAGAGCCACCACCATTCTGACGAAACAAAGGAAAGAATGGGAAGTGAGAAGGGCCTTAGTTAGAGGGAACACTTTTGGTTCCATAACCAGTTCTTGTAGCCTAAGTTTATTCATCTAAGGGGTGTGCTTTGAATTCTCACTTTTTCACTCTTTTTTTTTCTCTCTCTCTCTTTTGTTTTGTGTTTTTATGCATGAGAACCACACCATGCAAAGACTTGATTATTTTTATTGTTTGAGCTTCCGATAATTGGGTAACATCAGAACAAGAAGAAAACTCAAGAAGAAAACATCCAAGCACCCAAGAGAATGACCAACACAAAAGCATCAAGTTCCCTTGAAGTCACACCCTTTTCAATCCTTGAGTCCTTCCTTAGTTTGAGAAATACCCAGTCACCAATTCGTTAAAGTTCTTATTAGAAGGGGGCTGTACATTTCCAAGCCGAGAGAGATCATAGAAATTGGTGGATGGCTGGATGAAGTGATCTCATTGCCTACCATATCAAAAGAAACATACGTTAGTATCAGCATTGTGACTTAAAGGTAAAAACCAAACATTAGCAATCAATATGAAACAAGTTCATACCATCAGTCCGAACACTTATTATGGGACAAACTTACAGGGTGGATCACACACACACACACACACAAAAAAATTGGAAAAGTATAATGATGATGTAAAACAAAAACTAGAAAAGTTAAAGAAATTTGTAAAACAAAAATATGCAAGACAAAAACATTGTAAAATAAAAACATGTAAAACAAAAATCGAAAAAGAACTGAGGGCCCCATATGATTAGCATAGGTGGCCATCTCCCCCATGACTGAGTGGAAAGGGAGAGATCCGAAATAATGAGCACCTGTTTGAATTTCTAAGAAGTGCCCAACTTCTCCTAATTGATGATCTTAGATTAAGCGGTGGAAGTTGGCGACGCTCATGTTCCAATGTATATATGCTTTTATTGTTGGCATGTTTTTCCTTAGTTCGTTCCATGCATATTTTTCTGCTCCTTCTAGTAGCTATCAACCATGGGGTGTCTACTACTGGTTGTGTGGTTGCTACATACAGGCATCGTTGTTTTAAAGTTTCAAGAGCACACTTATTACATGGAGACATTTCCTCCATGTCATCACTCGATGAATCACTGTATGTGATGCATGGAACTTTCCTCTTCTCGATCTTTCCACATATGTTTATCTTAGAAATTTCCAAGGAAAGATCGTGGATCCTAAGGCATGCGTCTACTGTAGTTAGCCATGCCCTTCCCATTATAATTGGGAAGTCCCCTTCGTTGTTGTTCACTTCAATCACCAGAAAATCAGCTGGGTAAGACCAATCACACACAATGGGGATGATGTCCTCTACCAATCCCAAGGGAATGGTGATGGACTGGGCTACCAGCTCTAGGTGAATGTTGCTCTTCTTAAGTTAGGGCAGGTTCTAGGTGTGATACATCTCTTGTGAAATTAAGTTGACTCTGGAACCTAAGTTAAGAAGAGCCCTATGTGGTTTGTTCTCGACGATCTGTAAATAGATTAAGAGACTCTCAGGGTCAGTTAGTTTTCTAGGAAGGTGGCCTACCCTGATCCAGTTAGTTACGGTATGCGTTAACATAACCATATGCGTTAAGCTCTGATTTTGGACGGAAGGGTGCTCCGAAGTGTTAGATGGTGGAGGAGTGTACATAGGCGCAACCGCTTATTGTTGCGAGAGTTTGTCTGGGCTTTTGGTTCTGAAGTAGGGTCTTCTCTTTTTACAGTTGTCAAAACCAATAGTAGGTTGGATATTTACAGCTCTCACAGTGTGACATTTCTGCGGTTGAGGAGGAAGTTCCCCTTGCATTGTTGGAGTAGGAGGTGTTATGGGAACTACTTGTGGTGGAAGAGGTGCAGATGGATTAGGAGGATGGTGTGGGTATGGAAAGTCTCTTGGAGGAGAAGGAGTCCTTTTGAAGTACTCCCAAACTTGGTAGTGACAGTTGGGGGTTGAGTGACTCATAGAGTCACTTAGAGAAATCGGCTGCTGCACATAATAACCATATGGATCAGGCTGCCGGTAAGGGTACTGATGTTTTAGTGATGACATCTCCCATGATTGTGGGTATTGCCACTGCTGATGCTGTCCGATAGGCTATGGTGGAGTTCCACTTGGATAATACGTTAGTGGTTGGTGGAACTGTCTTGGGTTACCTTGTGGATAAGGTAACCTTCGGGGTGTTTGCTGTTGGTTGAGTCTTGGATTAAGCGCATACACCCCATACTCCTGCAGATGTAAGATAACTGGGCAACATCCCTTAGGATGATCATAGTAGTAGACCTCACATCCACCATCATCAACTATGTCAGAGTCCACAGCCACATCAGAGTTAGTGATTTTTCCCTCACCCTTATTATGTGCAGGGCCTAAATCTCTTCACTTTTTCTTACCTTTGTCACTACTTTGTTCTACCTTAAACTCTTCTACAATTTTTAAGACAGTTTCAATTTTAGAGTCTAAGGAACTCCATACGTCATCTACCTTAGCTGCTATTTCGGTTGTTAATTTTTGGATCGGCAAGGTTTTTCGGTTCACCAACTCTTCGATTGGTGACTCATCCTCTTCATCACAAAATTTCACTCCCTTCTTTCGAAGGGAGGGATCGCAATTGTATTCTTTCGCACTTTCCCTTTTTCATAGCTCACCTTCTTTGTTTGCTACTTGCTCCAACAAGCTATGCCCTTCATGGGCTCTAAGTTTTGATAATCGTCCTTCGGCATAAGTCCCAAGGATTCTTCTAGTTTTGTGCCTTAGCCCATCCATGATGTGACAAAGTTGATCCTGTTGAGCGTACCCATGGCCCAGGCAACAATGTAGCAATGTGTAGTAGTGGGCCATGACAGCATCCAAGGGTTCATATGTACCTTGCTTCCAGCCTTGGATCTGCTTACGCAAATTAGACACTCTGGAGTACGTCTGATACTTATTGTTGAACAGTTCTAGCATCGTACTCCACCTCTTGATGGTTTTCAGTTCTAAGGATCGGTACCAGCTCTCTGCTTCTTAAGTGAGTGTCCTTGGAAACAACTTAAGCTTTTTCCACTCATTTTCTATATTCTACAAGGCACAGGCATCGTGGAAAGCCTGTAAATGATTTTGCGGATCAACATTGTATCCCCCTTCAAATCATGGGATATTGTTCATGTGTAATCATTTAATCTGACTATCTTTCAAATGCCTTGTGGGAATCCTAACTGCCTCCGTTATGTCAAGCATACTTCGGGTTGTGAGTAGGGGCTCGTCATGATCATCTCTTTAATGATACTTATGATGTCTGCATTGTTCCCTACTCTTCCTACGTCCTTGCCCTTGTCCTTTCTCTCGACTTTCCTGTTGAGGTCTTTTGTCTTCCTTACTTTTATCCTCATCCTTATGTTCATGGTGGCTGTGCCCAGATGTGGAAGGAGAGGATGAGTGATGGGATGAAGGAGAAGAAGAAGTGGAATCATCGCCATAATGATGTTTCTTGCCTTCTCTTCAGCTGCTATGGCCTCGATCGTGGTGACGATCTAAGTGCTCGTCCTTAGCATAAGTGGTTGTTCCCTCTGTGAACAGTTGGTGTTCACGGGCATTAGAACCATGGTTATGTATCATTGATCGTAGATTCTGATACCCAACCTCCTCACCATCGTTAGGAGGGGGAACATCATTTGTTAAAGAACCTGTGATAAGGGGTTCCTCATCTCCTATTTCGCTAAGGATGTGCAGGACCTTGCCCTTCAACAGTGCATGTTGACTCTCCTACCGTAAGTCTCTCATACGTTGGGCATCTGTGGGATAATAATCCCTCATATCAAAATCTTCTGCAATGTATTTAGCAAATAGTTTAGTCATGCCTATCTGTGCCAAGGCACGGAAAAGCATGTGAGAGATTGATCGATCTGGGGGTAACACAATGTTACCTTGCAAATCTCTCCATCGCAGCTGTTCGTCCTGATGGAGAATAAAAGTAAAATTAGGAATATACTCATCGAGATGAGTATATGTCATCTTATATTATTTAGGACTTGGCTGATTTTGGTTATGTGTTTTATGTTGCCGACTGTCTCGTGTGTGGTCCTTAGGTGGTGAGTTGCTCTTATGAGAAGAAGGCATTTTTATCGGTGTGCTATTTTACCGTTATATAAATTTTTAACTTGATTAACCCGAAGGTTCGTGAAGGCTCACAACGATATGAGTGATATCCCTTATGTTCTATTCAGCGCATGAACACTTAGTCCCCGGCAACGGCACCAATGATGAGTGGCAAGGTACCCCTACACTCAACCATATGAAACGAGCGTAGCACGCACGATCCGGTCGAACTCCGCAGACTAAATGCCTATGCACCCCATGGAACACTTGGGGTTAATCATTCGTTGTCTTCCTAGACTTACTTGTAGTTGTCACGGTGTATGGTGAAGTAAGTCCGAGGTATATGATTTTTATGGTCTTTTATGGTTTTTCTCCTATGCTATCGAGGTGAAGGTTGAGAAAGCTAACTAACTTTAACCAAGGACTGAGTCTAAATTAACTGGCATCAGCATCCGTTCCCACTTACCGTACACACCATGAACTATACAACTATGGCTACCAAATGCTAATCGTTACTGGGATCACCACACATAACGCACGTGCTCGAAGTTGTCGTACTGAGGCACTTAACTAGCCTAAACGTGATGAGCAGCCGATTCCTTGACTAGCCATACACATCCGTAGATGCTCGTAATCAAGTCGTACTCATCCTGCATTCTAGGAGACAAGGGTGAGAGAGACTAATCGCGATGAGCAGCCGATTCCTTGATTAGCCGTACACATTCATCAATGCTCATAATTAAGTTGTACTCATGCCACGCTACTGCAGGTAATAAATAACATGTAATAAATAACAGGTAATAAATCCTATTCCATGCACTACGAGGTTTATCCACAAAGCTTGTCTTTATTGTTGTACACAACTTGCGTTCAAGTACAAAGCTGCTCGAATAAAGATTCGTTCACTTGGGGACTCCTACTGCGGGCACATGGAAAATATTCTATCTCTAGAGTGATCAAACTACTAGAGTTTCCCTACTTTAAGCCTAGGATGGGAAATAAGGGGAGTGCCGCCTCTTATTTATAGATTTGGCAGTGGACCGCGATATTGTAGGGGACGATGCGATATCGTGGTGCATGCGATATCGCGTCTCATCACAATGTGTTCTCAATGTTGAACATCTAAACATGATATTTGGAAAAATTAATAATGCAAAGATCTATCTCTAGACCAAGTTGAGTACCATGAAAATAAAAGTAGGATAGAAACTTGCTAGTTTCCTAGGGAAAATGAACTCAAATTATTTGTGAGTTATTAGGAAGCAAAAATCTTCCTAATGAAGAACTTAAAAGATGTTTGGTTTGAGCATTACTGAAAAAAAATAAGGAATTTGCAAGTTGTGGAAGTGATTGTTAATAGACCTAAATTCTATTCATTGGTAGTGAGACTTTAATGTGAGGAAACAAAACTTGAGTTGGAAGATAAAAAATAAGGAAACAAGGAAACCATTTATAGAACAACTCATAAAGAAATGAGATAATTGAGAAAGAGGTGATTAAATAAAGACACTTAGTTGAGGATTACATTGTATGAATCATGAGAAATTCCAGCAAAGTGTACATTGTAAAAATGAACATCAAACATGGCATAGAGACTAACATGTCATGGGCAATCATAATTTATTTAGGAAGATGATGATGTTGTTTTTACAAACCTTGCACATAAATCTAGATCTTTTGTTGGGCTTGGAAGTGTTAATCTCCCAAAGATGTCCATTTAACACATCAAAGTTGATCATGAACTTCTACAAAGAGCTAAGTTTGAAAGATTGCTTGTAGTGATAGGATCTTGAGCTTGATATACAAGAGCATTAGACAATTATGTATACTAATTTTGTTAAGTGCTATTGGCCATGGATTTCAAAAGATAGATAAGAGTCTTATTCATGGACTTGGCTAGACTATTGGGTTGCTAGTAGTAAAAGAAAAAAAAATTAATGAATATGAAGTTAGTTATAAAAGCTAGTGATTTTCCCACTTATGAATTTAAAATTATTATTAGCAACTATACTAAGAGATGTACTAAAATGAATCAAATTATGATAAAAAATAAAATGAAAAATTATTTTAGAAGTGGTAGTATACAAGGGAATATAATGTGAACTATATTATCCTTCAAAAATGTTTGCACGAATTTTGTTTAATATAGATTGGGTATTAGTGATGATGAGACATTAGAATAAAACATTATTAAATGATAAGTGCAAAAGAATATCTAGTTTAATTATATAAAATGGTTAAGGAAGTTTTGTAATGCATTTTTAAAGCTAGTTTAAGGTGTCTTGAAGTTTACCGCTAGTAAGAAAGTTAGTTAATAGATGATAAATCAAGTTTTTAAGGATTGATTGCTACATGAAATATTGAAGCTCAATATATGATGTTGTAGATGCAATGTAGTGGGCTATGGTCATGCTTATAAATACAAGTTCATCATCATGGAAAATTTCATCTTTGGTCACACTTTGCTTTCATAAAGTTAGAGTTAGTTGTGAATGTATGTAGTGTGATGATTAATATTTGTACAACATCTTTATTTTACAATTTATATTTCTATGTCATTTATTTTTTAATATTTATTAGTTAATTGGTAGAATAAGTACAACTGATTTGGAATGTACTAATAATTCATTTGATAACCCAATAGTGACTAAGCTTGATACACTTAGTAGCTAGTTAGTTGGTAATTCCAGTAATGGTTATATTAGTCTAGGGTATGTTTTGTTGGGGGGTGGGGTGAGGCGGGGGTGGTGGGTGTTGGCAGCTGAAATAAGTAAAACATAGATACATCCTAAGATATAACTTTATATAACCCAACATTGTCTACTAGAATCGAACCCATGACCTAAAGCTTTTAAATCAAGTGTCTTACCACTAGGCTAAAGCCTCATTGTTAGTTTAGGATGTGTTTGGCAAATTAGGAATGAATACTTATCATTGTTAGGTTAAGATAACTTTACTATTACAGTGTTCTTAGTTAATAAAATTCATACATCATTCATTATGTTTCATATCAGTATCGTAAGAGTCATATAACATCATTCAATCATATACCTCATTTAGAGTTAAACCATACGTCTTACACTTGCCTAAATTTGGTAAGAGGATAGGATACTTATAATGTTCCATCCATGGATTGATCTAGACACACGTTTACATTTGTGACTTGTATGATTAAGTGTTGGGGACTCTCACTATTCGTTATTAATAAATGAATTTTTTTATAATTGACTATGATATTGTAGATGTGATATCATAGCCCAATATATGATGTTGTACATGTGATGTAGTGGGCCATAGTCATGCCTATAAATACAAGCCCATCATTGTGTCAAATTTTACCTTTGGTCATACCTTAGAAAAAGACTTATAGTTGATTTTTATAAAGTTAGAATTAGTTGTGAATGCCCACAATGTGGTGTTTAACATTTGTATGACATCTTTATTTGATTGGATTGTATTTGGATGTGTTTCATGGTCAAAAAGAAAGATCAAGATTGTTTCTCATCATTGTAGCATCTCACTTAGAATAGATTTACTTTCTTATGCAATTTACATTTATATGTTATTTACTTTTCAATGTCTACAAGTTAATTGACAAAATAAGTATGATCAATTTGAAAGAAACAAATATAATCATTTGGTATCCTAGTAGTGGCTAAGATAAATTCACTCAATAATTAGTTACTTGGTCATGAGTAGTGAGTATTTCCTACACCCAATCATATGAATTACTAATGTGTACATGTGATTCAATTGAATTCTGTGAACTACATTTACTTTAAGTGCCTTATATATTTAGATGGTGAAAGATGTGGTTACTAATGATTTTCTTCCCAATCATCACTTATGTTAACTCATTTGTATGATTAAGTATGATTGAGGTGTAAGATATTTATTTTTATAATTCTTATTGTTTTCTTTGTTTGTAAAATAATTAAAAAAAGAAGGTTTGATTATTTAAGTTAACTAGTTAATTAACTAAACTATCCTACATGTGGAGCATTTGTTCCTACATTTCATACATATCCTGAACATATACTAACATTGCAGGGTTACCAAGTGTCTACTGTTGGGTGTACCAAGTATCCACTGTTGGGATTACCAAGTGTTACTATATTATGCTTGAAGTGATTGCACTTGCGTTAATTATAAATTAGAATATTAAATGTTTAAGAGTGAGAAAATAAATTGCATTTAAAGTAAAATACTAGAAAATAAACTTAAACTAATCCAAGTGCTATAATGGATGGAAGAAATCTTGATTTTATTACTGTTCATGCAAATATGTTCAAGTACATATTACACTCAAATCAAATGTCATATAATCAATTCAATCCATGCTACAGGAACTCAGAGGAAAAAGTTTACTAAGTTTTACAAAAAGAAACTACAAGAGTCTTATTAAGGTATTGACTAAATGGTGCCATAAATGTGGTGGGTGTACACAATTATATAGGTAACAACTAGATTAGTGTCGATGCACATTCATCAATGCATCTTGAGATGTGTTGATGGGCATGCATTAACACAATTTCCTTATTGCTACTTCATCATACTCTCACAACTGATTGAAGACTTGTCCTTGAGTGAACAAAAATAGGATCAAGTTTCTTACAAAATTTGAGAAAGTATGGAACTAATTGACTAATTGAGTGACTAACTAACTCTCAAGTGCCATGTTGTATAGATTAGAAAATTGATGCAATTGAAAAAAAATAAGGACACTTGAAAAAAATGATAGGTGCTTATTGAATGACCATAGATGACATGAAAATGTTACATTGTTTCTCGAGGTGGAAGCTCCTGTGGCATTGAGGGTCTTTCATCATGTCATGGTAATACTGGAGGTCTTGGCTATCTTACTACTGCTACTACCACTACTAAACATTAAAAGGCATCAAGGAGTGCCTTCATATTTTCTTCTTTACCACATGAATCATGAATAGTTCATGTTGTTTGCCTAGATGTGTTGGTAATGGAACGTTCCATAGGTATGGCAGTGTTGGGAGCATTTTCTTCATGTTGACAAACTAGGTTGTGAATTGTGCACATTCAATGTTGAACGTATGAACAAGGTTTTGTAGTTCTTGGTAGTCACTTATGCTCCTGGCCAAGTTCTCAGCAACAGCTTGTTAATAAGTTATTTTTCTTTTGAGAACTTCAAGCTCCCCATTGGTCACATTTAACTTTTTTTTGGTCTCTTTGTGGAGCTTAAAATCTACCTCATAAAGATGATAAGAGTTGGTCATATGCTCTTTTAGTTATGTTTTAGGCATCCCCATTGTAAGCGTTGCCAAGTTTTCATATCAAATGTTGGCAAGCTTCATATATTCAGTCATATCTTCAACTTGTAACTCCTTTAGGTAGATCTCTGCTTGGGTATATGTGTTGAGTCCATCAAAGATGGGCTACCATGCATTCCATCTCTATTGGAATTATTGGATGGTCTCATTTACCTTTGCCTTGGTCAACTTGATCTCCTTTTTGTTGAACTTCTTAAGCATCTTGCCCTAGTCCCTATAGTGGTTTTTAACTCATTCATAGTTTAGAGCTTTGTTCTTCTAGGTAGTGGCCTCAATTGCAGTATTTTGGGGAAGGGCTTGAACCTCTTTCATTAAGAGAATTTTGTTTTCTAAAACTAACCTCCTCAAGTCCAAATTAACCTTGGGAAGCCATTCCTATTGTTTGTGAATGTAATCCAACATTTAATCTTTTTATTGTTAGTATTTCACAAGTGATGGTTATCATGGGTTGATATTAGGTTTTCTTTGTGAACCTAGGAAAGGTCATGATTAGTGCTATTAGTCATTGCTTTTGATAGTGACACCTCAAAGAACATCATCTCTTGAGCATCCTTGACCTCTTGGTATTTTTTCTAAATTTGTTAGAACACTTCATCTCTTATGAGTTTTGGCTTGTGAATGACATGATTAGAGAGATGTGCTCTAAGTTCTACAACTTCAATGATCAACCATCAATTACTAGTGATGACCTTCTTAAGTTATGCATTGGTGATCTATAACTTACCCCTTGTCTTCAATAGATTTGATCAAGTGGCTAATATATCTTCTAGGAGATTAAAGATCTATAGGATTGGTTGCCCAAGTTTCACCAATCACCCCCAACAGTTTCTTGTGTTGGATAGTGCTCATTCTTTTTCTCTCTACTCTTGTTAATGCCTATACATCTGCCATGGTATCAAAAATAGGGATAGATGTAGTTGGAGCACTTAGAGCTTTACCAATGCAGTTCACCACCATCTTTGCTATTTTCTCCTAGTAGTTGTGCAACATGACTAGGATCATCACTTCTTCAATTTCTTCCAACATTATAGAGAAGGCTATTGTATTCCCAAACATTTTAGGGAAGGCTTATTCTAGGATGAATACAATAACTTCTTTGATACTAAGATTAGAATGGATAGGTGCTTGGTTGCTTTGTGATAAGAATAGTGGTGTCATTTCACTATTGAGTTAACTAATGATTCTTGTAATCTTGTTTAGGTGGCTCACAGTTGGATGGTTGACTGAAGATTCTCCACAACCTCTAGAGGCCTACTATTATTGTAGCTATTGCTTTTTGAGTTTTCTTAGTCATTTTGCAGCTACCAACATTTTAAGTGTTATCTTTGGTACTACAAGTGATGGTGGTAAATGTTGCTCCTCTTCTTGAAGCTTTGGTGAAGCTTTATGATTCATCATCTCTTGCTAGGATGTGGTGGATGCTCTAACAACCATATCATTTGAGTAATGAGCTATACCTTTCTTGTTGTAGAGTTTTTTTATGAGGCATGGAGAGGGTAGTGTCTTCCTATCCTTTTCATTTTACTTAAAATGCTTTTGAATTTCAAGGAAGATGAGTTACAATAGATTGACTAGGAATTTCCCACGTAGAGCAACACATGCCCTAGTGGAGAAGGTTGTAATCTTACTTGGCCTCATCATTATATTGAGATGATAGGTTAAAATTTTGAAATATGCTCACTTCGCCTTTGTGAAAGCATGAAATTGTACTCGTAGTTCACTCCATAACACTATTGAATCCACTTTTTTTGACCTTTGGATTCACTTAGATAGATATCTTTCTCAGCTTTTCCCTAGTGTTGGATAATCTGAGGGCTTCAGAAATGACCTCAACTGAGTAGGAGATAGTAATATCCTTTATCTTTATTGTGGCATGTCCTTGTCGATTATTCTAGAAGAGGTAGTTTTTCCCCATGTACCATTCCCCACTGTTAGAGAGAATGGACCATAGTTGAGACCCTTGAAGTTGTGTTTGTACCTCTTTTGGTGCAAGCTCTAGGAATGGTCCAAGATTTAGCTTTTGTAGGATGGAGCTCTAAATCTCTTTAGTATGGATCTTCTTCAAGAAGGCTTTTGTAAGTGTGACCTCTAGATTAGGTCTTGGCCTTGAGGCTTTGTCATACTTAGATTACCTTGTTTCTACTGTAGGAATCTATCTTACAGATTCCACCTCAGGCTCCTCATGTAGGGCTCTAGTAGCATGGGTAGCCTTGGTTGCTTACTTCTAGAGTTGTTGTTGCTATTATTGTTGTTGAATTCTTCCTTTTTGTGGTTATTTTTCCCTGGGCTATGATCACCCTCATACCTGTAGTCCTCTCTTGGGTGCCATCCACAATGACAAACATAATTTAGGATTAGTTTTGTAAACATATCCTTTATTTTCTTTGGATAACTTTCTTTATTTGATCAAGTTATGTTTATTTGTCAAACGTTGAAATTTTATCATTAAGTTCTTATTAGTAATCATAGGCTTATGATATTCTTTTATTCATGCTCTAATGGAACTTGATTGTTGATATTATCTCTTATGAACATTAATTTAATATTATTTTAATATATTATTAATGGAAAGTTAGAAAAATTTCCATAAAATGTTTTGTAAAAACCTAGTATTTGATTTTCCCATGATGTAAAGTTTATGTCCATTAGCTCAAGGATCAAAGAATGAGTGAAATCAAGAAAGCACTTTAGAAGTTATGGCTCTTGAAAGGTGTGTGAGCTTTGAAAAATGGAAAAATCTCCTCTTGCGTGTGAGCTAAGTATCATGCGTATATATAGGATTTTTGAGCCATGTTGAAGGGGATGCATCGATGTAGCTATTTACAATGATTTCTTACTTAAGGATTATTGAGGGATTTTGAATGAGTTTGGGATCAAAAAAAGAGCTAAATGGGACCTAAAAATCTAGAAAATTATAGCAACAATACAATGGAGGATATGGTTTAAGAAATGGAAGAAAATTAAGTGTGGGGGATGAGTTATTGAAGGATGTTTTTGATGCTAAAATAGAGTAAAAACTAGATATTTCAAGCTATTGAGATGATTAATTTTGAAATGATGCCTATGATTAAGAAATTAAACTTAAGATAAACCAAACGAGATGCAAGTGGGTCATTCCCAAAGCATTGTTATGACTAATATGCCATTTCATATCCTCATCACAAGAAGTTTGTAGGTGTCCAGGATGGTGAATGGTTGTTGTAAGTTAAATTTCATACCAATGTGAAGAATTGTCTTTGGATTATGCACACTCTAAAATAGAACTATCAATTCACCATGGCATGAAGTAGCGAGGTGATAAAAAGTGGAGTGAGTGAATAGTAGATAGAAAATGATGGATGGATAATTTTCATCTTTGTCATAGAAGATCCTTGGTTAAATTTATGATTAAGATGATATAGTACTATTCTTTTCCAATCCTAGACCAAGTCCACTCCAATTATAGTGATCTTCAATTGACATATTCCTCCTCTTCTACCATTAATAATCTATGAAAATCACAAAGGATAACCATTATTCCAAAAGAAGATGAAAAAAGAAAAATGAGAAGAAGGAAGTATGTAGGACCTTAGTTAGACAAGTGTCTTCAAGAATGTGTAATATGTCTTTCTAGCCTCATAACCAATTCTTATAGCTCATGAAATTGCCTAAGGGATGTGATTTGAATTCTCATTATGGTTTTTTTTCTTTTTCTTTTTGTGAAAATCACATCATGTAAAGACATGATCCTTTTATGATCAATAGTAGGTATGATGATATACCAATGAGGAATCATAGTACTTAAGAGGAAAGTTGAGAAAAGAACACAACAAATTGCCTTAAGGTCACACCCTTTTTCATTTCCACTTGATCCTTTTCCAATGTGTTGGATAACAAGATCACATGTTACTTTTAGTTTTAATGTGAAAGAACCTTCATGGTTCCATGATGCAGACTCCACATGGAACAAATGGAATGGATGGATGTTATGAACTCACTACCTAATAGCACAAAAAATTTAAAAGATTATTAGCAAAGAACATAATCCAAGAATAAAGTTGGCCTTTTGGTAATCAATCATAACTTTGATAGCTACATTATGATCTCCAAAATTTCAAGTAGGCCTTCAAATAATACTAAATGAAAATAACAAGAAAATAACAAAATAATAATAAAGAAAAGAGAAATATATAAAATGATAAATAAAAGATTAATAAAATAAAAAACATATTAAAAATGTTGTAAAACAAATAGAAGAAATTTTTTTTATCCTCATCAATATTTTATGGTACGTGGATAGCTTCTCCATGACTGAGTTGGAAGGAGGAGATTCAAAAAATGGAGTGTGCTTATTCGTAATTAGAGGTGTGAGTGGTATGGTTGGTTACTTTGGAGTCGATAAATAGTTTAAATTATTGGATGTAAACAAGCATGTGCTTTTGAGAGCTTGTTGGGTGGTAAATTATTATAGCCCTATAAGAAAAATTTGAATGGATAATGTAGGGTCGTTCTCATACTATTGGGAACTTAGTTTGTTCTAACACATACATGGGATTCCAATAGAGAACCTTATCTCTTGGTTTGAACATAGCTTTTTTGATTCATGCATTATGACATTGTTTATTATGTGCATTATGTATTTCATTCAACATTAGCACTACTCTTTGATTTTCATCTAGCACGTTGAGTGTCATGAGTCATTCTTTTTGTGCTCGGTTAATGTCTATGTCAAGTCCACAAGCAGTTGTGAGTGTACAAAGTTTAGTTTGAATTGGAAGTTTGGGTAACTTTCTGTACACTAACTCATAAGGAGAGTAGCTTATAAGAAGTTTCCATGTTGAGTGATATGTCAAAAGGACAATGTTGAGTTTGGTGCTCTAGTCTTTCCTATATCTACTAATGGCTCACATTAGAATCCTTATGATTTTCCTATTGGTAACCATTGCTTGATCATTGGCTTAGGGATGATAGGGTGTTATGAGTTTATGTTGTATCCCCAAGCATTGCATTAACTTGTGAAAAGTACTATCTAATAAATATGTTATGTTATTTGAAATTAGTGCTCTAGGCATATCAAACCTGTTTACCACCTATTATTAGAAAAATCAGGCTACAGTGGTAGATGTATAATTAGATATGGTTGCAAATTTAGCTCACTTGGTACAGTACTCAAATGCAATAATAATGTAGGCTTTTTCATTGGAAATGGAGTGATGAATCCCATGAAGTTAATTTCCCAAAGAACAAAAGGCTTTAGTGGTTGAATCCACTACTAGGATCCTTCCTTTTAAGTAGTCATTCCTCTATCTCATTGATACTTCTTGCTTGAATGCAAGAAATGATGAGTGTCCCTGAAGATTATTTATCAAAAGTATCCTACCATAAGGATCTTTATGGCTAGTATTCTTTTTGCATAGTGGCCCCCACAAGGACCTTCATGATCATCCTAGCGGACTCGTAATTGATTTGTATTAGGTACACACCATCTTACCAAGCCATTAGCACAAACCTTGTAAAGCTTGCCTTCGATCTCAATGTAATGTTTGACCCAGTGAAGAAACTACTATTTACTTCTAAGATCTTATTCAATAGGATTCTCCTCTAAGAGTAGATATGAGAGCTACTCATTATACCAATTTGTGATCCTTAGTGCATAAACTTCAATGGACTTAGCAAAGAGGAGTTCATTTGGAAATTGATGAGATAAAGATTATTTCTGATCATTACTGTCCCATATTAATTGAGACAAATGATCTGCAACTACAATCTCAGTTCCTTTTCTATCCATCATGGTGAGATCAAATTTTTGTAAGATCACCAATTACTGTATAATATAGGGGCTTACTGCGGGTTTGTTCATCAGGAAGTGCATTACATTATGGTTCGTATGCACAAAAATTTGGTATCCAAGCACATGGTGGTTGAATTTTTCTAAGTCATACACCATCAACATGAGTTCTTTTCTAGTGTTGTTGTAGTTGAGTTGTGCATTTTACAATGCTCTTACTTGCACAATGGATATAATATGAATGTATTCAATCATCCATTTATGTAAGCATTCCTTCTAAGGCATAGTTAGATGAGTCTATCATGATTTGAAATGGTTTGGATCAATCTAGGGCACATAGAATTGGAGTCTCTATGAGCTTTTGCTTCAAGTATTAGAACACTTATTCGCATTCCTTGGTTCATTCAAAGACTACATGTTTCTTGGTGAACTCTACTAGTGGTTTGACAATTTTAGAGAAATTTTTAATGAAATGCTTGTAGTAACTAACATGATCAAGGAATGACCTTATATCTTTAATAATTATGAGGTTGTTTGGTTATTTTTGGATGATCCTTCTATGCCCCAAGATAATGCAATGTTAGATTATAAAGTGACTCTTCTACTGGTTGAGTTACAGGTTTGTTTCCACACATCTTTTTAGCACTTGTTTAAGACAATCCAACACTTGCTCAAAATTAGTACCATAGGTGGAGAATTCATCCATGAAGACTTCCACACAACTAATAATATGTTATTGGAAGATTCTTAGGACTAGACGTTGGAAAGATGCAAGAGCATTACAAAGGCCAAATGACATCTTTTTATATGTAAAAGTCCCCTAGGAACTTGTAAAAATTATCTTGACCTAAATTTTTTTTTCAATTTGGATTTGGTTAGAGCCAATGTACCCATCTAGATTACCATAGTGATTGTACCCTACAATTATATCTAATACTTGGTCCACAAATGGCAATGGAAAATGATCTTTGAATGTGATCATGTTCAACATCCTGAAGTCTATAGAAATTCTCGATTGTCCTCCTTTATTTGGCATAATAACAAGTGGTCTTACTCACTCATTGTCTACCATAGGATTGATGAATCCTAGCTTAAGGAGTTTTTTAACTTCTTTTTTGATAACTTGTTTTAGCTTTGGACTCAATCACCTTTATAGTTGCCTCTTTTTTGGTTTGATGGTAAATTTTGTATAGAACCAGCACTATCATATGTATAGATTTATCCAAATCAATTCATTATATGACTAGGTAAATATTGTTAGCCATTTATTTACAACTTTTATTAGCTTTCCTTTCTATTCTTTAGTGAGATTAACATTGATAATTACCAAATTATCATTATTAAGAAATACATACCCCAAATTTGTTGGTAAAGATTTGAATTCAAGAGGTTTATTTGAAATCATTAGCAATTTTTAACACTCCCCAATCCATTTTTATTTTTGTGTGGAAGAGTTGACTCTAAATTTTCTCCATTTCATCCATCTTATCAATATAAGCACTTGTGATGAGTTCAACTAGTTCCATGCACATAACTAAACTTAAGTTAGTATCTATTGTTAGCCACTAGGTACCATCTTGTTTTGTGGCTACTACGTGTAGGCACCTTTGAACATCTAATGTTTTAACATATGACTTGCATGCTATGAGGGATTTTCTCTTTATGGTCCAAATTTTTTGTATGTAATGGCATCCTATGTCACTGTACATGATGCATGGAACCCTCTTCTTCACTTTTCTAAAATCATTTTCCTTTGAGATTTCCAAGGAAAGGTCTCTAATCACTAAATTGACATCAATTATGCTAAGCCAAGTTCTTCCCATGAAAATTACGAAGCCCCCCTTACAGTTATTCACATTAATTACCAAGAAATCTATTGGATAAGATTATCTATAGATAGTGGTCACAATATCCTTCACTAATCCTAAGAAAATAGTGATGGATTAATCAACAAGATCTAACCTAATATTACATTTCTTTAATGGAGGTAGGCTTTAAGTTTTATACATCTTTTAGAAGATTAAGTTTATCCTCCAACTTGAGTCTAGTAAGATTTACATGGATCATTTCCTACAATCTATAAGTAGATTAGAGGACTTCCAAGATTAGATTTTTTTCTAGAAAGATGTCCTACCTTAATCCAATCTATAATTGCATGAGTTAACATGACAATATGCACATTTTGGGATCTTAATTTGAAGGCAGCTTATTGGTAATTTTTAAAGAAGTTACAAATATTTGTGAGGGTTTAGATAGACTATTGGGTTTGAACAAAGCTAGGGTTTAGATAGAATATTGGGTTTGAACAAAGCCGTTTTCTAAGGCTTACACTTAAAACCATTCGAATTGTAATTTAGCTATTAGTGGAATTTCACCTTGCATAGGTAGTGCAAGTAGCAAAGGAGCGTGATTGTGTGACATCCCATCCCCGGATGTCATGGTAAACGTCAAATATACAATATATTAGACATTCGTATGAAGAAAATATACCAAATGTGAAATATATGTGATATTCAACATTATGTATAAAGGAAATAATAGGAAAAATGCAGAAAGAGAAAGAAAAGAATGCTTTATTAATATGGAATAGTGTATTCGTATTGTGCTTAGAGAGTGTTCCTTAGGGTTTTCTTCCTTTGGCATCTATTCCTTAGAGGCAATCCAACACTACCACCATGGTTAGGCCTATAACCCAACTGGAAGGGATGGCTAGTCCACTTCTTGTCTTGCTTCACCCAGCTTCTAGTGACTTGCCTATACTAGCTCTACCACTCCATGTTGGCATGGCCTGTAACCCCAGGTATAAATTCCTTAGGTTAAAACCCCAAAGATTATCTTAAGAGACACATCCATTATTATAACATGCTCTTTCAAGTCTTAATTACAACCATCCTTTTAGGTCTTGTTAAAATAATAGTAACACTTATTATGAAGAGACATCATCTTCATTCTATAGTAACACCATTTGGGAATGGGAATGTAACACATTGGAAGGTTCAAAATGTTGTGATGGATAATGAAGAGGATAAGTGAAAGGATATGCAACTTGTAGATTAGTTACTCTATGATATTCAGGGGATAATAATGATGAGAAAAAGTAGCATGGCTTGCAGAGCCATTAGAAGATACAAGTTATTGAACATAATAATGATACGAGTCTAGTTAATGGTAAGGATATTTTTTCCTTGATGGTGACATCCCCCACGACTGTGGGTTTTGTCATTGATGATAATGGTCATGAAGTTGAGGTGTTAGTCCACTTGGATAATAATATTGGTGGTGAAACTACTGCCAATAATTACCTTGTGGATAAGGAAATTTCCTAGGTGGCTACCTTTTTGCATATTTTTGGTTCAAAGCATAGAACCCAAATTCTTATAGATGTGACAGTATAGGGAAACATCCCTTGGGATGTTCATACTAGAAGATGTCACATCCTTCTTCCTCTATCTCTAAATATACAACCTCATCAATTGCTATAGCATTACCTATCTACTGATAGTAGTCCTTTCTTGTATTCTTCCTTCTCCTTATGTTTGTATCTTGGTTCCCTTGCTCTATTTTCTCCTCTATAATTTTTAGAGTAGTTTGGAACCTCTCATCTAAGGAGTCCCATATTTTTTCCACCTTTAGTGATATCTTGGTGACAAATTTATAAATTAGCAAGGCTTTCCTTTTTACCACTTCTTCTAATGGTGCTTTCTCCTCAAGATCATAGAGACATACCTCCCTTTTATGAATGGATGAGTCTTTGTTGCACTCCTCTATACTTTTTCACTTTTTGAGATCTCCTTCTTCCTTTGCCACTTGATTAATAAGCCTTTGGATTTGATGGACCTGCTGTTGGCAACCATTTTCGACTGAATTAGCAATGAACTTCTTCAAATAAGGTTTAGGTGCTTGCTAGTCTCTAGAAACACCAAGGCCTAGATACCTCCAAATAAACTCTGTAGTTATAAAATGTACTAAATGTGAGCATGTGTTTGCTATTGCAAATGTTGAAATGATTAGGTTATGTATGAAAATGTAATTGGCTATCTTTGTCAAATTCTATGAGTTGTTGGAGATTCCTATTTTGTTCAATCACTTAATTTATACAATCCCTACAATACCTACTTGTAACAAATAAGATTTTACAAAAACATTTGAGTACAATTCTACCAATCTACTCCTAATTTTCCCTAGAGAGAGTTCCACATGAAAACCAGAAATAGAGCAAGATTTAATGGACTTAAAAAGAGAAGGAAAAGAAAGAAAATTTGTCTGAAACCTCAAATATTTATGTAAGATAAATTGATACAAGTAAAAACTTCATAATAAAGCTATTCCTAATTCAATACATACAAATTGTTCAAACAATCTGAGCTCAACAAGCAATTTCATAAAGACAATCTTATTATACTACCAAAAATTGTTGCGTAAACTACAAAGTACAAGTCTCTATTTTGGCTAGTTAATAGTTGCCAAAGATTACATTCAATAGAGCTTTCAAAAATTTGACAATTTCTTGATTGAAATACCAAGGTAGTAAACTTTAAAAATAAAAAACTTATTTTAGTCCCATCAAAGTATCAAAGATTTTTCTAGATTGTCTATGCTCAAAACAGGAAATTTCATTAAGACATTACTATTAAATTGCTCTTGAGGCTTTTCAACAATGTAAGCTCTTCTATAGAAAATATTAATAGGAGTCTAATAATTTGCAAAAATAGAGCTATAAAAGAAACCTAGGACAAATTCCAAAATAAAATGCCAAGCATGATATTATCTAAACCATTAGCTAAGCAACAAATGGAAAGAAATGAACTCACAGGATTAAAAAAAAATAGCCGAATTGATGTCTTTAGCAAGCCATCTTACAAGAATTCTTCAAATGTTTTTTTAATTAACTACCCAAGGCTAAATAAAGGGATTCATGATTGTCTTATTTCCACCCTTGGATTTTTTTTCTTAAGTTGGATGTCTTGGAGTACATTTGATATTTATAATTGAACTTTTCCATCATTGTACTCCATTTGTGATAGATTTTAGTTCCAAGGATTGGTACCAAATTTTAGGTTCTTTGATAAATATATTTAGGAAAGTTTTCAATTTTTCCTCTTCATTTTCAATATTCTACAAGATACAGGTATCATGGAAGGCTTGCCAATGATGTTGTGGATCAATGTTATACCTTCCTTCTAATTTAGGGATATTATTCATATCAAGTCGTTTGATTCAACTATTCCTATGATGCCTGATAATAATATCAACTACTTTCAAACTATTTATCATACTTCTTGTAGAAAATAGTAGCTCATCATAGTCATTATATTCATGGTGGCCCCTATCATGGCCATGTTTCCTAGGATGTGGCCTACTATGTCATCTTTCTTGATGATGCTCCTCATCTTCTTGTTGTTGTCTATGCTCTTTCATTTCATCTCTATAATGTAGCCTTCTATCATCTCCATCTTAGTCTTGATCATTTCTTCTTTGGTATTGATCATGTTTCATCCTATTAGAGTTTGATGAGGAGGAGGAGGATGAAGGTGGAGGACTAAGAGAATGGTGCTGACCTATGCTTCTTCTTTAGTTTCTTGGTTGTTTTATTGGTAAATAGTTTGGAGATCTTGGCCTTGAAGTTCTTCTAGTTTCAAAATTAGTTCTTCCCTCATCTTGATTATTTATCAAGGATGAACATAATCATTAACGAGTTGTGTTCTTCTGACTGAAGGGAGGAGGACCTTGGTATTGAGATTACCTTAATGGAAATTTTGGGTCCTTCTTCTATGATTGTGAAAATAGTGAGATTAGGATCTTTTTACCCTTGGAGGCTTCATGACGTGCCTCCATGTGTTTTTTCTAAGCTTGGCCTTTATTTGGTAATCTATGGCTTTTGCTTCAAGCCCTTGCTTTTGAGAGTTGTCATAAACATGAAAGGGATAGCATGATCAAGAGGTAATACAATGTTACCTTTCTAATCTCTCCAACATTGTTATTTATCCTTATGAAGGATGAAAGTGAAGTTCAAATAATAGGGATCTGGATATGCATAGACCACATTTAGTTGTTGAGGAATCTTATAAACATCCTTTCAAGGTTCATCATGTTGGTTAGAGTCATTAGTAGGTGGTGAATCAGTCATGTGAGAAGAAGACATCTTAGTTTATTTTTATATAGTATACCTTAATAGGATGTTATTATTAAATTTCTAAAAGATGATGCATTATATATTTTTTATAATGAGTTTATATAATTTTACTATCTAAAAACACTTAATGCACATAGCTAAAATGAATCCTTGGTAATGACACTAATGATGAGTAGTAAGTATTTCCTACACCCAACCATACGAATCACTAGTGTGTATGTGTGGTTTGGTCGAATTCTATGGACTACATTTACCTAACTAGCTTATACCTTTAGATAGTGAAAGAAGTGGTTACTAATCATTATCTTCCTAATCATCACTTATATTAACTCGTTTGTATAGTTAAATATGATTGAGGTGGAAGATATTTATTTTTATAATTCTTATTATTTTATTTTTCTACAAAATGATAAAATAAATGAATATTTAATTATTTAAATTAAATAATTAATTAACTAAACTATCATAAACATAGAGCATTAGTTTCCACTTTCTGTACACATCCTGAACCTATACTAAAACTGCTAGGTTACCAAGTGCCTATTGTTGAGCATACTAAGTATTCACTGCTAGGATTACCAAGTATTAGTATATTATGCTTAAAGTGATCATACTCATGTTAATTATAAATTAAAATATTAAAATTTTAATAGTAAGAAAGTAAATTTCATTTAAAGTAAAATACTAAAAAATAAACATAAACTAATCCAAGTGTTGTAATGAATGGAAGAAATCTCGATTTTATTAC
The DNA here is from genome assembly GCA_015680685.1 of Gnetum montanum. Taxonomy (NCBI): domain Eukaryota; kingdom Viridiplantae; phylum Streptophyta; class Gnetopsida; order Gnetales; family Gnetaceae; genus Gnetum; species Gnetum montanum. The sequence continues at coordinate 81,601 of MNCI01010136.1, read as the reverse complement.
CATTCATGAAACTATGTCTAGGTACATATTGCACTGAAAATAAATGTTGCATAATTATTTTAATCCTTACTATGGGCACTCAAAGGGAAAATTTACAAATTTTTATGAAAAGAAACTGCAAGAGTCTAGCTAAAGTATCAACCAAATGGTACCATAAATGTGGTGGGTGTATGCACTTATATAGGAAAAGGCTGGATTAGCATCGACATATATGCATCAATGCATCCTAAGATGGATTAATAGGGATGCATTGATGGGGTTATGTTGATGGGCATGCATTGACATAGTTGCCTTATTGACACTTTATCACTTAGTAATTCCAATAGAAGTTATAATAGCCTAGGCATGCTTGACAAGTCGAGAAAGGATACTTTTCGCTATTAAGCTAGGATAGCTTTACTATTACATTGTTCTTAGTTAATAAAATTCATGCTAAGAAACATTATGCTAAGGAACATTAGAAATAAAATGCGTAAATTAAAAAATATATTCTAAGTAAAAGCATTGCAATGGAGAAGAATTAGTCTTGATCTTACTGCTAGTTGATGAAGTGTCAATATGTTGTGTTGATGGGCCCTTGTTCATGTGGCCTCATCGACAAAACCTTGTCGATGTAACCCCATCTATATCGTGTTGCCTTATCGATGGGGCTGCATTGACATAGCATTTACTACATTTATGGGGCCCCATTGATGTAGCTCCACAATAAAGTCTATAAATACATGCTCACCAGCCATGTTTATGGAGGGCCATGTCATAGTTGTAGTAGAGCTTTTGTAGTTTTGTCATTTGAGAGTTAGAATATTACTTTGAGTGCCCACAGTAAGAGTTAAAAAGTGTATGGATCTTTGTTTGAGCACTAATGTGCCTGAGCACACTAGTGTGAATGGTAATAAAGATGAGCCTTTTGATCAAACCTTGTAACACTTGGAATAGATTAATGATTTATTTTTGCATTTACTATTTTTAATTAATTATGTAATTAATTAAGATAAATTAAAATTCAATTAATTAATTAAGTAAGCTAAATAGATTAAATGCATAAGTACAACCACTTCGAGTATAACATACATCACTTGGTAATCCTAGTGGCGCTTAACGCTTGGTAGCCTAGAAATGTTTTATGCATTTCATATGTGTACAAAAAGTGGGACTAGATGCTTATGTTAGGATAATTAGTTATTAATTTGCAATTAGATCAGTTAAATTGGTTCATAGTTAAGTTCCAACTTGTTATTAATCGTAGGTGAATAAAATATAAAATAATAAAAACTCATGTGCCTCAAGTACAATTAACCATACAATTAAGCTCCACAAGTGTAGTTGGGAAGACAACGATCATCATGATTAGATTTCACATCCTAGAACTAGTGTACATGGGAACTTAAGGTCTATGGAATTTGACTGGATTGTACATGAATGCTTTTAATTCATATGGTTGGATGTAGGGTATACTCATTGCTCATCATTGGCATCATTGTCAGAAACCTTTAGTTTGTTATGTGCACTATCTAAGATTTAGTGAAACATTATTCAAGATCATTGGAATGAATGCTAAGTCATATCATGCTTCAAAACATAATTACAATAACTATAAGAAAGCACACTACATTTTTTATCCTCTAATACAAGACGTCTTCTCTTCACAGGAATGGTCCTCCACCCAAGTCTGATGGAGTGAATTAGTAGGTTCCCCAACAATATAGAGTGGTATATGATCACCCTAATGAGTATGTACCCAATTTCACCTTCTTCCTACACTAGGATGAAATGCTGTAGTGACGAGACATGGAGGGCAACATTGTATTATTTCTCAATTGATCCATTCTTACGATGCTTCAACAAACTCTTATGTGGTTGGGCATCCACGGGCTTCATGCTGAATATGTTGTGCAAGATAGTGACATTAGGGATTATCATTCCATTAATGCAACATGCCTAAGGCATTAATAGCTAGAGTAGCACTATGAATTTATGAAGGGAATGTGGTCCAATGATACCTCATTCCTAATGTACCAAAAATATGGGGGATAACCCTTCTTTGGGGGTTTTCCATACGGAGAGACTTCTCTCTTTGACTTCAATGAAGGAGGTCAAAACTAGAACTTGCAATCCACAATACATAATCTTGGTTTTGGCAAGAATGGATCCATGAAAAAGGGGGATCCAAGAAGGAGAGTGATGAGTGGTAAGATACCCCTACACTCAACCATATGAATACTAGCATCTTCACGTGCGATTTGGTCAAACTCCGCAAACAAACTAGTTGTCGCACCTAGATAGTTAACCTTAGGTCACAGTTCACTGTCTTCCCACTTGGACTAGTATTATATTTTTCATGTAAGGTTTAGTCTAGAGTGAGATGTATGATGTGTTCCTAATCTAATGCTACTCCTGAAGGCAATGGAAAGTAATATTAACTAAGCTAGGAGAGAAAGGGTAAGAGAATCTAATCTAGCCTAAGTGCGATGAGCATCTGTTCCTTGACTATTCGTACACATCTTGGACTTCGTGCATGAATACCACTAGGATAACCAAGCGCAGATCCTAGGTACACCATTGGGTTACCAAGTAGTCACACTTAAATGCTCGTAATCAAGTCGTACTTATTCCGCGTCTAACGTGAGTTTAAGGGTGAGAGAGTATATTAACTAGGAAAGCAATAAATAAAAATTAAATAAATAAATAACAAAGTGAATGCTACAATGATGAAGTAATCTTGATCTTTATTGCTGATCATGTGCATGTCCAAGTACGTCACACTTGAATAAAGGATGTCGTACAATTACATTCACCACACTACGGGCAGACACTAGAAAATAATTCTAACCCTGGAGGGAGAAAACTGCCAGAGTCTAGCTACAATCTAAATCTCAAACTAAGAAATAAGGGAGAGCTGCCTCTTCTTTATAGACATGGAAACGGATTGCAATATCACGTACGCGATATCGTAGGGGAAGACGCGATATCTCGGGGGATGCGATATCGCCGCGGACGCGATATCTTGGCCCATGCGATATCACATCCCATCATACCCCCATGACTAAATAAAAACTCATCCTCAAGTTATAGTGATTACACAGTGGATGGGTATGAGATTATTAGATGGAAAAATGGAATGATGCCATAGTGTGGGAAGAAAAAAAATAAAGACACAACACATAGAATATGCTACAACTACAACTACAAAAATTTGGAACTCATGTAGTTCCTGGCAGTGGTGGCTCCTCCATTGGTGCCTTCCCTTTGTCTTGTGCTCCAGGTTTTGAGGGTTGATGATGTTGAAGTATGGCATGGAGTTTCTCCTCTTCGATCTGAGGGTCTTGTGTCGTCCATGTTAATGTTCCAATGTTTGACGGAGTCGACACCTTCCATGGATAGGGAAGTTGCAGAAACATTTGGTTGGCCTTGATGTACCAAGCCGCGAACACCTGTCGTTCCTCCTCATAGGCTATGGATTTGTTCTTGTATTCATGAAGATCTGTTAACCGTCGAGCTAAGTCAGTTGCAACATCTTTCTATCCCTGGTAGCTAGCTTTTACCACCTCAGGTTCAGAATTTGCAACATCCAGTTTCTCCACCAGCTTCTTACGCTCTACAAATTCTACTTCGTATTTGATGTGGGTGGTTGCTACCTGCTGCTCGAGCGTTGACCTCGAGTGCCCTGCTATTAACATGGAAAGGTTGGCATATCTTAGGTTCACCAACTCCATGTATTCTATCAAGTCCTAAATCTGTAGGTCCCAGTTTTTAACTTCCGCTTGGTGGGCGAAGGCATAGGTGTCCAGTATGGCCTGCCAATCAGTGTGTTGAGCACTGATAGTGTTGATTTGGGCCTTGGCCATATAGATCTCCTTCTCTAGGATTTGTTTGTACATCCCCACCTAATCCTAGAAGTGCTCCTTCAGCTTTTCATGTCGTTTAGCCTCATTCTGCCACACGCTTATCTCAATTGCTGACTTTTAACGAATGGCGCATACCTCCTCCATTAAGAGGGTTCAATTTTCTCTGGATAAATGGCTCACATCTCAGTTGACCTGGATGAATTATTCTTGTAATTGATGAAAGTGTTTGTCAAGAACATTCTTTTGCTTTTCTACAGTGGTCAACTAAAGGTTGTCAATCGCAAGTTGTTTGTTTTCTTCTTGTAAGGCTTTGAGTGCCTTAAGATGTGCATGGGTTTGCACTTGTGCTACGGAGGCATTCCAAACAACCTTCTCCTTTTCATCCACCATCCTTTTATTATCTAGGATTAACTTTGTTAGCTGCTCAGTTCTAAAGTTTTCTAGCTAGTCTACGGGAACAAATTGCAGAGGGTCCTGCTGTGCTACTTGTAAGGCCATGAGCTACTCTTGGAGTTTCTGCACTTTAGCTTTAGCATGCTCTACCCTCACTTCGGATAATACCAGCTTTCTCTTTATGGAAATGAGGTTTGACTGAATTGCTGTGACATCTTGAGGGATGTCAAACTGGGACATCATTACTTGCCCTATTTGAAGAAATCTATCAAGTGCATCCTCATGTTCCGCAGGAGTCATTGAGGTTTTGGCCAAAGTTTGAGCATTCCATGCTCCTGAGAGATTTTTTGATGGCACAACAGGTACATTGAAGGATTCTTTGATGTGGTCTGTGATCACTTCTATAGCTCCCGTAGCATTTTGGTGTTGCATGATCACCATTGTGGCTCCTTCACCAGTCTCTAACTACACCTGGAAAGATGCTGCGTTTCCTAAAATTTGTTGTGACCATCTACTTTCCCCTCCTATTTTTTGAATAGATAATTCTCCCCTTGTGCAATGTAATGAAATAGTAGGCTGCCTGGCATCATCGATAACACGGAAGAGGTTTGTGTCATCACGACTTCCTCAAATGACCGTCTCAGCGATGGCCCTAAGATGGCTCATTGACAGTTTGTAGTCTTGTGGTAGTGGTGGTTGATCTTGGCCTATGCTATGCCCTGCTTCTTGTTGTTGGTTAGGACCTGTGGCTGGAGGTTGACTGGGTCCAACCATCTGTTCTTCTTCTTGTTTTGGTCCCAGCTCCTCACCAGTGATTCTTCTTGGAGCTAGTGCCTTTAGCAATTCAGCATATGAAGCAGTCTGGGATTTTCGGAGGACGTCATTGGTGTATTCTTGAATATTAGCACATCGGCAAAGTTTTCTAATGAGATAAGGGAAAGGAAATGCCATCTTCCCTATCTTTCATTCTTCGAACCGCCTCAGGATCTCCATCAAATATAAATGGGGTAGGTTAGCGTTAACCTTTTTCATCAACACTACACATCCTCTAGCCTCATACGTTGATATTCTTTTTAGGCCCTTTGTGGGGAAGAGGTGATATGTTCCAACTTTGAAGTAAACCCTCTGTTCTATCATCAATTCATCAAATGCTTTATCTCTGCCATAAGCCTTCTCCAACCAATCTTTTCGCACATCGGGGTCTGAACGGGTAGATAACCAAGCAACCTAGGGCCCTGTTTTCGAAAGGTTTAACATTTCCAAAATGGCCTGCGTAGAGAAGTCAACTATCACACCACAAATATTAATAGTGGTGCCTTGCTCCCTATTGTACTAGAATTGGTACATCTCTCCTAGGTACTAGGCACCACTTTCAGAGAGGATAGGCCATAAGGGAGATCCTTTGAGGTGATCCCTAATGGCCTCAAGAGCGAACTCTGCAAGTGATTCAAAATTCAACTCCATAATCATCGCAGTGAATGTGGACTTCTCGTGGATGGCCTGAACACAATCTTGGGGCAACATGAGTTGTTGTCTCAGTTTAGGTGCTACAGTAGCTCCTCCTTCTGCTTGCCCAGACCGTCCAGTAGGAGGTTCATCTTGATGAATGCTGAATGATTGCTCCTCCTATTCTACATGTTGTTTGGCAGGTCTTTGTCTCCCACCCCTCCGAGATTGTTTGTTTTCACCTTGGGTAGGACCTTCCTGCTGTCCACGTTTTGGGGTCATTTGCAATCACACAAGATCAAGCATTAGTAAGGTTGTTTTTGAAATTAAGTTATACCTTACTTGCCTTAATTAAAGATCTTATGTTATAATGTGTGATGGTGCCCAAAAGTTTGTAATAATGAGTCCTGTGACTTAGGTGGATTCAATTTTAGTTTCCTGGTATATCTAGGAGTTAAATGATTTTTAGGCACAATTATTCTAAGTGTTAGAGTTAATTACCCTAATTGATGTCCTTTGGGCGATGATAAATTTCAAAAAAGTTAGGCACTAGCAAGCAAGATACGAGGAGAAAAGCAAGGGTCACTTAATCGCAAGTTGCAGAGAAAAAATTCGAAAACTCCCCCCATGTGAATGACAAAATGATGCTAAGNGGGGGGGGGGGGGGGGGGGGGGGGGGTTGACCTATTTATAGGTGGTGGGAATGCGATATCACGTGGGACGCGATATCGTGTACGCAATATCTCGTCCCCAGTGATGTGAGGCACAACAAAAAGACCAAATTTTGAAGGGATTTTCTTGAAATAAATGTTGTAAAGGGAGGAAATTGGCTATTATCAAGGGTTCTAGGGTAATTCTATTAATTGAAAAGGCACAATTAATGATAATGATGTGGATTTTATCAATAAAACCTTGGGTGGTAAGAAAAAGGTTATGTGATGGTACATAGGAATGTTAAAATTCAGAGGGATAATAGTAGGGAAATAAAATCATGTAGAAATTATGTTGAGGGTAAGAAATGGTGTATGTGAGCTATGTCATAAGTGAAGATTACCAAAGATTACACAAGTGGGTCCTCCCCAAAGTAGGTTTCAACCTATAATGCCCTTGTGTAACCACACTTAAAGTGTCCGTGGGCACTAGAAGGGTTAAATGTAATCCGCATTAACTCCACAAAACACACACATGTAATTATCACCAGAATGAGGTAAGAATTCTATGTTACACATGACACGAGCTACAATTACATGAACAGTGAGATGAGATGAAGTATAGAAGGGATCGTAGAGATCGGGACATGAGGTAACTGACCCAAGGCATAGTGAATCTTGCGTGTAAAGCATGATTAATGTGTCATTAACCCGTTGTTCCAAGATCAGGACCAAGTCCATCCTTCTAATCAGTGACATCGCATTATTTCATCCCATGATGAACAACTATGAGTACCATAAGAACAAGGAATATGATCACTTGGCATTTTGTTCAAGGAAGGAGTGATTTTTGTTTTGTAGCACTTTTCTTTCTCATTTTTTTTTCTTTTTCTCTTTCTTCATTTTTTTTCTTTTTGAATATTGAATCCAGAGAAGCCACCAACCTTTAGGCATGGGTGCATGTCTTTCCAATGGGACCCCCTAGAACAGTGTTTGATTTTCGGGTGCCCTTTTGATTACTCTTACTCCCATTTTTCATTAGATCTACAAGGATCTTAGTACAAACACGTTGCATGATAACTCCCATAGACATCACCAAAGAGAATCTGGAAGTTCCCTTGATGTCACACCCTAATCATTCCCTCTTGGTCCATCCTTCTTCATTCTGGGTACAATGAACACAAAATTAATTTTAAGTTTTTAGAATGTCAAGAATATCATAGTACCCTTGAACAAAACCTCTTATTTGTAGAGTGGATGAGTGGGTGTAATGGGCTTACTATCCATACAATTGATCGCTCGAGACTTAATAACATAAAACACACCTCAACCAATGATCCACATGAGTGTTTTATTCATAGATGAGATTACTTACAAAAATGTAAAAAGATGAAAAGATAAAACAAGAAAGTTGAAAAATGAAAAAATGGAAAAGAAAAATTGAAAAATGAACGAAAATAAAAAAATATTTATTAATCCTATTTGGTATTTAGAATGGGGAATATCCCCCATAACTAAATGGTTGAGTATGGAAAGGATTAATAAATGGAAGATGAGAATCCTTGCATGTTGGAAGTGTTGGAACTTGGTCATACTTACCTCATCAGGGTTCGCACACTTGATTATAATGAGCATAGTGGGTTGGTTTATGTGATGTAGTTCCTAGATAACGAGTTGACCCACTATGATATTTGAGACCATTAGATGGTATGCAATTATTGGAATGATGCTCTCCATGGCTGTGTTCATTGGGCCGGATTGTTGTTGGAGTGTGAGTTGGTGGCCCTGATGAAGTTACATGAGGTGTTGGGTTTGAAGATAAGGGTGCACCACAGTGTGGGACTTATGCTGGGTTGGAAGATGTAGGGGCCTTGGACTTGTGTTGTCCCTTCTTACGACCATGTTTAAAGAAAGGACACTTTTGATGTTGAGGAGGCTTTTCATTGCTGTTAGTAGTAGCAGCACAAGTAGCGTTCATGGGTTGTTGCGGTGGTGTAGACACCTTAGGAATAGTTGGTGGCGCTATAGAAGAAGGGAAAGGATGAGAATGTTGAAAGTTAGGAGGAGTATAAAGTGCACAAGGTGGTGGTTATGTTGGAGGCATGGGTTGATAGTATTGAGGCGAATGGTACTGTGATGAGATAGAGTATGTTGGCTCAGTTGGAGAAACAGGATATTGAACAAGATAAGCATTTGGATTCGGATGATATGAAGGGTGTCTTCAGTCTAAGGTTGGATTCCCCCATAACTAGGGTTGTTCCCACTATGATCAAACATAGTATCTCTGTACGAAATTTGGATGTAATGTGTTTCCCCAATGCTCCTGTAAATGTAACAATATTGGGCATTGACCCTTGGGGTGATCATATAGGCATATGTTGCATTCATACGTATGATTGGCAGTTGAGCTCTTATTTTCCTTATCCCTTCTTTCCGACTGTCTATTATTTTGTCCTGCTTCTTGGGTTGTCAAAACTCTATCTCTAATAATGTTGATAAATTCTCCACACTTTTGATACGTCCATTCCAAAATCTTAGTGATCTTTGCCTCGACTTCTTCTAATGTTTGTTGTATCAAAAAATATGGTTCTTTCTCCTTGTGATTGGTTGATTTCTCCTTTGTATGATCATGGACCTTTGTTAAGTTGAGCTTTTGGTCCCATTGATGTTTTTCAACACTCTCCCATCTAGCCATATCTCCTTCTTCTTTTGCTTCCTGCTTAATAAGCTCTTGGATTTGATGGGTTCGTAGTTCGTATAGTTGACCTTGGGCATACATCCCTAGGGTTTCTCTTGTTTCATTACGTAGCCCATCAATGATATGGTACATTAGCCTTTCCTCAGAAAACCCATGGCTTGGATAGTAACAATGCATAATATCTTTCTAAGGCCATGTCCAAGGGTTCATGTTGTGCTTGTTTTCATCCTTGGATTTGTTTCCTCAAGGCTAACACTCCTGCGTAGGTTTGATATTTTTTGTTAAAGACTTATACCATTGTTGGCCAACGTCGTATTGAATTTGGTTTTAACGATCTATACCATACTTTTGCTTGGTCAACGAGTGTCATAGGGAGGAGATTAAGTTTTTTCCATCCATTGTCAATGTTGTTCCATGTGCAGGCATCGTAGAAGGCTTGTAAATGTTGATGCAGATCTAAGTCATAGCCTCTTGAAAAAGTAGGGAAGTTGTTTAAATCGAGCTTGGGTAGACGGCTCTCTTTATGATGCCTACGTGAGATTCGAACGACCTCTTGTATTTGCGTTAAGTTTGTAGTGGCCAGTGGGGGTTCATCATCATCGGGTAAGTTATACTTTCGTGCGTTGTGATGATGTTGTTTTTGTTCATGTTTATAAGAAACCCCCACTTTGGGTTGCATACTTCAATCTTCATTGTTATATAGTTTGTTGGTTCTCCAATGAACTTCCTCACTAAGTGTGGCATTATTGTAATCTTGTAGGAGACGCATTGTTGTGAAGTTGTGTGTGAATTTGTATGTGAATTTTTATAATTATTTCTTCTTCCTAAGAGATATATTGTTAAGTTCTATACAACAACCTTGTATGATATAACTAATCTAGATATCTAGCACTATCCCCGACAATGGTGCCAATGATGAGTGGCAAGATACCCCTACACTCAACCATACGAATACGAGCGTCTTCACGCGTGATCCGGTCAAACTCCATAGACTGACTAGTTGTGACACCTAGACATTTAGCCTTAGGTCGTAGTTTGCTATCTTCCGACCTGGACTAGTATTATATTTGTCATGTATGGTTTAGTCCAGAGTGAGGTGTATGATGTGTTCCTAAGCTAATGCTACTCCTGAAGGCAATGGAAAGTAATATTAACTAAGCTAGGAGAGAAAGGATAAGAAATCTAATCTAGCCTAAGTGCGATGAGCATCCATTCCTTGACTATCCGTACACATCTTGGACTTCATGCACGACTACCATTTGGATTACCAAGTGCAGATCGTAGGTACAGCACTGGGGTACCAAGTAGTCACACTTAAATGCTCGTAATCAAGTCATACTCATTCCGCGTCTAACTTGAGTTTAAGGGTGAGAGAGAGTATTAACTAGGAAAGCAGTAAATAACAATTAAATAAATAAATTACAAAGAGAATGCTACAATGATGAAGTAATCTCGATCTTTATTGTCGATCATGTACGTGTCCAAGTACGTCACACTCGAATAAAGGATGCCGCACACTTACATTCACCACACTATGGGCATACACTGGAAAATAATTCTAACTTGTGAGGGAGTAAACTACCAGAGTCTAGCTATAATCTAAATCTCAAATTGAGAAACAAGGGAGAGCTACCTCTTATTTATAGACATGGCAACGAACTGTGATATCGTGTACACGATATCGCAGGGGAAGATGCTATATTGCGTATGCGATATCGCTGCCCATGTGATATCGCGTCCCATTAGAGAGTCATGGTAGGGATGCAGGCAAGAAACATGATCATGATAATGGTTGAGACCATTGAAGAGGAGGTGGCAAGAATCATGATGATGCTAGTCCTCCTTCCTCTTCACCTTGGTCATCATATTCTTCCTCTTTTAGCTCTAAATGCAACTGCAAGGGACATAATCATGATGGAGGTGACCAACAGGATTGAGATGGTTGTAGGGACAATGGGCAAGTCAAGATTCAGGGTGTGGAGATTCAAGAGAGGCCCGTAGGCATGAATGAAGGGACAATTAAGGGCATTGTAGGAACCAAGATCATGGCTACGATAAGCCTTTGCTCACTACCCAAAGAATGCTAAACATTGTAGAGGCAGTGAGAATTCCTACAAGGCACATAAAGGATAGCTAGATCAAGAGGGTAGACATGAATAATATCCCCAAGTTAGAAGGGGGATATAACTACAATCCACAAAAACATCTTCAGGCTTTTCATGATGCTTATGCCTTGCAAAAGAAAATGACTAACAAAAGTTTAAGTTGTTTCCTAGAACACTCATTAAAGAAGTAGAAAGTTGGTATCAATTTTTGGAGCCAAAATCAATCCTTAGGAAGAGTACAATGCTTGAACTATTCAATGAAAAATATCATATGTGCTCCCAAGTGTCCAACTTTAGGAGGAAAATCCAAGGATGGAAGCAAGGAGCACATGAATCCTTAGATGCTACCATGGGCAAATATTATTCCTTATTACACTAATACACTAGCCATGGTTATTCTCAATAGGAGTAACTTCACCATATGATAGATGGGATCTAATCAGAAATAAGGAGAACTCTTGCAGTGTATGCTCAAGGGTGACTATTCAAGTTAAGAGCTCATCCAGTCCAAAGGCTAATTGAGTAGGTAGCCAGAGAAGAAGGAGAGTTGAGGAAATGCGAAAGTGTAGAAGAATATAATCAAGATCCTTCCATTCACAAGAGGGATATTTGATTTTGTGATAGTGAGGAGGAATCATTGCTTGATGATGTGGTGAATGGGAAAACCTTGCCAATTCAAAAATTTACCTCTAAAATTTTGGCTGAGGTAGATTAGTTAAGAGACTCTATGGATAGTAGATTTCAAGCTATCTTGAAAATTGCTAAAGATTCCAAAGAACAAAGTAGTGATCATGATTGTAAGAGGTAAAAGAAAGCTAAACATCCTAAGCAAAGGGATAAGGGAAAGATTACTATAGTATATGAAGTTGTGCAAACTAAGTCAGATGATGATGGTGGGTGTGGCATCTGCCAATATGAACATCTTAAGGGATGTTGCCCTATCATGTCACACTTACAAGAGTCTAGGGTGTATGCTTTGAATCCACAATTAGTAAAAAGACAAATACCTAGAAGATTGCCTTATCCTCAAGGCAATCCCAGGAAGTTCTATCAGCAACAACAATATTATTCAAGTGGAACTCCACCACAATTGTACTAGCAGTATCAATAGTGACACTAATCAAAATTGTGGGGGATGTCACCACCAAGGTAGTAGTATCCTTACAGATAACTAGATTCATATGGGTATTATGTTCAGCAACCCTTATCTCCTCATGACTCTTTCAATCATGTTTCCCTTTTCCAACATTACTATTACCCTCCTGAATACTACAGAACTCATTCTCCGTATTCTAGGAGGGATACCACATTCTATCCTTATCCTTCTCCTCTTCCTGCACCTGTTTCTCCACCCTCAATGCAACTACTACCTACTCCATCTATGCAGGGTGAACTTATAGCATAATCACAGAAACATAATGCTACTAGGGCCATGAATCTACAAACAATTTATCAATTTATCAACTAAATTATTTGAAACCTCATGCTCATAAAAGATCATTTTTTTGATCCAATAGCCCTAATAGGCCCTCACAGACTTAGGTGATTGGTCACCCTACTCCTACCTCATCCTTTGCAAACCATTCCATTGGGAACCATTCAAATCAAATGCCACCCAAAATCCATACTATCATGCTCACCCATGCTGTATTTGATTAGTTCTGGGCTAGAAACCTTCCCAGGAAATTAGTTGATCCTAGAAGTCCTCTTATCTATTTGTAGATTGCTGAGAATGAACCATGTAAAGCTCTTCTTGATTTAGGTTCTGGTGAGAACTTGATTTCTCATGATATGTATATTTCCTAGAACCTACCATCTCTCAAGAAGAGTAATATCATATTGGAATTGGTAGACCATTCTATCACTGGGATTGGTCGAAGACATTGCGACCACTATTTGTGAATGGTCCTATCCTACTGATTTCTTAGTAATCAAGGTTGAGAATTGCAATGGGGACTTTCCAATCATTACGGGAAGGTCATGGCTAAGAATTATTAATGCAAAAATGAGAATTAGAGATATTTCTTTGGAGATATCTAAGGAAAGAGCATTTGAAAAGATCAAGAAGAGACAAGTCCCATGCATCATGTACCGCGATACCGAGTGCAATTAGATGCAGAAAATTTGGTCATTAAAATAAGCATCTATTTCTTCATGTTGGCAATGTGCACATGAAGTATATATTCAAAGGTACTTGTACGCAATAGTCACAAAACAAGGGGGCACCTTGTGGTTGACTGTTGATTCTAATAGTAGCACAATGTGCATGGAACCTACTGAGAGCCTCACATGCACTTATGTCATAGGCATGGATGAACTAGAGAAAGTTCATCATCAACTCTCTAATAATGAAAATGATGATACCAATTGGAAAGAGTCAAAGATTCCTAAGAATTTCAAATAAGAGCCCATAGAGTTGAAAACTCTACCTACTAGCCTAGAATATTCATTCTTAAAAAATGGCAAGCTAGTTATACTTAATGCCAAACCTGCTCTGGAATACAAAGAAAAACTTTTGAAAGTGATTAATAGATGGCCAGCAACCTTTACTTGGTCATATCCTAAACTCATTAGAATTGATCCATGGATATGCCAACATTGCATTTATACTAACCCATCCATGAAGCCAAGGAGGCAGCCACAACTGTGGTTGAATCCAAAATTGAAGCAAATTGTCAAATAGGAGATTAAGAAACTTCTTAAGGTAGGGTTCATCTACCCCATTGCAAATAGTGAATGGATCAGCCCACTCATGATAGTGCCAAAGAGAGATGGCAAATGGTAGCCTTGTATCGACTTCAAACTGTTAAACATGGAAACATTCAAAGATAATTTTCCATTTCCATTCATTGACTAGGTGTTGGACACCATGTCTAGGCATTGCTATTACATTTTTCTCAATGGTTATAGTGGCTATAACCAAATCTAGATTGCACTAGAAGACCAGGCCAAAACAACATTCATGAGTCCCTGGGGAACCTTTGCATATCACAAGATGGCTTTTGGTCTGTGTAATGCTCCTACCACTTTTCAACATCTAGTCTTAAGTATCTTTTAGTAGAAAATAGGTAGCAGAGTGGAAGTCTTTATGGATGAATTCTTCACTTATGGCACTACATTCAAGAAAGCCTTGGACAGCCTTGAGCAAGTACTGAAAAGATGTATGAAAACAAATCTGTAGCTCAATTGGCAAAAGATTTATCTCATGGCCCAAGAAGGCATTGTATTAGGGCATAGAATTTCATAGGAAGGGATCAAGGTAGACTCCAAAAAGATAAGGGTCATCCAAGGAATTACCCACCAACTAGAAATTATTAAAGATGTTTGATCATTCCTTGGACACATTGGCTATTACTGATGATTTATAGAGAATTTCTCTAAGATCTTGAAATTTTTGGTTGAGCTAACAAAGAAAGATACTCCCTTAATCTAGACCAAAGAATGCAAAAATGCATTCCAAATCCTCAAGAAAAATCTCATAGAGACTTTAATTCTACAAGCACCTGACTAGTCTAGACCATTCCATATTATGACAGATGCATCTAACACACCTTGGGAGTCATGCCTATGTAATTAGATGATAAGAAATGTCCATATTACATCCACTGTGCAAGTAAAAGCATTGTGGGTGCATACTTAAATTAGACCACAATAGAGAAAGAATTAATGGAAGTGATGTATGCTCTAGAAAAGTTCAGGCACTATGTGCTTAGATATAAAGTCTTTGTGCACACTGATCATAGTGCCATCTGCTTCCTCATGAATAAGTCAATGGTGAGCCCTGTGTCATATGGTGGTTGGTGATCTTGCAAGAATTCGATCTTATAATTGTATATCAAAAGGGGATTGAGAATGTGGTTGCTGATCACTTGTCTTGGTTACAATGGGATAGCAAAGAGGAGGAGAGCCTACTCTCTAACTAATTTCTTAATGAACTCCTCTTTGCTAGTGCAATGAAATAATAAATGCCCATAGAACCAAAATGGTATGATCACATCCTCACTTATCTTCTCACTTAGGAGATTCTACAAGATCTAGATCATAGGAAGAAACAACAATTTCTTCATCAGGCTAAGCACTTCATGGAAATCAACAGACACCTTTACAAGGTGTGTTCGTTAGTATGTACTTGATGCAGATCAATTGCACATTCTCTAGGATGCTCATGAGGGTCCTTGTGGGGGATAGTATGTTGGGAGATGCACAACCATAAAAATCCTAATGGCAAGATATTATTGGCCCATAATCTTCAAGGATGCCCACTAGTTTGTTGATCTTGTGAACACTGTCAATGAGATGGTGGGATGATCGCATGAATGGAATGTCCTCAATAGTGGATTCAACCATTGGAACCCTTTGACATATGGGGCATTGACTTCATGGGTTCCATCACACCTATGTTAAATAGAAAGGCATATATAATCATCATTGTTGACTACTATACCAAATGAGTAGAAGTAGTAGTTATCATTGACCATACATCATCCACTACTACTTGATTTTTATGTCTTTTATCTTTTTAATGCCTATGCTAATAGGGGAAAGGGTGAAGAGACTAAGTAACTAACTTTCACTAACTAAGTTCTAATCATCCTAGCATCAGTATCTGTTCCCACTTGCCGCACACACCCTGAACCAGTGCAACGCTGCTAGGATTACCAAATGCTATTCGTTATTGGGTTACCAAGTGTAGCACAGGTGCTCGAAGTGGTCGTACTGAATGTGCTTAACTAGGAGAGTTAAGGGTTGAGAGAGATTAAGTGTCTAAGAAAGAAATTAATTATTTAACAATAATTAAATCCTATTTGGCTTAGTCCACATGCGGCAAGGTTTATCAGAAAGTTCGTCTTTATTGCCGAACACAAATGTGTGCTCAGGTATAATTTGCTCGGATAAAGATCCGTTCACTTTGAGACTCCTACTACGGGCACATGGAAATTATTCTATCTTTGGAATGGTAAAACTGCCAGAGTTTAGCTAAGGGTCTAGATCTAGATGAGTGAACAAGGGAAAGCCGCCTCTTATTTATAGGACTGGTGACGATCTGTGATATCACGTATGCGATATCAGGACTGATGCGATATCACGGGTCATCATACCCCCATGCATGAATGAAAACTTGTCCTTGAGTTTCTTACAAAATATTGGGAAGGTATGGGATTATTGACTTGAATGACACTAATGGTAGATGGGGTGACATGTGAACGGATCATCATTACAATACATGACAAAAATTAGTGTTCATGACAACAAGAGTGAACACTATACACATTTGACATCCAGCCTTATTTGGAAGCTGAGAGAGAAGAGAGAAGAGAAAAGAAGAAGTATGTTGCTACTGATGCCAGGATTGTGCTTTTTGTTGTCCATCCATAAGTGCGCCATCAATCTTGTTCCTTGCATAACTATTTCAGCACCAGTCCATTTTGAGTGTTTCCTCCAAGTCCAATTCGTTGTTGTATGATTATCATCTGCACACACAACACAATCTGATATTAGCAAGGGTAAATGAATCACAATGCAGTTAATACCTTGCCTCAATGTAAGGTCCATTGGCTGAGTTGTGATATGGCTAATGCAGATCTGGAGATATAATACTAGTGGCTACCCAAGGTGTAGGGGTTAGGAGAAAATTGAAAAAATTGGACCAGGACCTCCATGACTGAGAGCGAACCTCTGGTAGCGAGAGAATGGAAAAAAATAAGGAAGAAGAAAGATGGTGAACAAGAAAATATGACAATGCAGATAAAATGGATGTCAAATATGGAGATGAACAAAATAAATGTTGATTGCAAAAAAATTTTAGTGGAAAGAAATTAACGGATGCACCAAATAGGAATGCCAGTGGGTCCTCCCCAAAGCAGGCTCATGCCCTTAATGCCCTGACAATCCCACATTCAAAGAGTCTGTAGGCTCTAGAAATGTCATTTGAAAACAAGAGTTAAATTTTTAACCACAAGAGTTTACCAACAAGAAAACAATGCATCAACCAAAATATGGTTTATTGATACAACTGACAATGAGGTGATAAATGGAAAAAGAAGGATGAAAACAAAAGAATGGAATGGAGTCTCAAGAACAAGGTGATGTACAACCCCTTGTGTATTAATGGTTAATGTGACTTAGTAGATCTCATTCCAAATCCAGCCTCAAACAATCCACATCCAGTGACTTCGCATTAATACATTTGGCCAATCCATCCACTTGAAGTAACAAGAATGTCTCCACCAAAGAGTCACCATCATTCCGATGAAACGAAAGAGGAGAAGGTAGGAAGCGAGAAGGGCACTAGTTAGAGGGAACATGTTTGTTTAGTTCTATAACTAGTGCTTGTAGCCCAAATGATTATTTTGTCTAAGGGGTGTGCTTTGGATTCCCATTGTTTTTTTTGCGTGAGAACCACACCATGCAAAGACTTACCATGTTTATTAGCTCAGCATCCCGATAATGGAGCAGTGTCAGAATGATAAGGAAAACCCAAGAAGGAAACATCTAAGCACTGAAGAGAATGGCCAGCACAAATGCATGAAGTTCCCTTGAAATCACACCCTTTTCAGTCCTTGAGTCCTTCCTTAGTTTGAGAAATGCTTAGTCACCAATTCGTTGATAGTTCTTATTATTGAGAAAGAGGATTGTACAGTTCCAAGCCAAGAGAGCCCATAGAAATTTATGGATGTATGGATGAAGTGGACTCATTGCTTGTTATATCAAAAGAACCATATCTTAGTGTCAACACCATAACTTAAAGGTAAAAACCAAACATTAGCAATCAATGGAATATAGTTCATACCACCATGAGGAGCACTTATTAGGTGACGAATTAAAAAAAATTAACAAACACACAAAGAAATGAAAGAGTATAAATGATGTTGTAAAATGAAAAACAAGAAAAGTTAAAGAAATTTGTAAAACAAAAACTTAAAAAGAAATTGAGGGCCTCAAATGATCAGCATAGGTGGCCATCTCCCCCATGACTGAATTGAAAGGGAGAGATCTGAAATAATAAGCGCTTGTTTGAATTTTTTAGAAGTGTCCAACTTCTCCCAATTGATGTTTTCAGGTTAAGGGTTCGAAGTTGGCGATGCTCTTGCTCCAGTGTATCTATGCTTTCGACGTGGCCACAAGTTGGTCCCCCAATTAGTTCCATGCATATTGGTGAGTTGCTCTCTTGATTAGCTATCAACCACTGGGTGTTTTCTTGTGGTGTGGTTGCTACATACAGGAACCTTTGTATGTTAACCTCTGGTGGACACTAGTTGCATGCAGGCAATGTTGAACATTCTTGTATGCAATCACACCCTGTATCACTATATGTGATGCATGGAACTTTCTTCTTCTTGATCTTTCCGCAAGTGTTTTCCTTAGATATTTCCAGGGAAAGATCATGGATTCTTAAGCAAGCATTCATGGTACTTAGCCATGCCCTTCCCATTATTGTTGGAAAGTCCCCCATATCATTGTTAACTTGTATCACTAGGAAACTAGCTGGGTATGACCAACCACACATAGTGGTAACGATGTCCTCCACCAGTCCCAAGGGAATAGTGATGGACTGGTCAGCTAGCTCTAAGTGAATATTGCTCATCTTTAGCAAAGGTAGGTTCCAGGCTTTATACATTTCTTGCGATATCAAGTTGACTTCGGAACCTGAGTCCAGAAGAGCTTTACAAGGTTCATTCCTAGAAACTTGGAAATAAATCAAGGGATTTCCAGGGTCAGAGAATTTCTTGGGAAGGTGGCCCTCCTTGATCTAGTCAGTGATGGTATGTGTTAACATAATCGTGTGTGTTGAGCTCTGTTGTTGGATTGAAGGGAGCTCTGAAGCCTTATTTGATGGAGGAACGTTTAGAGGCTCAACTGCTTGTGGTTGTGAGAGCTTGTTTGGATTGTTGGTTCTGAAGAAAGGTCTTCTCTTTGTACAGTTGTCAGAACCAGCAGTGGGTTGAAGGTTTACAGCTCTTGTAGCATTGTGTTGCTGCGGTTGAGTGGGGAGTTCCCCTTGCATCGCTGGAGCTGGTGGTAGTGGAGCTATCAATGTAAGAGTTGTGGGTGGATTTGGAGGATGGTATGCGTGTGGTGTCTCTCTCCCAGGAGAAGGAGTCCTATAGTACTCCTGAGCTTGGTAGTGACGTTGTGGGGTTTTGTGACCAACAGAGTCACTTGGAGAGATTGGCTACTACACGTAGTAGCCATATGGATCTGGTTGCCAGTAAGGGTATTGTTGCCTAGGTGGTGTCATCCCCCATGACTGTGGGTATTGCCACTGCTAGTGTTTTTCAATAAGTTGTGGTGGAGTTCCACTTGGATAATATATTAAAGGTTGGTGGAATTTCCTTGGTTTACCTTGGGGATAAGGTAACCGACGGGGTGCTTGTTGTTTGTTAAGTTGTGGGTTAAGTGCATACACCCCAGACTCTTGTAGATGTGAGATTATTGGGCAACATCCCGTAGGATGGTCATATTGGCATATCTCACATCCACCGTCATTGTCTGTATCCAAATCCACAACCTCCTCAGAGATGGTCATTTTACCCTTACCTTTGTTACATGCATAGTCCAAGTCCCTCTTCTTCTTTTTATCATAATCACTACTTCTCTCCTTAGACTCCTCTATGATTTTTAGAATGGTTTCAAATCTACTATCTAAGGAGTCCCACATTTGGTCTACCTTAGCCAACACTTCTGTTGTTAATTTCTAGAGTGGAAAGGTTTTCCTATTCACCAACTCTTCAAGTGGTGACTCATCCTCCTCCTCACAGAATCTTACTCCCCTTTTTTAGAGGGAAGGATCACGGTTGTACTCCTCCGTGCTGTCTCTCTTACATAGCTCTCCTTCTTCCTTAGCTCCTTATTCTAGCAATCTATGGATCTGATGGGACCTAAGCTTAGATAATCTTCCTTGGGCATATGTTCCAAGGGTTCTCCTAGTTTCATGCCTAAGTCCATCTACAAGATGGTGTAGTTGATCCTGCTACTAGTAACCATGGCCTAGGCAACGATGTAACAGTGCATAGTATTGGCCCATGGCAGCATCCAAGGGTTCATGAGTTCCCTGCTTCCATCCTTGGATTTTCTTTCATAGGTTGGACACCCGGGAGTACGTTTGATACTTATCGTTAGACAGTTCTAGCATTGTACTCCACCTTCGAATGGATTCCGATTCTAAGGACCGGTACTAGCTTTCTTCTTCTTTTATCAGTGTCCTTGGAAACAACTTTAATTTTTTCCACTCGTTCTCGATGTTCTGCAAGGCACATGCATCATGAAATGCCTATAAATGGTTTTGAGAATCAGCATTGTATCCCCCTTCAAATCATGGGATATTATTCATGTCTAATCTCTTGATCCTGCTATCTTTTTGGTGCCTTATAGGTATTCTAATGGCCTCCATGATGTCTAACATGTTTCGGGTTACAAGTAGGGGTTTTTTGTAGTCATTTCTCTCATAGCATCTGTGATGTCTACGTGGTTCCCTACTTTCCCTTCTTCCATGCCTTGATTCTTTCGAGTGCCCTCGTCCTTGCTCTTAACTCTCTCATTGAGGTTTCTCACTTTGTTTACCCTTATCCTCCTAGTTAGTTTCCTTATGGCTGTGTCCAGATACAGAAGGAGAGGGTGAATGTGGTGATGAAGGTGAAGAAGAAGGAGAACCATTGCCATGATGATGTTTCCTACCTTCTCTTTAGTGATCCTGGCCCTGATCATGATGACAATCAGAATGCTCGCCCTTATCATGTGTTTGTGTTCCCTCATTGAACACTTGGTGTTCGTGGGGATCAGAACTAGGGTTGTGAATCATGAAGTGCAGGTTCTGATACACCACCTCCTCACCATCGTTAGGAGGGGGAACATCGTTTTGTGGAGAACCTATTGAAATAGGTTCACCACCCTTAATTTTTCTTATGATGGGCGAAGCATTATGGGGTTCTTTACCCTTCAAAGATGTGTGGTAACTCTCCTGCCGCGAGTCCCATTGACGTTGTGCTTTTATGGGATAGTAGTCCCTTGCGTTGTAATCACATGCAATGTACTTAGCGTATAATTGTGACATGCCTATTTGTGCAAGGGTACAAAGGAGCATGTTAGGGGCTGCTCTGTTTAGAGGCAACACTATGTTACCCTCCAAGTCTCTCCAATGTAGTTGTTCGTCTTGATGGAAGAAAAAGGTAAAGTCGGGTATATATTCATTGTGATGAATATATACCACACTGAATTGTTGAGGAAGTGACAGATTTTGGTTATGTGTGTTGTGTCGCTGACTGTCTCTAGTGTTGTTCCTAGGCAGTGAAGTGCTTTTGTTCAAAGAAGAAGACATTTTAGTCTTGTTCAGTGTGCTGTTTACCGTTATGTTATTATTATTTTTCTTGATTAATCGTAAGGGTTCGTTTTAGCTCCCAATGATATGAATGGTTTCCTATGTTCTACGTAGCGCACAAACAACTAAGTCCCTGGCAACGGTGCCAATGATGAGTGGTGAGGTACCCCTACACTCAACCATACGAATACGAGCGTCTCACACGCGATCTGATCAAACTCCAAGGACTAAGTGCTTACACACCCAAATGGAACACTTAAGGTTAATTAATCGCTATCTTCCCAAACTTACTTGTATTTTCATGGTTGTATGGTTAAGTAAGCTTGAGGGATGTGATTTTTATGTCTTTTATCTTTTTAATGCCTATGCTAATAGGGGAAAGGGTGAAGAGACTAAGTAACTAACTTTCACTAACTAAGTTCTAATCATCCTAGCATTAGTATCTGTTCCCACTTGCTGCACACACCCTGAACCAGTGCAACGCTGCTGGGATTACCAAATGCTATTTGTTACTGGGTTACCAAGTGTAGCACAGGTTCTTGAAGTGGTCGTACTGAATGTGCTTAACTAGGAGAGTTAAGGGTTGAGAGAGATTAAGTGTCTAAGAAAGAAATTAATCATTTAACAATAATTAAATCCTATTTAGCTTAGTCCACATGTTGCAAGGCTTATCAGAAAGTTCATCTTTATTGCCGTAAATGTGTGCTTAGGTACAATTTGCTCGAATAAAGATCCATTCACTTTGAGACTCCTACTGCGAGCACATGGAAATTATTCTATCTTTGGAATGGTAAAACTGCCAGAGTTTAGCTAAGGGTCTAGATCTAGATGAGTGAACAAGGGAAAGCCGCCTCTTATTTATAGGACTGATGATGATCTGTGATATCACGTATGCGATATCAGGACTAATGCGATATCATGGCTCATCATACCCCCATGAATGAATGAAAACTCGTCCTTGAGTTCCTTACAAAATATTGGGAAGGTATGGGATTATTGACTTGAATGACACTAATGGTAGATGGGGTGACATGTGAATGGATCATCATTACAATACATGACAAAATTTAGTATTCATGACAACAAGAGTGAACACTATACACATTTGACATCTAGCCTTATTTGGAAGCTGAGAGAGAAGAGAGAAGAGAAAAGAAGAAGTCTGTTGCTATTGACGCCAGGATTGTGCTTTTTGTTGTCCATCCATAAGTGCGCCATCAATCTTGTTCCTTGCATAACTGTTTCAGCACCAGTCCATTTTGAGTGTTTCCTCCAAGTCTAATTCGTTGTTGTATGATTGTCATCTGCACACATAACACAATCTGATATTAGCAAGGGTAAATGAATCACAATGCAGTTAATACCTTGCCTCAATGTAAGGTCCATTGGCTGAGTTGTGATATGGCTAATGCAGATCTGGAGATATAATACTGGTGGCTACCCAAGGTGTAGGGGTTAGGAAAAAATCAAAAAAATTGGACTAGGAGCCCCATGACTGAGAGCGAACCTCTGGTAGCGAGAGAATGGAAAAAGATAAGGAAGAAAGATGGAGAAAAAGAAAATATGACAATGCTAATAAAATGGATGTCAAATATGGAGATGAAAAAAAAATGTTGATTGCAAAAAATTTTTAGTGGAAAGAAATTAACGGATGCACCAAATAGGAATGCCAGTGGGTCCTCCCCAAAGCAGGCTCATGCTCTTAATGCCCTGACAATCCCACATTCAAAGAGTTCGTAGGCTCTAGAAATGTCATTTGGAAAGAAGAGTTAAATTTTTAACCACAAGAGTTTACCAACAAGAAAACAATGCATCAACCAAAATATGGACTATTGATACAACTGACAATGAGGTGATAAATGGAGAAAGAAGGATGGAAAGAAAAGAATGGAATGGAATCTCAAGAACAAGGTGATGTACAGCCCCTTGTGTATTAATGGTTAATGTGACTTAGTAGATCTCATTCCAAATCCAGCCTCAAACAATCCACATCCAGTGACTTCACATTAATACATTTAGCCAATCCATCCACTTGAAGTAACAAGAATGTCTCCACCAAAGAGTCACCATCATTCCGACGAAACGAAAGAGGAGAAGGTAGGAAGCGAGAAGGGCACTAGTTAGAGGGAACGTGTTTGTTTAGTTCCATAACTAGTGCTTGTAGCCCAAATGATTATTTTGTCTAAGGGGTGTGCTTTGAATTCCCATTGTTTTTTTTTTGCGTGAGAACCACACCATGCAAAGACTTACCATGTTTATTAGCTCAGCATCCTAATAATGGAGCAGTGTCAAAATGATAAGGAAAACCCAAGAAGGAAACATCGTAGGGGCCGACACGATATCGCGGCTGATGCGATATCGTGGCTCATCATGTGGGAACTTAAGATCTACAAAATTCGACCGAATTGCGTGTGAATGCTTGTAATTCGTATGGTTGGGCATAGGGTATACTCACCACTCATCACTAGTCATAAAATGTTTCCAAGTACATTCCACTCAAACAAGACTCTATACAACTAACTCAAATCCATGTTTTAGGGATTCATTGATTGTTTACCAAGCTACAAAATCAAACTCAAAAAGTCTAGCTATTATGTGATCGAATGGTGTTATAAATGCATGTCGTAAGTGTTGCAATCGTTTGGGACCACCAACATTTGACCTTCAGGCCTAGGATTTGGGGTTATGGGAAATGAAGGTGTTCCTTCAAATAGGTTTTAGGTGCTTGTTAGTCTTCTAGCAACACCAAGGCCTAGATACCTCTAAATAAACTCAGTGGTTATAGAACGAACTAAGCATGAGTGTGTGTTTGCTATTATGAATGTTGTAATACTTGGGTTTGTGTATGAAACTATAACTGGTTATCATAAAAGAAATTCAACTAACTAATTTTGTCAAGTCACTTAGTCTATATAGTCCCTATAGTACGCTACTTGAAACAAATAAAATTTCACAAAAATGCTTAAGCACAATTCTGCCAATCTACTCTTAATTTTCCCTAGAGAGAAAATTCCACAAGAAAACTAGAAATAGAGTGGGATTCAATGGGTTTTCATAAGAGAAAAGAAAAGAAAGCAAATTTGTGTGAATCTCAAACATTTACGCAAGATAAATTGAACATGATTAAACACTTTGCAATAAAGTTATTTGAATTCAATCTAAATATAACAAATTGTTCAAACCCTTTAAGCTCAACAAGCAATTTTTGTAAAAGACAATCTTATTACACTACCAACATGCTTTGTAAAAAACAAGTACAAGCGTTTGTTGGATAGTTAACAACTGTCAAAAATTGCAAACACTTGAACTAGTGGAAAAAATTGACAATTTGAAGATTGAAATCCCAAGGCAATAAACATTAAAAAAAATGAAGCTATTTCAAACAAGTCAAAGTATCAAAGATTTTTCTAGATCCTCTAAACTCAAATAGGTAATTTCTATAAGACATTACTATTAAATTTCTCAAAATGCTTTTCTAAGATAACATAAGCTCTTATATGGGAAAGCTAATAGAAGTCTAGTATTGCACAAAAACAAAGCTATAAAAGTGATAAGTAAATCCCAAAATTCAATGCCAAGATACTATCTAAACCATTAGCTAAGCAACTAAGACAAAATGGGAAGAAAAGAAGATTAAAACAAAGTAGTTGAATTGATGCCTTTAGCAAGTCATGCTTTACAATCTTCAATATATTTCTTCCAAGTTTTTTCTTCTCCCAAATCCCCCCCTAAATCTACCCGTGAAGCTCTAATTATAGTAGCTTTGGGTAGTTATAAACATCATAAAGGATTAAAGTGAGTTACAAATATCTAGAAGATTTAATTTTAACCACCCTAAAAAGTTATAACTTCTATAAGAAGTTATTAGAATTAGAGAAATTTATGCCATAAAGTGTCCTGGGGGATAACTATCCCATGAATTTTTAAAACAATGAAGATAACATTAGGTACAACATATGTAACCAGTTCACAATTTTACGTGGAATTTCTTCATTCTTTTGGATTAGTTTATTAGGCGGTGGTTCCTGAGATAGCATTTTTCCGGGTGCCAAATACATTATCCAATAGAGTGCTGAAATGGAACATCGCTCTCTAAAGGAGGACTACCTCTTTCTAACCGATGTTAAGCACTCGATCTTGCAGATGTAATATTAGTCAAACTTCTGCATATGTGCCAGCTGCCTAGCTTTGCCACATGCGATGCCATGTGCTCCCATCTCCCGTTAACATTGCAGAAATTGTCCACCATTGTTGGACCATGATGAAGATCACCGGAGCAGCAGCGCTCAAGAAAGATTGTTCCTGCCGCTGCTGACCATTTTTCGCAGATGTTGCGATTCTTTGCTGCTTTTGGTTATGCTTTGTAAATCTGATATTATTTTGTTCTTGTTATGGTGGCTCTGGTTTTTGGTTTAATTTTGCAGAGGTAGCAGCAGCATGAGCAAGTTAAAATTGACTACGAACAGAAGTCCAAGGCCGTTGCAGTTGCAGATCCGGGCCGGGATGCCCTCCTTCTGACGCAGAACTGGCAGTGGTGCTGTGTGGATCTGCTTTCTCAGTCCTTCAATGAAGGCAAGCCTGAGACAGAGATCCGTATGCTTTGCTGCGTCCACCATGGTTACCACATGGAGCTGGACCATGCTCTGCAATTGCGCCAAATGGTAGAACAGAGTTTGAAAGCCGTGAAAGCATTTTCTCCTTTCAACGAGTACTCCATCGTGCAGCATTTCTCAGCCTGAAGGTCCTCGTGCAGTAAATCTTGGAGAAATAAGACAATCTCCGCAGGGATTTGTTGCGATGTTACAAATTCGAATCACTGCAGCTGTAAACTCAAATTTTTTTTTTTTTGTTGTTGATGATGATTCTATCTGCTTGCTGTTCTTGGAGAGCTTGCTTTGATTCTTTTTCAATCCCTTTCCGCCCTTTCTGCAGTTTTTTCTCTATTCTTGGGTGTATATGAGATCTAAGCTGCTATTGCATTCCCCTTGTTTTTTTTTCTTTGTTTTAAATAATTAAAAAGCAATACCGCTTTTTTCAACTTGTTTTCTCTGTAGCAGAGGTTGAGGTTGCAGAAAATATAGTCGTGAATGAAACAAACATTTTTTTAATTTAAAATACATATTTTGCATTTCCCACAGTTATAACAGTTTCTGAAGACTGTTATCGAGCCATCTTGATCATCCACTCAGAGTAAATTTGAAGATACAGTTTGAAACTCTGATGTAGAACCTTCATCATTATCAAGATCAGAAAAGTATTTCCAATCAGATACAGCTGATGGTGTTATCAACTGCTTATTGTTTTCATTGATACTAGCACTATGAGAAATAATACTTTCAACAGACCTCTTTTCGGGACTATTTTGCCTGGATGAACTTTTAACAGAATCCAACAAAGCTACTGTATCAAGATCTCCACTAATTTTTGATGAAGCTTCCTTTACATGGCCTATTTTAGAAACATTTTGCTTTGAAGAATCTGCGGATTTTGTCTTTTTATTATTATCTTGATAGATGGTTGGGGCAGAGGATGTTGGTCGTGACGTTGCCATTGAAGGAGAACTAAACATATTAGAAACAGCAACACCATCTTGAATAATGGTTCATCATATTTACCTCTATCCTCGTATGCATCATTTCCACACCGTTCAGCAAACATAATCCGCAGCACCGTTGAGCAAACATAATCCTCAGTAGAATTGGAATTAACAGGCATTGCAAGATTAAATTGGGCAATTTAACTTTTATTAGAGTTCCAGCAAACATAATCCTCAGTAGAATTGGAATTAACAGGCATTGCAAGATTAAATTGGGCAATTTAACTTTTATTAGAGTTCCAACATTATTTCATAAAGTTTGTTCCATTGGATGGTCTAAATGTGCCAAGATGTATTTATAAATATTTAATGACATGTTGCATTTACAATATCATAGCTACAATGTAAGAGACGTTGCAACCGATTACAAAATTATTTTATATTGTTTATCACTTATTGTGCATTAATAGGAAACATGAAGGATCTAGTATACAAGGTAAAATTAGTAACTAATTTCTCCATGCACAAAAGTTCAAGATGCATATATGTCTCCATTAGGTTGGGTAGATTTTGTGCTTTAATGATTCTTCCACAACTTTTGTTATAACATCACCTAAAGCTATAGCATCAACTTTTGTTAATGATAGCGAAATGCACTCAACTAAAGCTATAGCATCAAAAATTGATTGGACTTCTAACTTATTCTTTTTAGGTGACAAATATAGTGAGATTACTATAAAGGAATTTCTAAATCATCCATTTCAAAAGGAAAAGTTGGAAATTACTACAAGATAATAAACCAACAACATGGCAATGAGCAAGAGGAAGAATAATAATTCTAGGAAAAGGAAATTGATAAGGAATAAGGACCCTTAAAAATTGTTGTTTGGATGCCAAAACAGGAGTTTTCAAAATGGGGGATTAAACATCATCCAAAATTTCTACTTTTATTTTTGTATTTTCTGTTAGTAGGTATCTCTACATTTTCTCTTAGTAATGTAGAAATAAAAGTCAAAAGTTTTTCCTTTGTTAAATTCAAAATGCAATATTGTTTTTGACCCGCATAAGTCTTAATGTATCTCCTATAAAAACATAAAAAATGTACTTCTTGGAATTAAGTTGAAGATTATGTTCATTGCAATATTGAAATACAAAATCTATGTCTTAGGGATGATTGGTAGTGTGTTCTAATTTAATAAATGATATTGTTAACTTAGTCATTCTTGGTTTTCACCCTAAGATCATGGAATATGTATGTCATTACACATTGGTAAGTTGCCTCAATGTTCTTTAAATCAAAAAGCATTTTCGTGTTACACTCTAGAATATCATGTTAATTTTGTATAATTAGAATTTATGATTAATGCAAAGTTAGTTATAATGTGATAAGTCATCCTAAAAGAAAGAGAAAATAAGACATAACCTACAATGGTATTGATGAATTAATTGATGTTTGGTAAAGGTGAGTTTGTCTTTTAAGATGACTTTATCACATAGTTTTGGGTTGGAGCTTAACTATACCTATGTAATAGCTATG
This sequence comes from Gnetum montanum, assembly GCA_015680685.1. Lineage (NCBI taxonomy): Eukaryota > Viridiplantae > Streptophyta > Gnetopsida > Gnetales > Gnetaceae > Gnetum > Gnetum montanum. The sequence continues at coordinate 53,076 of MNCI01010136.1, read as the reverse complement.
CTCATTAGAGTATGTTTATTATTTAAACACCTTAACTAGCTTAGAACAAAATGCTAATAATAAGGATGACGAATTGTTAAAGCAGGGAATGAATGAAGATAGCTCTCCTAGAGGCATTTCCTTTTAGGATTTTTGTCAATCTTTCAAATTATAATCTTTAAAATATTATACAATTGTACCAACCTGAAAAGGTTGATAAGAAAAGGATAAAATGTAAAAAACGTAGACCATAATATTTAATGTTAAAGTATTTATATTTTAGTTAATGCATATAAATGCATAATTAAAACCAATGCAAGGAAATTTATCAGAAGTAGTAGAAATATTTTACTTGCACCATTAGAAAGGAGCATAGACTATTTTGATAATGTTTTCATCATAAAGCCTCTTTATCATTTAATTTATTTTCAAGATATTTTCTCATTTTACAATAAACTATTTAAGGAGAAGATGGTATTTCTACTGCTATTGTACTACAGGTACCTCTCCAATTTACTTTTGAGGAAGTCAAAGAGGGTATTAAAAAGTTTGCATTTGGCAAAGTTGTAGATTTGGAAGGTTTATATGCATAATTATTAAACTAGGTAGGAGTTGCTATTGATAGAGAAACTTGGCATAGATTAAGTTCAGAAATGGATCAAGGATGAAATCAATATTAGAAAACTAGTAAAGTGATATTGTTATATAAAAAAGGAAATAAAAATAATTTGAGCAATTATTGAATGATTATTATAAGTAATATTTTTGCTAAGTTGTTGGGCACTCTACTAAAAAAACCAATTTTTGGGTTGAAGTTAACCAAGTCAAAGGAAGGTGTCTAGTAGGTTTTAAACAAAATCACTCCACTATTGATCACTTGTTACTCTTAGACACTGTAATGCTATTTATTCTCTTTCTAACCCTTGAGAATTCAAATGCATTTAATGATAGATCTAGTATGATTTGAAATGTCTTATAAATTTTTTTTGCAAGTTCTAGTTAATACAAAATTTTTATTTATTTTAGTGATTTTGCAAAAACATATGATTTAGTAGTTTGTACAAAACTATAGTTGTACTTGCATAAAACTGGCCTTCCTTCAAATTTGATTGCAACAACTCAAAGATTATATACGGAAGTGATTATTAAAATTACAGACAGTAATTCATAGAAAAAATTCTAATGTTAGAGAAAAATTGGTTGTTCATTTCTTTAACTATTTTTGGTATCTTAATTGAAGAAATGCATGAATGGTTATGTAACAAGAAAGATAGTCATGCTATTAAAAGTAGATACCAAATAGTGAAGGTATACAAAATATGTTGCAAATTTTTGAAAATTATTGTTGCTCATATGGTCTTCAAGTGAATGTGGATAAAACCAAATTGATGATTTGGGGTACAAGAAATACCTCTTATAACTTCCATTTTGGAGGTACCAATGTGCAAATAGTATATCCTTTTCTATTTGTCCCTCATTTATATGAGCAATTACATTTGGGAAAGTGCATTAAAGACGGAACAATAAAAGGTTTCAAGGCTTTATATACATTCAAAAGCAAGTGTAAGGATTTAGGACTTTGACCTTGGAAGGTTAGAAAACAAAATTTTCAAACTATTATCTATTCTACTACCTTGTATGGATGTGTTGTTTGGGGATATGGACTTCATGCTAAAATTTAGAAAGATATTGAAAGAACACAAAAACCTTTCTTCTATTGATGAGTAGTGAGTATACCCTACGCCAACTATATGAATCACAAGTGTGCACTAGTGATTTGGTCAATTGTGTAGACTTAATTCCTAAGTTTGCCTATAGTCAAAGATTGTGAGCTAATGGGCCATGTGATCATTGTCTTCGTAACTCACACTTGTGTTTGCTTTACTTATAGTTAAGTATGAGTTGATGAAGTGTTAATGTGTCATGTCGACGGGCCCTGTTGACATGGCCGTCAATGGGCCCTCATTGACATGACCCCATCTATGTGGTGTTGCCTCATTGGTGGGGCCACATCGACATAGCATTTGTTGCATTTATGAGGCCTTGTTGACGTAGCTCCACAATAAAGTCTATAAATACATGCTCATCCATTGTGTTTTTGGCATGGTTTGTCATAGTTGTAACAGAGCTCGTGTAGTTTTATCATTTGAGAGTTAGAATATTTTTTGAGTGCCTATAATAAGAGTTAGAAAGTGTATAGATCTTTATTCAAGCACTGATGTACCTAAGCACACTAGTGTGAATGGTAATAAAGATGAGCCTTTTGATCAAACCTTGCAACACTTGGAATAGACTAATGATTTATCTTTGCATTTACTGTTTTCATTAATTATGCGATTAATTAAGATAAGTAAGAATTTAATTAATTAACTAATTAAATTAAATAGATTAAACACATAAATATGACCACTTCGAGCATAACATGCAACACTTGGCAATCCCAACAATGCTTAACGCTTGGTAACCGAGCAATGTTGTATGCATTTAGGATGTATACAGAAAGTGGGATTGGATGCTTATGTTAGGATAGTTAGTAATTAATTAGCAACTAGATTAGTTAAATTGGTTAATAAATTGAGTTTCAACTTGTTATCAATCATAGGCAAATAAAATATAAAATAATAAAAATCATGTACCCCAATTACACTTAACCATACAACTTCCTAGAACTAGCATACTTAGGAACTTAAGGTCTATAGAATTTGAATAGATTATGCATGAACACTTACAATTTGTATGGTTGGGCATAGGGTATACTTGTTGCTCATCATTGGAGCCATTGCCAATAACCTTTAGTTTGTTACATGTGCTATTTAGGATTTACTAAAAAACTATTTAACATCGTTGGAAGGAACCCTAGAGTCATATCATACATCGAAATAACTACAACAATTATAAGAAAGTACACTGCATTTCTTGTCTTCTAATATAAGATGTCTTCTTCTCATAGGAGTGATTCTTTACTTGATTTTGATGAAGTAAATCAGTAAGTGCCCCAGCAATACAAAGTGATATATGCTCATCTTGATGAGTATGTATCCAATTTCACCTTCATCCTACACTAAGATGAACAATTGTGGTGGTAAGACATGGAGGGTAGCATTGTGTTGCCACCCGATTGATCCATTCCTGTGATGCTCCACCAAACTCTTATGTAGTTGGGCATCCAAGAACTTCATGCTAAATATGTTGTGTAGGATAGTTATACCAGGGACTATCATCCCATCGATGCACAATGTTTGAGGGATTGACAAGTAGAGCAACATTACAAGTTTGCAAAGGGGAAGTGGTCCAATGATTTTCCATTCTTGATGTACCAAAAAGATGGTGGAAAACCCTTCTTTGGGGATTTTCCATATAGAGAGACTCTTCTCTTTAACTTTGATGAAGAGGTCAAAACCAAAACTTGCAATCCGAGATACATAATCTTGATTCTAGCAATAATGAATCCCATGACAAAGGGGGATCCAAGGAGGAGAGTCATGGTAGCGATGCGGGCAAGCAGCATGAACATGATCGTGGCTGTGACCACCGAAGAGGGGGTGGAAAGCACCATGATGATGCTAGTCCTCCTTCCTCTTCACCTTTATCATCATCTTCTTCCTCTTTTGGTTTTGAACACAACCACATGGGACATCATTGTGATGGAGATGATCAACAGGACTGAGATGATCATCAGGACCATCAGGTAAGCTAAGATTTGGGGCGTAGGCATCCAAGAGAGGCCCATTTTCATGAATGAAGGGGTAGCAGAGGGCATTGTAGGCACTAGGATCATGGCTATGATGAGCCTTTGCTTATTACCCAAAGCATGTTAAACATTGTAGAGGTAGTGAGAATTTCGACAAGGCATATGAAATATAGCAAGATTAAGTGATTTGATATGAACAACATCCCCAAGTTTGAGGGGGATATAACTCCAATCCACAAAACCATCTTTAGGCTTTTCACGATGCCTATGCCTTACAAAACATAGAAAACAGCTAGCAAAAGCTTAAGTTGTTTCCTAGGATACTCATTAAAGAAGCAAAAAGCTGGTACCAGACCTTGGATCCAGAATCAATCTGTAGATGGAGTTCGATGCTTGAACTATTCAACGACAAGTATCAAATGTACTCTCGAGTATCCAATCTGAGAAGGTAGATCTAGGATTAGAAGTAAGAAACACATGAGTCCTTGGATGCCACCATGGATAGATATTATTCCTTACTACACCAATGCCTTGGCCATGGTTACTCTTAGCAGGAACAACTTCACCACATCATAGATGGGCTTCTCTCTAAAACAAGAATAACTCTCGAGATCTATGCCCAATGAAGACTATCAAAGTTTAGAGTTCATCAAATCCAAAGGTTGATTGAGCAAGTAGCAAAAAAATAAGAAAAGTTGAGGAAATGGAAAAGTGCTAAGGAATATAATAGGGATCCTTCCATTTGCAAGAGGGAGGTCCAATTTTGTGACAATGAGGAGGAATCATCACTTGATGAGGTGATTCAAAAATTTACCTCTAAAATTTTAGCAAAGGTAGATCAGTTGTGGGACTCTATGGATAGTAGATTTCAAGTTGTTCCAAAAATTGCTGAAGAGTCCAAAGAAAAAAGTAGTGATTGTGACTATAAGAGGTGAAAGGAAGCTAAATGTGCTTATCAAAGGGGTAAGGGCAAGATTGCTACCATAGAGGAAAATTGCAGAAATTGAATCAGATGATGATGGTGGGTGTGACATCTACCAATATGAACATCCTAAGGGATTTTACCCCATCATGTCACACTTACAGGAGTTTGAAGTGTATGCTTTGAATTCATGACTAATAAAAAGACAAACATGTAGAAGACTGTCTTATTGTCAAGGAAGTCCTAGAAAGTTCCATCAATAATAACAATATTATCCAAGTGAAACTCCACCACAACCATACAAGTAGTACTAGTAGTGGCAACATCCATAGTTGTGGGGGATGACACCACTAAGGTAGTAGTACCCTTACAAACAACTAGATCCATATGGGTATTACATTTAGCAACCCCTATTTCCATGTGACTCTTCTAGTCATGTTTCTCCTTACCAACATCACTAATATCCTCCCAAATACTATAGAACTCATTCTCCACACTCCAAGATGGATACCACATTCCATCCTTATCCTCCTTTTATTCTTGCACCTATTCCTCCACCCTCAATGCAACTATCGTTAGTTCCATCCATGTAGGGTGAACTTCCAACCTAGCCACAGCAACAAAATGCTACCAAGGCTGTCAATCTAAAATTGGCTAATCAACCAAGTGGTTTGGAACCTCATGCTCATACAAGACCATTTTTCTAAGCCAATAGTCCTACTGAGCCCTCATAGGCTTAGGTGGCTATTCACCTTACTCCTACCTCATCTTTTGCAAACCATTTCATTGGGAACCCTTAAAACCAAATATTACCCAAAATCCATGCTTTTATGTTCACTCATGTTGTATTTGATTAGATCCAAGCTAACAACCTTCCTAGGAAATTAGCTAATCCTGGAAGTCCTTTTATCTATTATAGATTGCTTGAAATGAACCATGTAAAGCTCTTCTTGATTTAGGTTACAATGTTAACTTGATTTCTCATAAGATGTATGTTGCTTGGAACCTATTTCCTTTCAAGAAGAGCAATATTTAATTGGAATTAGCAGACCAATTCATTACTATTCCATTAGAACTAGTAGAAGACATTGTGACCACTATCTATGGGTGGTCTTATCCTACCAATTTCTTAGTAATCGAGGTTGAGAACTGTAACGGGGACCTCCCAATCATTATGGGAAGGGCATGGTTAAGCACTATTGTTGGAAGAATTGGCATCAAAGATCTTTCCCTAGAAATATATAAGGAAAATGCATTCGGAAAGATCGAGAAGAAGTGAGTTCCATGCATTGCGTATAGTGATACAAGGTAAAATTGCATGCGAAAACTTTGGTTCATGAAATGAGCATATATTTCTACATGTAGGAAATGTGCACATGAAGTAGATATTCAAAGGTGTCTATATGTAGCAACCACAAAACAAGAGGACATCTAGTGGCTAACCACTAGTCTTGAAAGTAACACAATGTGCATGGAACCTACTAAGAGCCTAACATGCACTTATGTCACAAGCATGGATGAACTAGATCAAGTTCATCACCAACTCTCTAATGATGAAAATGATGATACCAAATGGGAAGAGTTGGAGATCCCTAAGAGTTTTAAACAAGAGCCCCTAAAGTTGAAAACTCTACCTACCAGTCTAGAATGTGCATTTTTGAAAAATGGAAAGCTGATCATACTTAATGTCAAACTTGCTTCCAAGCAAACAACAAAATTATTGAAAGTGGTCAACAGATGGCCAATAGCCTTTACCTAGTCATATCCTAAGCTTATTAGAATTGATCCATGGGTATGTTAGCACTGCATTTATACTGATCGGTCCATGAAGCCAAGTAGACAACCAAAATGGTAGTTGAACTTTCAAGTAAATTGTCAAATAGGAGATTGAGAAACTCCTTAAGGTAGGGTTCATTTAGCCCACTATGGATAGTAAGTGAGTTAGCCCACTCATGATAGTGCTAAATAGAGATGGAAAATGATGGGTTTGTATCAACTTTTAGGCTGTTAAACATGGCAACATTCAAAGATTACTTTCCATTGTCATTCATTGATTAGGTGTTGGACATCATATTTGGCATTTCTATTATAATTTTTTGGATGATTATAGTGTATATCACCAAATCTAGATTACACTAGAAGACTAGGCCAAAACAACATTCACGATTCCCTCAAGGACTTTTGCATATTGAAAGATGCCTTTTGGTCTATGTAATGCTGCTTCCACTTTCCAACGCTTAAGACCAAATGGTATGATGGCATCCTCACTTATCTTTTCACTCAAGAGATACCACAATTTTGGACTACAGGAAGAAACAATAGTTTCTTCATCATGCCAAATGCTTTATAGAAATCAATGGACACCTTTACAAGGTGTGCATTGATGGCTTGGTTCGTTGGTGTGTACCTAATGTTGATCAATTGCATGTTCTCTAGGATACTCATGAGGGTTCTTGGGGGGGCCACTATGCAAGGATATGCATGACCATAAAAATCTTGATGGTGGGATACTATTGGCCCACAATCTTCAGGGATGCTTACCAATTTTTTTGATCCTATGAATGCTATCAATGAGATGGTGGGATGACCACACGAATGGAGGATCCTTAGTAGTGGATTCAACCACTGGAACCCTTTAACATATGGTGCATAGATTTAATGGGTCCCATCACATTCATGGCCAATGGAAAGGCTTATATTATCATAGACATTGGCTACTATACCAAATGGGCCAAAGTAGTAGCCATCATTGACTGTACATCATCCACTACGGTGCAATTTGTATAACAAAATGTTGTGAATAGGTTTGGGATGTCATGTGCATTGATTTCTAATAACAAAACTCATTTTATAGGTGCTAATTTTTACAAGATTATGTAACATTTTGGGGTTGAATATAAATTAACAACACCCTACCACCACTAGGCCAATGGTCAAGTAAAGGTTACCAATAGGGAGATAACAAAGATCTTAACAAGAACTATTAGCAAATATAGGAGAGACTAGAAAAAAAATTAAATGATGTCCTTTGGGCCTGCCACTCAACATGGAAACTCCTTATAGGCCAATTTTCCTATGAGTTGGTGTATGGAAAACTTCCAATGCTTCCAATTCAATCCAAGCTCCATGCACTCTCAACAGCCTGTGACCTAGATCTTAACCTAAGTTTGGCACAAAAAGAAAGACTAATCAAACTAAATGTGCTAGAAGAAAATCAATTGGTAGCCTTATGATTGAATAAAGTGCACAAGGTATTTAACAAACAATGACATGACCTAGGAATCAAAAGGATCAAACTTCAATTGGAAGATAAGGTCCTCTATTGGAACCCCACACATGTTCCTTAAAAAAGAAAATCCCAAACATTGTGGAAGGGGCCTTATATAATTGACGAAATCTTTTCTTCTAGGGTCATGATCATATACAAACCTACATGCCTAGACAAAAAGTAGTTGATTAACATCCAATAGGTAAAGCCTTTCCATAAGCCTAAGCGAGCCAATACAACAAATACGTCAATGGATGAACAACCACACTTAATTTTTCGAATCTCCTTCTTCTAACTTAGTCATAGGGGAGATGGTCATCCATGCTAATCACATACATGGCTCCTCAATTTTTCTATTTTTTATTTTTGCAAATTTTTTATTTTATATCTTTTTGATTTTAAAACATTTTCCTATTTTACACAATTTTTTTGTTTTACACCATTGTTAGTACATTAAAATTTTTCTTGAATATTTTACACTTTCCTATATGTTTTACTTTATTTTAGTGTGATTTTCTAATTTATGTTCATAAATGTGCCTTGTGCCAATAGGACACAATGGTGCTTTAGCTATTGCTAATGGTGGTTTGCACTTAATGTTTTTATTTGCTAATGTCTAGTTTCTATTTTTGAATTTTTGTATCAATGGCTAAAACATGGCTTCTTTTTCATGGAACAAGTAGTGACTCCACATCATTCACCCATTCACAGAGTCTATGATTTTCCTTGTTTTGGAAATATGAAGCCCCTTTAATTAAATAAACCTTTAATAAATTTGTGACCTTGGTGGTTTTCAAAATTAGGAAGGATTCAAAGGTTTGCATAGGGTGTGACTTCAAGCGGACTCAATACTCTTTGTACTCTTCTACTAACTTCGGTGCATGAGTGTTTTCATGGATTTCTCACTGTTCTGTGTCAACCAATAATAGGAAATTGAATAAGTCTTTACATGGTATGGTTCCCATTCAAAAATTCCAAACATAAAATAAAATAAAATAAAGATAGAGAAATAAAACATGATGGGAATTCAAAGCACATCTCTTAAACAAGTAAACAGGCTATAAGCACTAGTTATGGGACTAGAAGGACATGTTACCCATGCCTAAAGGTCTCCTCTAATTAAGGTGTTCTTTCACTTCCTACTTCTCTTTTCTTCTCTTAAGGAATGGTGGTTGTTTTGTAGGAGCACTCTTGCATGTTAAGGAGGTGGATCAATTTTGGAGTGGTAATGCGAAGTCACTAAAAGTGGTTAGTTTTTGTCTAGACTAAGCATGGATCTTCTTAGGTCATTTAATCACAAATCCATAAAGGACTTCTTATGACCTCAATTTGGAACTCCATTCCACCTTCTTCATCATCCATCCATGCTACCCATAACTTACCTCATTGCTGGTGTCCATGTTCTTATTCAGTGTCTTTGCCTAACGTACTTGAATACTTTGGTGGAATCTTCTAGGTTTTGGTCCTTAACTTTCATAAACCATTATTCACCTATGAGGGCTACGAACTCCTTAGGCTGAGGTTATGCAAGGGCAAACATGGTATGTGCCTGCTATGGGAAGGACCCACTTGCATATCTCTTGGTTGAGTTTGTTAAGCACCTCATCCTTAGGCATTTTTGCAATCAAAATCTTTCGTACATCCATCTTCTGCATCTAACCGTGTGCTCCTTTAAATATTTTCTTGAATTCACATATTTTCCATCAAGTTTTTGAATTTTTGAGCTTCTAAAGATCCTCTTTAATTATTTTATCATATTCTTAGCTTTTCTAGAACTTCATGGATCCTAAATTTATTTTAAAATTCCTTGTATTTTTTGAAATATTCTAGTTTGAGAATTTTGTTTACAAACCCCATAAATGGGGCCCTGTCGATGGAGCCCATGCTTATAGAAGGCCTTGTATATGCAGCCCCATTGATGCAATGCAAAAATACTATATATATGTGCGCCCCCCTTAGAAATTTTTACATTTGCTCACAAATGCCTAAGGAGTTTTTGTAGTTTTCAAAGCCCATAACTTCCTAACCATTTGTCCAAATCACTTTGTTCTTTGACCCTATAGCTCCAAGAGGTAAGCTCTTAGTCATGGGAGCCACAAATGTGTCATTTTTTATAGAAAATTTTTCAAACTTCCACAAAGGTTTAACTAAGAAATCATCATTAAAACACCAAATTACAAGAGTCAAACCTTGCCAATGAGCTCTAGTAACACTTATAATAAATAAATAGATAATAAAATAATCAATCTACCATGGTCCAATCATAGCCAAATGTAACTAATTAATGAGATAAGGTATTCAAAAATATTAAGTTACACATTATATCTACTAATCCACGGATGTGTTGTAACTATAGATGGCACCAAAAGACAAACACACACAGGAAGGAGAACCATATCAACCAAGGGAAAAATAGCTAAGAATAGGAAGGGGCTAAGAACTAATCACAACCCATGCCATAGGACCTCTTTAGGAAGAGGCCGAAGTGGAGTCTATTTGTTAGATTCTAGAACAAGTGGTAGCAACAGAATATTCCCATTGGGATGAGGCACCAACTTAACAAGAAAACCTTGAGGTGACCTTGATGAAAGCTTGCTTAAACCAAATTAGATCAAGGGAGGTCTAGAAAATAGTGCTCCAAGAGTTAAACTTTGGCTCTTTATTAGAGAAATCACTTAAAGAAGTACAAGACCAACTGAAGACCTCTCCCATGTTGCCAAGTATCACTTCTAGCAAGGAGTGGTATATGGGAGAGATGTTCCTATTTTGCAACAACAGGTAAGCTAGTACAACAGCCAAGATCAAGGATATTTTAGTGTCCTACTTGGTGCAAACCACTACAGAGGCACTTAGGTTGCCTAAAACTAGAATGAATCTCGTTGAGATTCTAATGCAGGCAAACCCTAACATCAAAAAGGAATGGGTTTAGTGATGCTATGGTGTCAATTTCAAAGAGTATAGTGCACTCACACTAGCAGAAAAAATCCATTACAAGATTGTAGCCTTCCACCTAAATCCCATGATGAGGCCTAGCAAGATCATTGCCTTTTTTGCTCATGCATGTGTTGCTCTTAGTGGAAGATTCTCGATCAACCGTTCATAGCTAATCTATCTAAAGATAGAGAAGTAGTTCAAGGAGAATGAACATGGAAGGAAGACACTTTCCTTTCCATGCCTCATCAGAAAACTATGTCAAAGGAAAGGAATAGTCCACTACACTAATGAAGTTGTCTAATGCACTCTGACCACTAATTGGGCAGAGATGATGAACAACAAAACTTTTGTAATAATAATCCAGGAAGAGGAGCAGTAGCCATCACCTCCACGTACCACTCTAAAAATAGTGCTAGACATCATTGCAACATCGTAATGGTTGCATGATTACCAAGAATGGCTCTTGAGTGAGCAAGAGCAACAGGTAGGCATGAGTGGTGGAGACCTATCTATGTATCAGCCCATGATGAGTCACTTGAATGAGGTGGCCTTAACAAATAGTTTGATGAGGGAACATGGACCCATTTTCTTTGCCCAATAAATGTAGTTGTCCATAGGGTTAAATCCTAGCACCAGAGAGGTAACAATAATTCTCTCAGAATAGTAGCAACTCCTAGAGATTTTTGGAAATGATGTGACCTTTTTAGTGTGCTTGGAGAAGGGCAAGAAGGTAACAGTACTAGTGATGTAGCACTAAGAACAAGAAATAATAGCTAAGATAGTTGTTGATAGAATAGCCAAAACACTCATTGCACCTATGGCATCTATACTAGACATCATTGCACTTAAGATGTGTAGATGTCTGCAAGAACCATAAGTAGTAGATTAACAACTGCTAGATCAACTAGTAGGAACCAAGCAACTTCTTTCAGATGTCTTTGACCTTCTAGATAATATAACTGAAGCCTCGTTGGAGTTGCTAGAGGTAAGGGATAAGAATATTATATTGGAAGGATAACTTGAAATAGCCAAGGAGTTGAATGAATGCCTGGCTATAGAAGTTGCTAAATTGAGAGCCTAGATTATCGACCCTGCATTTCTCAACCTAGCATTCACAAGAGGTGAAGCTCTTAAATAGCTTCACACTAGGCTAAAAGGGGTTGAGGGTGCAATGGAGATGACAGTGTTCTATCGATCCTTAGTAGATGCCATCCAACATAAAATTTAAAAGACCTTGGATCTGACCTACCAGGAGAATGTGCAGCTGACCATAGAAAATCATTGCCTGTGAAACGTTGATGCACATAAACAATATTTGATTGATTTTATCCATTAACAGTAGAAGCAACTACCCAGAGCAAATATAGAGTTAAGGAGATTGATAGCTGAAAATATAAATCTCTCTATGGAAGAGGTCCATGCCCTTTGTCAAAATACTACAATAGAGGTAGCTGCCTAGAAATCAAAGGCTCCTAAATTTGAGAGAGTCAATGATCACTACAAAGACCAAGTTAACCTACAAAAGGAAATAAATGAAAAACACATCCAAGTGGCAAAGGAAAAGGTGAATGAGACCCTCTAATAACTCCAACAAAAATGTGAATTATGGTAGCCCATCATTGATAGGATTGATCAATACAATAAAGTAGAAATTCACCTTAAGGAATTGTAGATAGAGAAGAGGACTGAATATATGGAGCTTGCTAATCTTCGATACATAAACTTTGCTATGTTGATTATGATATGGCTGCAATAAAAATTGGAAAGGCAAGTGGCCAGCTCATACTTGTTGTATGAGGTTGAGTTCAAGAACCATAAGGAAACCAAGCAAAAGCTGACAGAGGAAAATGCTGAACTCAAGGTTCTCAAGGGAAAATATACTAATCAGAGATCCATTGCTGAGAGCTTGGCCAAAAGAATAAATGACTACAAGGAGCTGCAAAACACAGTCATGGCATTTGATGTTGATGAGTGGTGAGGTACCCCTACACTCAACCATACGAATACGAGTGCTTCATGCATGATCCGGTCAAACTCCGCAAATGGGCTAGTTGTGGTATGTAGACAGTTACTCATAGATCACATTTTTTTGTCTTCCCACCTAGACTAGTATTAGCTTTGTCACGTATGGTTTAGTACAGAGTGAGGTGTATGATGTGTTCCTACACTAATGCTACTCCTGGGTATGATGGGAAATAATATCAACTACGCTAGGAGAGAGAGTGTGAGAGAGAACCTAAACTAGCCTAAGTGCGATGAGCATCTGTTCCTTAATCATCCATACACATCTTGGACTTCGTGCACGACTACCACTAGGATTACCAAGCGCATGGCCTAGGTACGCTACTGGGTTACCAAGTAGTTACACTTAAATACTCGTGATTAAGTCGTACCCATTCCATGTTACTAGGAGATAAGGGTAGAGAGATATTAACTAAGAAAGTAATAAATAATAATAACAATTAAATAATTAAGCTAAGTGGATGCTACAATGATGAAGTAATCTCAATCTTTATTTTCAGTCATGTGTGTGTCCAAGTATGTCACACTTGAATAAGGATGCCATACAATTACAATCATCACACTACAGGCATGCACTGGGAGAAAGGGTTGAGAGGAAAACTGACAAAAAGTCCCTACCTTAATACTAAAAACTAGCCCCTTAAACAAATCTGCCTACCTCTTATTTATAGATGAGGAGATAGACCGCGATATCGCATATCCGATATCGTGTCTAGGCTGTGATATCATGTACGTGATATCGTGGGTGCAACATCACAGCCAACAATTCATGACTCATCATACCCCCATGACTAAATGAAAACTCGTACTCGATTTAAAGTGAGAACAAGATCCATTGATTACATAGTGGATAGGTATGGGATTATTGATTAACTAGAATGAATTCATGCCATAGTGTGAAATTAGAACAAAATTGAGACAACACGAAGAATGCAAAAGAAAATCCTATAACTACAAAATTGGGTGGAATTCAAGTAGTTCCTGGTGGCGGTAGCTTCTCCATGGGTGCCTTTCCCTTGTCTTGTGCTCCAGGTCTTGGGATTTGATGGTGTTGAAGTATGGCATGGAGTTTTCTCCTCTTCAGTTCGGGGATCTTGTGCCATCCATGCTAATGTTCCGATGTTTAATGGAGTTGGCACCTCCTATGGGCATGGTAGTTGTGGAAACATTTTATTTGCTTTGACATAACAAGCTGCAAACACCTGTCATTCCTCCTTGTAGGCTCTGGCTTTGTCTCTGTATTCTTGAAAATCTGTGAGGCATCAAGCCAAGTCTATTATGCCCTTGGTAGCTTACTTTAACCACCTCGAGTTCAGAATTTGCAACCTCTAATTTTTGCAATATTTTCTTGTGTTCTACAAATTCTGTTTCATATTTGGCGTGGTGGTGGCTACCTATTGCTCGAGCTCTATTCTCGGGCACCCTGCTATTAACATGGCAAGGTTGGTATACCATAGGTTTGCCAGCTCCATGTACTCTATAAGGTCTTGCATCTACAGGTCTCGGCTCTTAACTTTTGCCTAGTGGGCAAATGCGTATGTGTCCAATATGGCCCACCAGTTAGTGTGTTGAGCACTGAGAGCATTAATGTGGGCCTTGGCCATATGGATCTCCTTTTCGATGATTTGTTTATACATCCCCACCTGGTCCTGAAAATTCTCCATTAGCTTCTCATGTCATTTAGCCTCATTCTGCCACACACTTATTTCAATGGTCATCTTCTACTGGATGACGCATACCTCCTTCATTAAGAGGGTTTGATTTTTCTTGGCTAAATAGTTCATGTCCTAGTTGACCCTAATTAGTTGTAACTGCTGAAAATTTCCTCAAGAACATTCTTTTGCTTCTCCATAGAGGTCAACCGAAGGTTGTTAGCAACAAGTTGTTTATTCTCCTCTTGTAAGGCCTTGAGTGCCTTGGCATGTGCGTAAGTTTGTGCTTGTGTTGCAGAGGCATCCCAGTTACCCTTCTCTTTTTCTTCCACAACCCTTTTATTCTCTGTCAATAGTTTATTGAGTTGCTCAATTTTGAAAGTGTCTAGCTAGTTTGTGGGAATGAATTGGGAAGGATCCCGCTGCGCTACTTACAGGGTCATAAGCCTTTCTTGCAATCTTTTCACTTCTGCTTCAATGTGCTCAGCCCTCATCTCTGTTTAGAACAACTTCCCCTTGGTGGAAATGAGGTCTGATTGTATTACTGTAACATCTTGTGGGATGTCAAATAAGGATGTCATTACTTGTCCTATTTGTAGTAATCAGTTTAGTACATCTTCACGTTCTGTAGGAGTCATTAAGGTATCAGCTAGAGTTTGAGCATCCCATGCTCCTATAAGATCTTTCGGTGGCACAACAGGCAAATTGAATGATTCTTTAATGTGGTCTACGATCATTTCTGCATCTCTTGTTGCATCCTAGTGCTGCATGACCACAACCGTGGCCCGTTCACCAATTTCCAACTGCACCTGAAAGGACATAGCATTCCCTGAAATCTGTTGTGACCAAGCACTCTCCCCTCCTTCTATTTGAATGGAAACTTCACCCTACGTGCGATCCATAGAAACCATAGGCTATATAGCATTGTTGATGACGCGAAAGAGATTTGCATCATCACAACTTCCCCAACTAATTGTCTCAGCGATGGCCCTGAGATGGCTCATTGATGGTCTGTAATCTTGCGATAGTGGTAGTGGTTGATTCTACTGGCTCGTGCTAGGCCCTGCTTCTTATTGTTGACTGGGTCCCATGCTTGGAATTTGGCTGGGTCTTGCAAGTTGAGTTGCAGTTGCCCCTATTGTCTATCTTTTTCTTGTTCCAGCCCCAGTGTCTTACCAGTGATTTTCCTTGCAATTGTGACTTTAGTAGTTTGGCATATGAAGCATTTTGGGCTTTTCGGAGGACATCATTGGTGTACCCTCAAGAGAAGGGCAACGCAAACTTCCCTATCTTCCATTCTTCAAACTACCTTAGGATCTCTATAAAATATAGATGAGGTAGGTTAGCATTGATCTTTCCCATCAACACTGCACATCCTCTTGCCACATATGTTGAAATTATTTTTAAACCTCTTGTGGGGAGGATGTGATAAGTACCTATTTTGAAATAAATCTTCTCTTCTGTCATCAACTCCCCATAGGTCTTATCTTCCTTACCGTACGCCTTGTCTAACCAAACTCATTGCACATCATGGTCTAAGCGAGTAGACAACTGAGCAACCTTTGGCCCTATATTCAGAAGGTTTAATACTTCCAATATGGCTTGAATAGAGAAATCAATAGTCACACCACAAATGTTAACCATGGTACCTTCTTTTTTGTTGTGCCAAAATTGGTACATTTCCCCTAAGTACCAGGCATCACTTTCAGAGAGGGTGGGCCACAATGGGGATCCTTTGAGGTGATCCCTAACGACCTCCAGAGAAAATTCTGCAAAAGGTTCAAAGTTTAATTCCACTATCACTGTAGTTAATATGGACCTTTCATGGATGGCCTAAACACAATCCTGGGGCAACGTGAGATGTCATCCCTGTTCAGACACTACAACAGCTCCTCCTTCTACCTGCCTTGATTGTACAATGGTAGGGTCTTCTTGATGGATACTAAATTAATGTTCTCTACATGTGGTTCAAAAGGAACTTGTCCTTCACCTCTCCTAGGTTTCTTGATCACATCTTGAGCAGGACCTTCTTGTTGTCTGCATTTCGGGGCCATCTACAATCACACGGGGCCAATTGTTAGTAAGGTTGTTACCAAAGTTAGGTTATACCTTACTGCTTACCTTAATGAATTTTCTTTATCTCCATGTGACATTAATTATTAGGAGAAAATTTCCCCAAAAGATTATAATATTTAATGCTCTATGCTTAGGTATTTTCCAAATCTAGTTTCCCGGTATAACTAAGGAGATGAAATTGTTTATGGCGCATTTATCATTAATTTTAGAACTAATTAACCTTAATAATTTCCTTCACGCAATGACTAATTTCAAATAATTTATGCACTATTTGGCATGTGTCCCTCCCCCATGACTAAGATGAACACTCCAGGTTCAAGTAGGTTCAAACAGAATGAAAATCGGAGTATCAGCGAGCGAGTTATTGATATGAAAGCAAGGGACGCGCACTCGCAAGTCATAGAGAGAGATTTGAAAAACTTCCCCCATGTGAATAGTTGCAAATGATGTTGATAGGCGTAGGGGGGTCACGTATATATATATATATATATATATTGAGCATGATATCGCGTACGTGATAGCGCGGATGCGATATCGTTGCCTATTGAAGTTAGGGCACTTTATAGAATGCAGCGAATTTTTAAATATTTTTTTGAAATTAAATGATGTAAACTAAGAACATATGGACTGTTGTTAAAGGGTTCCAGGGTAATTCAACTAGTTTTGAAGGCACGAAAATTATGATGGTGTGGAATTTATCAATAAGGACCTTGGATGATAAGAAAAAAGCTATGTGATGGTTCATAGGAACGTTTGAATTGGAGGGATAGTAATAAGGGAAAGAATATTGTTGAAAATATGCTGAGGGTAAAAGATGATGTGTGGAAGATGTGTTATGAGTGAAAATTACAAAAATTACACAAGTGGGTCCTCCCCATAGCAGGTTCCAACCTCTAATGCCCTTCCGTAACCACACCTTAAAAATGTCCGTAGGCACTAGAAGGGTTAAATGTAATCCACACTGGTTCCACAAAACACACACATGTAAGTATCACTGGAATGAGGTAAGCATTCTACGCTACACAAAACATGAGCTACAATTACATGAACAACGAGATGAGACGGACTATAGAAGGGATTGTAGAGATTGGGAGATGAGGTAATTGACCAAGGGCACAATGAATCCTGCATGTAAAGCATGATTAATGTGTCATTAACTCGTTGTTCCAAGACCAGGACCAAGTCCATTCCTCTAATTAGTGACACCACATTGTTTCATCCCATGATGAGAAACTATGAGAGTATCATAGCAACAAGGCTGATGATCACTTGGCATTTTGTTCAAGGAAGGAGTGATTTTTGCTTTGTGGCACTTTTTTTTTGGATGCTGAATTCAGAGAAACCAAAAACCATTAGGCATGGATGCATGTCTTTCTAGTGGGACCCCCTAGAACAAAATTGGATTTTTGAGTGCCTTTTGCTTACTCTTACTCCCATTCTGCATTATATCTACAATGATCTTAGTACAACCATGTTGTGTGATAACTCTCACAGACGTCACCAAAGAGAATCTGCAAGTTCCCTTGATGTCACACCCTGATCATTCCCTCTTGGTCCATCCTTATTCATTTTGGGTACAATAAACACAAAATTAATTTTAGGTTTTAATAATGTCAAGAATATCATTGTACCCTCAAACAAAACCTCTTATTTATAGAATGGATGAGTGGGTGTAATGGGCTCACTGTCCAAATAATTGATTACTCGAGACTTGATAACATAGAACACACCTCAACCAACAAGTCACATGAGTGTTTTATTCATAGATTAGATTACTTATAAAAGACAAAAAGACAAAACAAGAAATTGAAAAATGAAAAACTGAAAAACAAAAAATTGTAAAATTAAAGAAAATGAACAATATTTATTAATCCTGCTTGTTATTAGAATGGGGGATATCCCCCATAACTAAATGGTTGAGCATGGCAAGAATTAATAAATGAAAGATGAGGATCCTTGCATGTTGGAAATATCAAAAATTGGTCATACTTATCCCATTGGGGTCCACACACCTGATTATAGTAAGCATAGTGGGATAATTTATAAGATGTGGTTCCCAGGTAAAGGGTTAACCCACTATGATACTTAAGATTGTAAGATGGTATGCAAGGATCAGGATGTCATCCTCCATGGCTGTATTCATTGGGCCGTATGGTTATTGGAGTGTTAATTGGTGGCCTTGATGAAGTGACATGAGGCGTTGGGTTCGAGGAGAATGATGCACCATAATGTTGGACTTGTGTTGAGTTGGGGAATGCAGTGGCCTTGGAATTGTGTTGTCCCTTCCTACGGTCATGTCTAAAGGAGGGATGCCTTTGATGTTGAGGAGGTCTCTCACTACTGTTGGCAATAGTAGCACAAGCAACATTCGTGGGTTGTTGCTGTGGTGCAAACACTTTAGGAATAGTTGGTGGAGATGTAGAAGGAGAGAAAGGATGAGAATGTTGAAATTTAGGAGAAGTGTAAGGTACACAAGGCGGTGGTTGTGTTGAGGACATAGGCTGATAGTATTGAGGAGAATAATAATGCGGCAAGATATAGTATGTTGACCTAGTTGGGGAAACATGATGTTGGACTAGATAAGCATTTGGATTCGGATGATACGAAGGGTGTCTCTAGTTTAGGGATGGCTTCCCCCACGACTTGGATTGTTGCCACTGTGATCGAACACAGTATCTCTGTACAAACTCTGGGTGTAACGTGCTTCCCCAATGCTCATATAAATGTAACAAGATTGGGCATTGGCCCTTAGGATGATCGTATAGGAAAATTTTGCTTTCATACGTATGATTGGCAGTTGAGCTCTTATTTTCTTCATCCCTTCTTTCCGATTGTCTAATGATATTTTGTCCTGCTTCTCAGGTTGTCAAAATTGTATCTCAAATAATATTGATATATTCTACACACTTTTCATGCATCCATTCCAGCATCTTATTGATCTTTGCCTCGATTTCATCTAATGATTGTTGTACTTGCAAAGATGGTTCTTCCTCCTTGAGATGGGTTGATTTCTCCTTTTTGTGATTATGGATNTTCCTCCTTGAGATGGGTTGATTTCTCCTTTTTGTGATTATGGACCCTGTTAAGTTGAGATTTTGGTCCCGTTGATGTTTTTCAAAACTCTCCCATCTAGCCATTTCTCCTTCTTCTTTTGCTACCCACTTAATAAGCTCTTGGAATTGATTGGTTCATAGTTCGTATAGTTTACCTTGGACATACATCCCTAGGGTCTCTCTTGTTTCATTACGAACCCCATCAATGATATGGTACATTTTCCTTTCCTTGGAGAACTCCTCACCTAGAAAGTTGTTTAACAGTGCATAATATCTTTCTAAGGCCATGTCCAAGGGTTCATGTTGTATTTGTTTCCACTCTTGGATTTGTTTCCTCAAGGCTGAAACTCTTGCGTAGGTTTGATATAATTTGTTAAAGAGTTCTACCATTATTGGCCAACATCAAATTGAATTTGGTTTTAACGATCTATACCATACTTTTTCTTGGCCAACAAGTGTCATAGGAAAGAGCTTGAGTTTTTGCCAACCATTATCAATGTTGTTCCATGCACAGGCATCGTAGAAGGCTTGTAAATGTTGTTGCAGATCTAAGTCATAGCCTCCTGAGAAATTGGGAAAGTTGTTTAAATCAAGCCTGGGTAGGTGGCTCTCTTTACGATGCCTACGGGAGATTCAAACAACCTCTTGTATTTGCGTTAGGCTTGTAGTGGCCAATAGGGGTTCATCGTCATTGAGTAAGTTATGCTTTCATGTGTTGGGACAATGCTACCTTCATTTATGGTTATAAGAAATCCCCACCTTAGATTGCGTACTCTAATCTTCATTGTCATATAATTCATTGGTTCTCCAATGAATTACCTCACCAGATGTGGTGTTATCGTAGTCTTGTAGGAGAGGCATGGTTGTGAAATTGTGTGTGAATTTGCATGTGACTTTTTGTAATTATTTTTCCCTAAAAGATATATCATTAATTCCTATATAGCAACCTTGTATGGTATAACTAATCTAAATAACTAGCACCGTCCTCGGCAACAGTGCCAATGATGAGTGGCGAGGTATCCCTACACTCAACCATATGAATACGAGTTCTTCACGCACAATCCAATCGAACTCCACAGATGGGCTAGTTGTGGTATATAGACAGTTACTCATAGATCGTAGTTCGCTATCTTCCCACCGGGACTAGTATTAGCTTTGTCACGTATGGTTTAGTCTAGAGTGAGTGTATGATGTGTTCCTACACTAATGCTACTCCTGGGTATGATGGGAAATAATATCAACTAAGCTAGAAGAGAGAGTGTGAGAGAGAATCTAAACTAGCCTAAGTGTGATGAGCATCTATTTCTTAATCATCTATACACATCTTGGACTTCGTGCATGACTACCACTAGGATTACCAAGCGCATGGCCTAGGTACACTACTGGGTTACCAAGTAGTCACACTTAAATGCTTATGATTAAGTCGTACTAATTTCGTGTTAATAGGAGATAAGGGTAGAGAGATATTAACTAAGAAAGCAATAAATAGCAATAATAATTAAATAATTAAGCTAAGTGGATGCTGCAATGATGAAGTAATCTCGATCTTTACTGCCGCTCATGTGCATGTCCAAGTAGGTCACACTCGAATAAGGATGTTGTACAATTACAATCATCACATTGCAGGCATGCACTGGGAGAAAGGGTTGAGAGGAAAAACTAACAAAAAGTCCCTACCTTAATACTAAAAACTAGCCCCTTAACCAAATCTGCCTACCTCTTATTTATAGATGAGGAGACAGACTGCGATATCGTGTCTAGGCTGCAATATCACGTATGCGATATCACAGGTGTGACATCGTAGCCAACAATTCATGACTCATAAGATGTCGAATGCAAGTAATTCATTGCTTGGTGTGTCAATGTTAAGGAGCTATTCTTAGTAATGCCATATCCATAAAATATCCCCATTCTAGTCCACATTGGTGATGCCATGTGGATTGTGAATGATCCTCAAAACAAGGAGGAGAAGATGAAGGCATTACTAGATGCCTTTCGCCTTCTACTAGAGGTAGTATCTATACCAGAATAGCCATAGCTACCTTAGCCACCACGCATGCTTGAAGTTGATAAAGATCCTTCAAAACCTTAGGAACCTCTACTGCCTGAGACTATTTGATCTTCTCAACGATCATCATGCTATCAAAGGATTTTTGTCTAGTTTGAGTAGTCATGTCATGGTGTTTAGTTTTTTATCATGAACACCAAACATTTTGTAATGATGTTGATTTGTACACTCAGGCACTCAATTTTGTTGTTAGCTTTGTTGTGTCAGTTTGTTGTGTTAAATGTAAGTCAATAATCCCATACCTTCTCAATTTTGTAAGGGAACTCAAGGACAAGTTTTCATTTTATTGTAGGGCTATGATGAAGCATCAAAGAATTGCATAAATGGACCCTCATTAACATGGTGATGGAACATAATATTGCATGGGCCATGATATCGTGTTGGCCCCTGCGATATCGCATACACGATATCGCAGCTCATCACTCTGTCTATAAATAAGAGGCAGCTTTCTCTTGTAAGATCATCTAGATCTAGACCCTTAGCTAAAATCTAGTAATTTTACCATTCCAGAGGTAGAATAATTTCCATGTGCCTGCAGTAGGAGTCTCAAAGTGAACGGATCTTTATTCGAGCAAATTGTACCTGAGCACACATTTGTGTACAGAAATAAAGACGAAATTTTTGATAAACCTTGTAGTGCATGGACTAAGCTAATTAGGATTTAATTAGTGTTAAATGATTAAATTATTTCTTAGATAATTAATCTCTCTTAACCCTCAACTCCTAGTTAAGTGCATTCAGTACAATCGCTTTAAGCATGTGTGCTCACTTGGTAACCTAGTAACGAATAGCATTTGGTAATCCCAGTAGTGTTGCACTGGTTCAGGGTGTGTACAGTAAGTGGAAATGGATACTGATGCTAGGACAATTAAAGCTTAGTTAGTGAAAGTTAGTTACTTAGTCTCTTCACCTTTTCCTCTCTTAGCATAGGCGATAAAAAGATAAAAGTTATAAAAATCATATACCTTAGACTTACTTAACCATACAACCATGAAAATACAAGTAAGTCTGGGAAGACAACAATTGACTAACCTTAAGTGTTCCATAAGGCGCGTAAGCACTTAGTCCTTGGAGTTCAATCAGATTACGCGTGAGATGCTTGTATTCATATGGTTGAGTGTAGGGGTACCTTGCCACTCATCATTGGCGCTGTTGCCGGGGACAGTGCTAGTTATCTAGATTAGTTATATCATACAAGGTCGCTGTAAAGGACTTAATGATATATATTTTAGAAAGAAATAATTATATATATAAAAAAAGAGTCACACATAAATCCACACACAAATTGCACAACCATGCCTCTCCTACAAGACTATGATAATGTCATACCTAGTGAGGAAATTCATTGGAAAATCGATGAATTATATGACAATGAAGATTGGATTATGCAATTTGAGGTGGGGGTTTCTTATAAACATAAACGAAGGAAACATCATCCCAACACACAAAGGCATAACTTACTTTATGATGATGAACCCCCACTGGCCACTCCAAGCCTAACGCAAATACAAGAGGCTGTTCGAATCTCACGTAGGCATCGTAAAGAGAGTCGTCTACCCAGGCTTGATTTAAACAACTTCCCTAATTTTTCAAGAGGCTATGACTTATATCTGCATCAACATTTACAAGCCTTCTACGATTCCTGTGCATGGAACAACATTGATAATGGTTGGCAAAAACTCAAGCTCTTCCCTATGAC